>OY282580.2:21273490-21873490 GCA_958299025.2 Drosophila histrio
TCTGCCAAATGATCCATGAATTGTGTCGACTTCTGCCTGCCATCCACATAAAAAACAAGACAGACTCTCGAATAGTTTTGCTGTCTCAGCGAAATTTGCCAAAAACAAAAACACAAAAACGTAAGCAAAAGTTTGTCATAAAAAAACATCAACAACAACAATTGGGTTGTTGCCCTTGGAAACAGTTTTGTCATCGTGATGAATTCACAGCTGTCTCACCTCTTAACATATTGCAAATATTTATTAAGTTTCCGAAAACGAAAACAAATTTAGAAACGTCAGCCAAGCATTGCCTATAAAGTTCAGTTATGGAATAAATCGTTTCTCTGCTAAACATTTCTTGGAATTAATCGACTGACAGATTAAACTTATAGATGGTAATTTGATAGGCTATCTTCTGTAGCAGAATCGATTCTTTTGGTATAGATATCTTGGTATAGATAAGAGGAATAAATGAACTTATAGCAAGGGACTTAATATGTTAGTTGATCAGAGTTGTTTCTACTCTAAACACATCTGGAAATTTAATAAATAACCTTATACTTGATAATTTATGATCTTGTCGCAAAGTGTTAATCAGTATTCATGATCTACAGATTAACGTTTGATAAGATTAATTATATGTTATAGACTCAGTATTATAGTGAGTGAGTTTTTGGGGTCTGCTTTCGACACCTAGTGATCTGTCCAGTCTATTGTAGTTATACAATAAGCCTTCCAAATTCAGCTAAAAGTTCATTGAGCTCTGATGTTTTCCTTTAAATAAAGTATATCAATATTCTTTCTGACCTAAGCATTAATTGTAGCAACTTAATAAATAAGTAATTGTTTATCGCAACCTCTGTTCAGCTGTCATCATTATTATATAGATAACTTATTTTATTGACAGTGCCATAAATAAATGCAACTTACGAACGGGTACAACAATAACTCAAGAGTCTCTTTGTCAATAAGTCAAGATACTTATGGCGCAGTTAGTTTTACTTATTTCTCAACTGATATGTTGACTGACGACTGAAAGATGTTGCAACAAATTAATTACGAGTGCAATTCCTTGCTTCCTTTTTTTTACCTGAGATTCGATTCTTCTATTGCCAGGCACACTTCTTACCATTTTTTATTGATGTTTATTAGCTGTTTATATATTATATAGCAATATATCATGCAGCTTACACTCTACTTTATGGAGCTTACTTCTTCTCTTTCTTTCTTTCTTTATCTTTGGTCAACTGTTGGGCATTATAATGGTAGTCTATCTGATTCTCTTGTATCTTGCGGTTATTATTGTCAGCGAGCGTTGAGAACAAGTTTTGTTTTTTTTTTTTTCATTCTTCCACTGAGCCAATTGACCCAAATTTCTGGGGCTTGTGCTTTTGTCTGAGTTTGTGTCTGACCTCGCCCCGCTTCCCCCTTGCCCCCTTCCATTACCAGTCTTAGCCCCTGCCTCTGTCTCAGCCTCACTTTGGCATATCTCGGCTTGTCTTTTGTTATAGACGTGTCGTTTTTGCAGTTATTTTTTTGTTTAGTGGGTCGCATTAAGCGAAAAGGCGTTTGAACTTTGTCAGGGGAAAAGAGAGGGAAGGGGCGGGGCGTGGCAGGGGGGCGGAGGTTAAAAGTCTGGCCAGGCACGTGTTCCGTGTGAAAGGTTTGCAATATCGGCATGCATCTTTAATCTTAATGCTTGCTAATAGCAATGAATGCTTAATTTTCGTTTGCGAAATGTCTTCATTAGAGAACTGACGAAATGACAAATTGACGAAATGACAAACTGTTGAACTGACCCCAAAAAGATTTTAACGACTTTGGCGTTAGTCGTAAAGTTAATTACTGCACAATTTCGAAGTCTCGAAGTTAATTGTGAGTTTGTTGTAATGGAAAATACGCCAAAGTTAATAGTTTATATTAATTGGAAAAAAGAAACAAAGCTGAGCTTTAGGAACTGCTAAATTATAAAAACTATTGTATCTTTGTAAACTAAATATATTTACTGCAGAATTTACTTTAGTCAATTCAAAGACAAGCTTATGATTTAACTTTAAGCAAAACTGACAATCGATCGCATTTGCAGGTGCTATAATTTAACTCTTACCTGTTTTTTTTTATTTTGTGCAATGGCAAACAGTTTCAGTTTTCCACACCTTGAGGAGGTTTTTCCGCAAAAGAGAGCCCATCTGCCCATCAGCTCATCTGCAATTCAATTCTGCAACTTGGCGCCGGCATCTTTTGCGTTATGCAAAAGGAAAATTCTGCAATCGCACAAGACGAACGTGAGGAAAACAAAAAGCGACGTTGCTTTTATGAGTGTGTTGCTGCCGCAGTTTGTTGCAGTCGCAGGTGGCAAGCTCTTTTCAGCTGCTTTTCCACGCTTTTCAGCCACACTTTTTTGGATTCATGCGCTCGCTTTGTATTTGTAATCACTTAGACATTGTTTCTTCTTCTTGGTGTTGTTGTTGATACTTTTTGTGCTTCAACTGCTGTGGTTGTTGTTGCTTTTGTTGTTGCTGTTACAACTTTGCGCATTAATTAAGCGTATTTCCTTGTCTTTGAAATGCAAAAGAAAATATACAGGCAACAGGTAACAAATACGAGCTTTGATAAGCGACGATTTGCATTTGCAGTTTTCTCTTATCACAAACAATGGGGAAGTGTGAATCACATTCAACTGACGTCACAGTCTTTGTATCTGAATTTGGATGTCAGCAGACAGATTGCTGTCCATTTTTGGTAGTAGATACTTTTTTTTATGGCTTGAAGCTTGAGTCAACTGTCGGCATGTTAAACAGTTTTATCAATATCTAAAGGAATAATTAGTCAATCCTCCAAGCCTAATTGCGTTTAAGTAGCTAATTAGTTGGCAGTTCTCTGTTTAGTTTAGTCTCCGTATTAAAGATTCAGTTGATTGGCCACGACAAGCGAAAGTTTCTTTCTGTTTGTTGTCTTTCGGCAATTTTGTGCTTGAAGTTCATATTTTATTCAGGCAACTGCAAGGAAAACTTTTCCCAGCAACAAAGAAGGAAAAAAGAGAAAGAGAAAGAGAAAGAGGTTTTCCATTGAGTTTGCTTCTCTAATCAATTTTAAAAATGCATTTTGATGAAAACCACTTTGGGCTTGTTGAATTTTATATTGATTGTTGTCATATGTACTCTAGTAGCTTTAAGATAGATTATAAAGATACACAGATAACCATCATCGACTTCTGTTTCGTTTTACAGTTCTGATAAACTACTGCAACTATTGCTTCCATATAAACATATTGCCATTAAGGATAAGCAACCATACTTAAAGGAATTTTAACTGCCAAAAAAACTTGTGAAGATATCATTTACATATGCCCAACAAAATGCGGAACTCTGCGATTCGGAAATAAGAGTGAGTATGCAAACTTTAACTAATTAAAGCAAAACATAATACAAATTTACATTAATATATAGAATTTTAAATGTTGTCCGATTGTTTATGTATCTCTAGTAAATTATTATTAAATTATACATTTTAATTTTAATAATTAATGTTTTTAGTTGACTTTAAATAATTAAGCAAGTTGTTAAATAAATAAATTACAATTCCATCTCAAAGCTTGAGCTATAAATTGTACTCTAAGATCAGTGTGGATTGCAATTTAGACGAGTTCACAACCGCAATGGCGAACGAACTCACTGTGGAACGTAAAGCAGTGCTAGCAACCTCATAGCCAATTCTCCAACCCAACAAGCAGTGCGAGCAGATAAACGCAATGTTGTGTGTGTGTCTCGACTGATATTTACGTACGTGAACGTAAAATTATGTAACTGATTCAAAAGAAAGTTTAAAGTGTGTGTATTTATAAAATATATTTTAATATTTATATTTTTAAATAAAATACACTGCAGTATTTTTTTACTGCTAATATAATTTATATTATTATTTTTATCTACTTCCAGCATTCTTTTATACTAAACGCAACAGAGGAACTTGAACATTATGGACGCTCCAGATGCTGGTCGCATTATACGTGCACCTGCACGTCGCAAGCGTAATGATGAGCAGCTTATGGATAGGGTGAGTTAATTTGATCAAATGCAGTAAATAAGCAACTGTATGCTTGCTTAATATAAAGAGTATCTACTTAAGTTAAGCGCTGCAAGTGACAGCAATGTTAATGAGCGCGATGGCACTGCTTGCAATTGAACTGCTTGCAGCTTATAAGAGTTTGTAGGTTACAGGGTGTCTGTCAGTCTGAAGTACACTTGTTGTCTTTTTTTTCGTTTTATCATTTCATTGAACTCGATTCCCCGTTGACTCTCATTTTCTATTTACGGCAATACAATCCAGTTTCCACAGTTTCTCACAGCGCGAGTTCCCGTCAAATATTAACGAAAAATCTAAAAAAAATGAAAGTTATGTTTGTCGCATTCAAGAAGAAGAAAGAAAAAGACGCCTACAACATACAAATTATGAATGCGTTTTATTTGATAAATTTAAGACATTCTTGTATTTTATTGTTATAGTTTCTGCTGTTGTCTATACGTGTTGTTGATTAAGCGCAAGTCGTGATGGGATTGTATAAGAGAGTCATAAATGGGTCATTAGCAGAACATGAATGCATTCCACTTGGATATTATGACCCACTTTCAGAACCTTATCCGAGTCCTTTACCGCACACGCACTGCTTGCCCCTTTCCGTCTTCCGCTTATCGCTCAACACTCACTCACCACCCACAAGTTGGGCAAGTTCATTAACATGTAACCGCAGGCACACGCAAATCACATCTTCACCACACGCCCCCACGTCACACAATTACACCACAAGTCGCTCACACAGAGTAACCCACAATTAGCGCGCCTCAAATTTCACGCAATTAAAAAGAGATAATAAAAACAACGCCTTGCAACAATTAGTTTGTTTTATGTCAAGTTCAATGCACGCAGACAAACATACATACACCCACACGCTCTCGCCAATAACAAAATAGTCTGCGAAATACTATTAAATAATAAACAAAATCAGAAGCAATAAGAGAGCACGCGTTTTACTTTCTCTCACAGTTGTAAAGCACGAAAACAAAACCCAAAAGCAAAGGCAAAGGCAAAAGCAAACACAAAAGCAAAAGCTTGCCATGACCTTTTCACCAAAGGCAACTTCACCACAGCTGCACAGCAGCAGTACAACAGCAGCGCATCAGCTGTGCGCGTCGCTCCAACAGCTTGTTTGGAGTTTGAGAGTCAACACGATCTTAACTCGCTCTCCCGTTGCTGCTCTCCGTGTGAGCTGTGTTTATTGCTGTTGTTGTTGTCGTTGCTGTTTATCGTTTGCGGCGGCTGCTGCCGTTTGTTGCTGTTGTTGTTGTTGTTGTCGTTGCTAGTGGCTTTTACCTTCGTCACTCTCGCTCAACGGCAACGGCGACGGCGGCGCTCTGAGCATTTGCCGCTGTCCACTGTCCGCTGCCTGCGTCGTAGGCTTTGCGCCGTTTGGCAGTCGCTGCGCTGTGTTAGTTACAATTCGTATTCCACTTGGTGCGCGCCTTTCTCGCCGCGCTCTGTCTGTTTACCCCCCACCGCCACCGCCACCCACCGTATTTGTATTGCTGCGTTTCTTGCTGCAATTTTCGCGTGCAATTTTGCATTTCGCAATCGAGTGCAGCGCAAAAGAAAATTATGGAAAATTCGTAATAGAATGTTGTTAAAATGTTGATGAAATTTTTAATGCGACGACCCGCTTTTTGTGCCCGTTTATTTACTTATTTGTCTGCCCAAAAACAAATGAAAAAAAATAAACTTTGCTAGTTTTTTCTGTGGCCTTCGGACATATTCGGTGCGTGTAATTCGGTCGTCGTCGTTGCTGACGCTGACTGCGATGGCGACTGCGACGGAGCTGCCGCCATCGCTGCTCGCAAATAATTAGCCGCGAGTCTCTCAGTTGCTCAGTTAAAATGACCAAAATGACGTTATATAATCTGTGAACTGCGACTGCAAATTTGTGACGCCCCCCTCGCCCACCCCCTGCCAACAGCACTGAATGTGTTGAGTCAATTATCTGCAGCAGATTTTGCTGTTTGTTCTTGTTAATCAAATGAAACGACAAGTTGATTAGATCATAAGGGAGGCCACAGTTGAGGCAAAGACAAAAAAGAAAACAAAAACCCAATTAGAATTAACAAGAGAGAGAGAGCGAGTTAGAGAGAGAGAGTGTGTGTGTGGGTGAGAAATAACAGTAAATAGACAGTTGGTGGGGATCATAAATTAGTTTAACAGTGATTGATGCAAGTTAATGTCTCTGTCTGCAATTGTATTACAGACAAAAAACAACTGTCATATCAATTTGATATGGAAATGCAAGTGAATAAATAAAACGATTTACAGATCAGAAGCAGAAATCAATTAATTATATAAATTTATTAATATAATAAATTAAAATATTAAAAAAATAATAAAAACTGTAGAAAAATCTATTAAGAAATATTAAAATATTAAATAAATATTTTATATTATATTGCAAAATATTTATTATTTTTGCAAGTTCTTTTTCTTATAATTAATACACTGAAATTACTTTAAATTAAAAAGAAGATCCAAAAAATTATATTTAATTGATTAAAGTACAAATTCTCTTTCCTATAATAATATAAATTAATATCAAATATTTTTCTTATAATAAATTCACTTTAAATTAATAGAAAAGCAACTAAAAACGGTATAATAATGAATTGGCTTAAATATAAAATATTTATGTTCCAAAAAAGAGCTTTTTCTTGCAATAAATCAACTGGAAATTAAATAATTTTTGAATACTCGCTCGACGAGACGCTCCTTTAGCATAATTTTAACATAATTTATAGCTTTTTTAAATAGTTTAACTTACGAGCCTTCCATTTGCTTAATTTTCAAGGCGAGAAATATGAATTCGCCGTATTTACCTGACAACGGTGGCGTATACGTTATTTATCTAAAATGTTTACGACTTTTTAATGGTCTTGGTTTGGTTATCATTTGCTGATATGCTCAGCATACCAAAAATAAGAGTTCAACAGATAATGGAAAAGCAAACACGTACAAATTAAAACCAGAAACTTGACGTCGTTCAATGCAAAATTAATTCAATTTCAATTCCCTTGCAAAAATGGAACGTACAAAACGTGAAAAACAATACAACAACAACAACAATGAGAAGTAAAGTCTAACGGTTGTTAGTATTTTATGGCGACAATTTGCTGATAACGAGCGTAAGAGAGAGAAGTGAGAATTGAGAATATGGCAAAAAGGTAGTTGAATGATGATAAGAGATAAGAAATATAAAATAAACAAGCGAAATACGTAAAGAAAACTAGAAATTATAGAGTGGAAATTGAAATTTAAATGCAGTTACATTCTAAAAGCATGCAGAAATATGTACATATTTACACATACTCTGTTAGTTTAAGTTAAGCGGACTGCTCGACCAGAGTGGTGTCCGTTAACTGTAGGAATAAGAGGAGGGAGCGAGAGATTGATGGGAGATGGTAAGGGGTTTTTAAACAAACTGTATCTGTATTCCCTAGTGAGTTCCATTGGGCAAGATTCACCCCTGGAACCAACCTTGAGTACCAGGTCCTCCAAGCGAGACTTTCCACAACTTTGGAGAAGGGTTTCTCGAGAAAACGGGTTCTCCTTCTAAAAAGTGCAGGGAAGTCACAGAGTAGGTGTTAGATACTCTCTGATTCCTCTTTATACTCTGCTCAAGGCAGGGAATTGAATACTGGAAACTGAATTTATGACAAAGTTTAAAGCAATTATTGTCACATTAAGATGGATATTTATAGAAAAATAGAGAGAATTCAGTTCTGTTATTTATTTATCATTTGCGGCAATTGGAACGTAACCCTTTTGGCCCAATGCCTGACCAAAACATTCGCAGCTGTTGAAGCTTTAACCCCACGCTGCCCGCTTTAACCCCACAGTTACTATATTCGAATTTGTAGTGCGACGGCGTGCAAAATGTTTAAACTCACAAAAACAATTGACATTTACATCAAATGAAAGGCAAAGAGCAAACCGTAAAACAAAAAAATATATAAGGCAACAAATACAAAGAAATACAAATAATAATAACAAAAACAATGTAACTGTGTCGAGTTGAGTTCAGTTCAGTTTGAGTTGTGGAAATTTCAAATCAACAGTGAGTGAAATTAGTGTATTGTTGAAATCAACACATCTGTGACAACAACAATAACAATAACGTGACAACAACAACAGCAGCAACAACAACAACTACAATATGCGGCATTTAATCATGACCCCAACTTCGCTGTCGATGTCAACGCCAACGCTCTCGTCGCTGCATCATCAGCGCATGTCGCAGTCGCAGTCACAGCTGCAGTTGACGCTGCAGTCGCAGTCACAGTCACCGTCACCATTAACGCCGCATTCGGCGTCGCCATCATCATTTTTTGGCGTCTCCAGTTCCCCGAAATTCCCAGCGAATTACGAACGCAGCGAAAAAGTGAGTGTAAAAAAAAAGAAACAACAACGACAACCTGTCAGGTTAATGTGTGTGTGTGTGTCTGTGTGTGTGTGTGTGAACTTTTGACAGTCATTAAACACAGCATACGCTAAGCGTATTATTCATGAATGAATCGACATAATTTGCATTTATTATGTTACGCTTGTTAATACCCTGTAAAAAGTGAAGGTGCAGAGGGTTAGCATATTTATATTTATTTTAAAGATGTGTAAGCAATTATTACGTATTTATTTTGAAGATTGAAAAGTATATAGCTACTTGTCTCTATTTCTGTCAATGCTGGGCAATTATTAAAAGCGTGTAGTTGATTAAATACGGTAACTTGTTAATAATTCACCAAAGTTGCACTGCTTGTTTAAGTATTAGAACTCTAAATTCACCACATTTGACTTTTATCTACTATTATACTAAGCGTATAAGTTAAATAGTCTACAACATCTTTTAAAGTAATTAAAAGTGTATATTTGATATGTTTGCTGTGCAGAGTAAAGAAAGAATGTAGAAGCTGCATTTGAGTTAGTTAAAGGGTATTACCTAGTCGACTAAACTTAATTGTTGGTTTAAAAAAGGCAACATATAAGTAATCCTTTATTTACTTATTTATTTAACGCCATTTTAAAGCTGTGGACTGAAAGAAATTGTTTAAAATTTAAAATAAAATGAGAAAATAAACTTATAAAATAAAGAACAATTATTATATTATTAAAAATGTCTTAAAATGTATTATTAAATCAAAAAATAAGTTTATAAAATAAATAACCAAGTTATATAATATTTTATACAATTCTAAATTTATAACTGAAGAGAAAACAAAGATATTTTCACAGTCTGGGGTTGTACACAAAGCATCTCTTATAGTATACCCCTTATAGAAAACCAAGCTTAATTTTGTTTTAGCATTTCCACTTTCGCTGCGAATTGTTTTCCCTTTTGCCAAATCAGTTTTCGAATTCCCTTCGTGTCAAAATCGAATGATCTCCTGGTTATTATACAAGTTCAGTCTTTGCGCAGGCAATTAGCATAAACTTTTTCAAATGTCAGCACGACGATTAGAAGCGCACAATTTTCTAATTTGTTTTCTCCCCTGAGGCTCAAAAAACTTGTTGTAGTTGTTTCCGCCACGTTGTGTAATGCGCAATAATTAATGCACAACAACAATAATCACAACAACAGCAGTAAATAACATTCTGATTGAGAAACTTTTCAAGTCCCAAGCGCAAAGTTCAAGGTGAACTGAAGATGACGTTGTAAAATGGGAATTAAGCACGCAATTTTATTTATTTTTTGATTTTGCATTTTCTGCATATAGTATATCGTATATATCTGCATGACATTTTTCCCTTTCATTTTCATTTCGCTAGCAAGAGAAAAAACTATTTAACAGACGCTCTGCGCTTTTTGGAGCAGAAAACATTAAGCTGAAAAGTTGCATTCATGTGGCGATCGGGTTTTTCCTGCACACAGCGCAAAAGCATTTTCTCAACTCGCATATGCAGATGTTCCCCTGCCCCCTCCACCCCGTTTACTTTTTCTACACGAATGATGGACATAATTGCCTTGCCTTGCCACGCCCAACGCCCGCACAGCAGCCGCAGCAGAGAAGTGAAAAAAAAACAACAGCTTAATTTACAGTCGTAATTGTTTTGGCCCATATGCCGTGGCTGAATCTCATATAAATGCACATTGCGCATACGCCACGTTATCTGCAGACGTGTGTTGTGTGCGGTGTGTGTGTGTACGTGTGTGTGTATATTGCAAACGCATCAAGAGTAAATTGCAATGCAAAAGCCGGTAGTTGTCCACCCCTCCATTTGTCTTCCCCTCCCTCGCCAAGTTGTAGAAAGAAATTCAAGTTGTTTGCCGCAGTTTTCCTCATGTTGTTTTGTTCTACTTTTTGTGTACTGCAAGTTGCCGGTTAACGGCAGCATCTCTTGGCCATGTTGTCTTCTAATGACCGTCGTCGCTTCACTTTGCCTTGGGAAAGTGCTGTCTGTCCGTCCGTCTGTCTGTCCGTCCACACATATCTTGTTTGTTTCTTGTTTCTAGTCTATCGTCTATTATGAATATTAGCTGCGGCACTTTCTAACCGCCTGCAAGACAAAGACGAAGCCGCAACAAGAAAATTGCTGTCGTTAATGTCGCTGATTTGTAAGCATTTCTAATAAGTAAATGTTGGCCTATTCGAAGATGGCCTATCACAAATTGGGCTATCATTACGAACACTTATGGACATGGTCAGTGAAAACTCTCGCCACAAATGGCAAAACATTTAATTGTAAACAAGTGAGAATGTTAGAGTTGCATTGAGTAAGATTGTGGAATTGCTAGACGAGATAGTTATCCTGTAAGAAAGTCGAAAATGGCATAGATTAATATCTATATATATATATATATAATTTATATATTTTATATATATTGCCACAATATCTGTTTTTTGCCTTTTCGCAATAACATCCGTCATTAACTATTTATGTGCTTATTTTCATTATTTGTTTTCCCTTATCAATGTTCAATGTCGCAATCACATTTATCGCAAAGAAATATTTTGATTTCAGTCTGACATCATGTAATTATATTTGAGACTGTGATTAAATGAGCATTTAGTCAACTTAAAACACTGCTTTAATCCAATGTTATCTCTTTTTTATTTGGTTAAATCTCCTATTAAATTAAAAAATCTCTGACAATTCACTGATCGTGATGTTCGTCTTTATTTTTATGGCCAAATAGAAAAGTTGTCGCCGTCTTCAGTTGCTGTGAAAGGAAACGCGTTCTACAGCTCAAGTATTCTCTGTCTCACTCTTTAACTTTTCCTGCCACACTTTCTACTTTCAGAATTGTCATTAAATGATTAATTAACATAAAATGATTTATATTTAAATTGGAAACTGCATTTTCCTGCCGTTTATTCACTTGGTTAATTAGAACTGCAAGAAAGGAAAGTTGCATGAATAAAGTTGATTGTTCTGTGCTGTCCAACCAGCTGCTGCTGATCCCCCTACTTCCCCCTGCCTCCTCCTTTGACTCCCTCCTCAATCGCTGCCAAGCCCATGCATCATTTAGCAGCATATGCACAATTTTCATTTTGCGGAAAACTGTATCAATGTGGGGTTTGATTGTGGTTGTGTCCATGAGTCACAGCCTGACGCGACAGGCAGTTCCCCAACTCGTATTGGCCTCAATAACAAATACTTACAGTGTGGCATGGCTAAAACGACGACAGCTACAGCTACAGATGCTGTGTAAGGAATTAAAGACATTATTTGCTTGCTTGTTTAACTGAAAATCAAGAGTACAAATTATATAATAAGCAAATATGATTTAAATTAAATTAAAAATAAGTTTAAACTTGCAATGGAAATAATAAAAAAATCGTTGATAAGTTTTATTAAATTATATAAATATAAAATAATAAAAAATATAATATATGAATAATTCTATATAAATACAAAATATTTATAGCCCTATAAAAATATATAATATTTATAATTCTATAGAAATATAATATATTTATTATCCAATATAATGTTTACAATTTATATATCTATTCTCTATTCAATTTTATTGCTTATTTCGAGTGCACAGTGTACTTAAAATGAATGTTTAAATTACTGCACAGCTTGTTTGGCCTTTTATTTTGTTTGTTTTTTGGCAACCGTCGAACTTTTTTGGCGTTAAAATCCATTTTTTATCTAGGCTGCAGAGTGAGTTGAAGCAGACATAAAAACGTGCTGATGTTTAATTGAAAGGCTTTTGTTGTGGCATGCAACCGGTGGGGGGAAGGGGCAGCCTTGTGGTGGCACAATATTGAGATTAGCTCTGGCTCGAAATGCACTTAATTTATGCAGAGCTGTCGGGGAATTTAAACAATGAATGCGCCTAGGAGACAACGTCTGTGTCTCCCTGTCGTGTGGCAGCAGCAGCAACAGCAGCAGCAGCATGGAAAGTGGCAACAATTCAAAGCCATTTGGCTTTTGTCAGCCCTGGTCACTGTCAGCCTTGGACGCAACAGACTCACAGAGTCACACCCACGCAAGAGACAAACGAGTCAGAGATGGAGTTCGAATGGGAGTGGGAGTTGCAGTGGGAGTGGGAGTGGGAGTGGGAGACAGAGACCATGGGCAGCATTTGCTGATTGTATTTTTGTCCGGCATTTTTCTGGGAAAGTCGAATGGAGAAATGCTTTCCTTTTACTTTCAACTTTTGCATGTCGAGCATTTCCATCTCTTTTAGCCTTGCTGCAAGATCTGAGATTTGCATTTCGCCCATCGATAGATACAATAAATGGTATGCAATAATGGTATACTATAGCTAGTTTTGTATACTACTATACTACTCTCGCAATGTGTTGGCAATTTTATTAGGTTGATCTCTTTGCTAATTTTTGTGCGCCGATGTGGAAAACGCTGCCCGCTTGGCCGCCGCTACAGCCTGCAAAATTTGTTTTCCCTTTTTGCATTTTCCGCTGCCGTCGCTGTCGCCTTCGTCGTTGCCGCCTTGGGACGCAGTCACCCATGTTGGAGGCTCTTGTTACTCATTTTCTGGATTGTAGTTTCCGAAGCGAAAGAAAAAAGTGTTGGGCCATTAGCATGATTAATGTTTTTCGTTTATTTTCGACTGTTTACCCCCCTTCGTTGTCCCGACTTGAACCATCTTTTTTAAAGAATTAACGAGTTTACTGCAATTTGCAACTAGTTGAGGGTGTCAGCCTTGAAACACTCACAAGAAATGCATTTATAATTGTTATTAGTATCAGTGAAAATAGATGAAATTAAACTTGCTATCCTTTAGATACTTGCTATAAGTATATATCTATATTTTCGACACTTCGAAAGGATTAACTTTAGTGTTTGGTAAACTAGTCATCTTTTTAGTTTTCTAGAGATTAACAGAATATTTCTTTAAATCGAAATTGATGTCCTATAAATTTATGAGCTGTTTATAATTAGTTTTAATATATGTTTGTTAAAAGAGTTTTTAGTTGCTTGCAGTTCTTAAAATACAAATATAATTCAATTTCTTTAATTTTACAAACATCATTGACTTTAATGTGCGAAGAACTCAAATGTCTATAAGAATATACATTCATTCCTAAAGAATAATTTATATTCCCTTTTAATATTTGACTATCTTCTGATGAATTTAAGTTAAGTTAAGTTTTATTGAAAAGTGCATTAAACAATGCATTTTGTAATGTATTCCTCAAATCAGAATGAAAAGTGGAATCCATTGAAATATACTTGCAATACTTAAGATATTATCATCCAAAAACGTTAGTTAAATTCACATTATCACTAAAAATGCAGTTACAAAGAAATACAAGAAATAAAAATACCCAAAGATTTAGATATACTTAAATGAATAACCCTTTAAATGTATCATTGTTGAAGGAATATATTTTAATTATATAATCAACATTTGTTTAAGGATCTTAAAGTGGAAATCTCTTAAAAGATATCAGCCATCTTTGAGCTATACGCTTCTTTCCTACATAATCGTTTATCACCCTTTATCACGCTCTTAAAGTACAACAATTTCATGGTAATTCATGGGCTATAATAGAACGTCGTCAAACATGGCAAACGAGGCAGACGTGACGCCCAAAGAACTTGACTGACAAATCGCCTAAAAACGTTAACAAAAAAAAAAAAACTAATTACAATTACATTATGTGGAGCACATAAATTGCCACACATTGTCGCACTTGCAACATACGAATACACATATGTATCTACAGGCAACAGACAAAGAAACGTGTGACATTAAATAAACAACGGTAAACGTTGCTCAGTGCAACTTCTAACCCAGAGCCAACGACGAGGGTGACCCCCCAGACCCGCCAAAGCCGTCAACCTTAACGCTCCAGCCCCCCCGCTGCCCCTCCCCCCTCCCATTAAATGTAAACTGTTGCACGTTGATTTTGGTGTTGTTGTTGTTAGTGTTAGTGTTCATGGCGTTGTTTCCCATGTACAAATAGGCACGAAAAGCGTAGTGCTGACCATAAAACAATGCAAAACAGTTAGAGCAAATGACAGAAAAACAGAAGAGAGAAAGATAGATATATATATAAATATAAAGCGACAGAGAAAGAGAGAGAGAGAGGGAAACAGAAGGCCCACTTCAAATTTTAACCAGCTGGGCGGAAAGGCAGCAAACAAGTCAATGAACTGCTGCGCCAAAAAAAATATATATACAATAAAATAAAAAAGCAAAAAGAAATGGACACGGGTGATAATGTCGGCTCGGAACCCCGTGCTATGGAGATCAGGCCAAACAAAGCGTAACGCACCTTGAAAAGAGTTGGAAATCAGTAGCAAGTTCTAGTTGAACTTAAATCCCAATTGGGGCCGAGAGAATGTGGTAATCGCTAGAGGAAAGAGTGTGAATAATGTTAACTAATTTAACTAATAATAATTATAATAATATTTGAGCTAATTTAATAATATATTAAAATATATACAGTATAATATTAATTGAAATTAATTTAATTAGTTTTAATACTATTATAAAATTAATTCAAATATTAAAACATATTTAATGCTATTGCTATTAATGTAATAATAATATTACAATTAATTTATTAAAACCTGTATGCATATTTTGTTATGATTTATGTATTTATATACACATATTTGTTAAAATTATAATTTATTAATATATATATATATATTTATTAGTATTATAATATATTTGTATTGGCTTTTACTTTCATCTCGTGTTATTCGCCATTAAATTAACATCTCAAGATCGTTTCACTCTCTAAATTTATAGAAATGTTTACTGTATATTTTCTATAATTCTTTATTCACATGTTGTTGGAGTGTATTTCTTATAGCTATTGCTTGAATTTGTGACACCAACAACACCCGCTACATTTATGCATTTTATTCACTCTACCTGTGTTTGGATAATAAATTTGCATAGTTTCCATACATTTCGACATTGAGCACCGGAAAAACGTGACCAGTATTTTAGTTGAGAGTCGCTGGCAAAAATTGTTAGATTGCCATGCGATTCTTAATAGATATATAATTATATATACAAGCATGCACATATCAGATATTAACTGTATAATTATACAGATTCTAGGTATTTATATAGTGATCGTGTTTTTTGGGCATGATTTGTCTTGACGTTTGGTCACAAGCTGAAAGTTTAAATTGTATTCGAATGCATTTTGCATTGATTGTTGATTCTTTGATCTATGTATGTTGCATGATTGCTAACTGAAAAGTATAATAATATAGAAGGGTATATTAATACCATGTAATATATAAAGATATATAAATTTTTTCAATCCCTTCACATGCTTTTGATCAATTTTGTTTACAATTTGATAACTCGTACTTTAGGCCCTCAATCAATGTAATCATTACAATTTCACTGCATCAATTTTGACTTGGACATACAATTATTTTCCGAAAAGTGCCAGGAAAAAATCGCATGCTGATCATTCACTTTCCCAGCTTCAACTTTGACATTCCTCTCGACTGCAGTTTGTGTGCAAACTTCAGCCAATTGTTAGGTTAACACATAAAACCGCTTTTCTTAGCCAACTTAAGTTGCACTTGCCAACCTGGTCTTTCAACCAATTTAGATCTTAAAGCGGCTTTTACTCGGATTGTATTTTATGCAATACTCGAAAGACATCATCGGAAAGCAGGAAAGAGAGAGGTCGTTAATGGATTGACGGCATTTTCATGTCTTAGCTGTTTTCCTGCCTGCTGATGGCTTCAGTTTTAGGCTCTGTTTGGGCTGTTAATCACACCACAATAAAAGAGTTTACTTGATAAATTAAAAATAAAATTAGTAAACGTTTATAGAAGACTGAACATAAATTAAAAATTATTTTTATTGTTAAAATGACCGACAACATTAAAAAAATCAGAGCTTGAACTTTGGATCATGGTAAACATTGAAACAATTGTCATCGAAATCTTATTACTTACAGAATATTTACTTTATAGAACATTCTGGAAATATCAACTATTAGAACTTTGCCAATTCCAAATCCAGCATCAAAATTTAAAACAAAAATTATTTTTATAAAAATTTGATAAGAAGAAATTTAAGAAAGTTTTTAATTGAAAATTTAGAATGTGTTCTCCTTGCGGACCGTGCAGCCCCTGTGATCCTTGCTGTGGGCCATTTGAGTGCTCGCCAAAATGTTACAATGCCGCACAACTGGAGGCTCTGCCGCAATGTGCGCCCCGCATCCCGCCTCCATTTCCCAAGTGCATTACCGTGCAACAGCCCCCTCGACTCATCTGCAAGAAGAGGGTTGTTTTCACGGAGAAGATTGTGCCGGAGCCCATGGTCGTTAATCGTTGCAGACAAATCACAGTGCCGAAAGTAGTGGATACGACTCGGGTGATCAAGGTGCCGAAGCTGATTTGGGTCTCGCAAATGGTTCGGGAGCCACGTGTCATATACTATCCGTCTATGATCCCGGATCCTTATGTCGTCTGCTATCCGAAGCGTGTGTGCGAGCCCCGAGAAGTCTGCCAGTCGATATTGTGTCAACCCAAGCCGCAAACTATCGACATACCGCCTCCAAGGGAATACTGTTGCTATCCCAATGGTCCCATCAATTACAAGCCGAGTGCCGCCTGTCCACCGTGTCCAATTGGACCATGTGCACCGGGTGGTGCTTGTTGTCCACTTCCTTGTTTCTCCACCAATCAATATCCCGTATGTGAGACACGTTGTGGTCCCTGTGGCCCCTGTGGACCTTGTGGACCGCGTGGACCGGGACCATGCGGACCAGGCCGTTGTGGACCATGTGGACCTTGTGGGGGACCGTGTGCTGTACCCAACTGTGGACCCTGTGGCTTGACAATGCCTTCTGGTCCCTATATACCAGCACCTTGCGGACCTTGCGGTACAGGCTGTGGGCCATGTGGCACCGGACCATGTGGTCCCTGCGGACCATGCGGACCCTGCTCTCCCCCTTGTCCATACGAATCGCCAGAGTGTGGACCCTGTTATCCGTGCGCCCCAACGCCGTGGAACACGCATTGTGGACCAGTTGGACCGTGTGGTCCTCAGGTTCCCTGTGGTCCATGTGGTCCTTGTTAACCATTGGAATATCTAAACGGAACACTTTAGTCAGACATTGTGTATTTACGGGTTAATAAATTTGCTGTGCTGCTTTTTCTTCGTTTGGCCAGACTACATAAAATTTAAATAACTTGTGTTATCAGATTGTGGTGAAATTTCCAGGCAAGATATGAACTGGGGTTGAGAAAAGGTCGTGACATTAAGAATTTCTTATTTAAAACGCTTTTGAAGCTACCACAACTCTGATAAAGCAGTACAAATCTGTATAATTTAAGCTTAAACTGCAGTTATTACGATTTTTATACATATCTTTCGTATGTATCTGTATCTGAAAATGTGTTTGTAATTGTCCAAATGTATATGACCCGCTGTCGCCTTATGCCGACAGTTTCGACACGCGCAATTACATTTTTGTATTTGTATTGTTGTTTTTGTGTACAATATGAATAGTTTTTTCCATTTTGCAAGTTAGTTTTGTTGTTTTTTTACACACTTAAGCTTGATTTGTGCTGGTCAATGGGCAACTTGGCAAAAGTCTTTGATGTGGCCGTTGCCAGAATTTGGCAAGTGCCAAAAAAAACCTGTCAAATTTACTTAGATTTATGCGTGTCTATGTTCAAAGTTTAAATATTTGTACGAAAACGTGATAAAAATCAGCTAGAGACACATAAATAAGCAGTAACTTTACTTACAGAGTTCTTGCCTAGTATACATATATATATTTATTTATGCAAATCCAACAATATTTCGCTTCGTTTTTGACACATTCAAGTTAAGTTTTTGTTGTGCTTTTTTACGTATCCCCAACCTACATGATTGCCACTTGATTGATGTAGGGGCACTCCTCTAAGTATTTCGACGCGTCTCGTTTCGTTCCGTGTGCTCAGATATTGTATCTACTTATGAATGTGGCTACCGTATACACTTAAAAAATGACGCTTCAGGCTCTCGGCATAAGTAAAAAAATGGTGACAAAAAACTTAATTATCTTTGAAAACAATATTTGATTTGATTTCGAGGGATTTGTTTTTGTTGAGATCAAAAGTTGAGATAGATAGATTGATTAGTTAAGTATACGTTGTTTATAAATAACTAATCAAAGATTATGATTAACACACTATCATTAAAATTAAAAGAAAATGTATTTTTAGAAAGTTTGATTAGATTATATAAATTTAATATAGTTTTCATTCTAAACTAAATGTAATTATAGTGACTAATGCATTCATTTATAGACAAATGTAAGCTAGAATAAGAAAACAATTAAATTCTAAATTCTATGATAAACAGATAATTATATTTATATAATCAGAATCCAATTAAATGTAGCTTATGGGGCAATTATAATGCATTTAAAAAATTGCCTTTTATGCCTATTAAATAATTGAATATTCATCAATTTACCTTTTTGCATATGTTTAACATTTGATTATTATTATAGAAAATAAATGATTAGAAACTGATATGAGTAAATAGTTTAGGCTGAAACACATCTAGCGGAGTATAAAAACGTTAAAAAATATTGTCGAGTTATAAATTCCATATTTAAGTCAGGTCGTTTAAAATTATTGTAAATTTATGTCTTCTGATTAAACGAAGGGGAAGAAAATCAAAGGTCGTGCAGTAAAAACTGTGCCAGACTTTAAGTAGCGATAAGATTTCACTAATTTGCATACTAAATGCCGCAATGTCCGTGATTATGGACTGTTTATCAAGCCATTAGCCGTTAACACCCACATCGTGCCCCGCCCACAGCTGAGAGTTTTCAGCCAATTGACTTTCTTCAGTTTCCACGGAAACGTTCGCAGTTTCAGTTTCAATTTGAAAGTTTCAGCTTGTTTTTGTAAACTGTCCACCCACGCTAATGTTCATGTTAATGTTAGTGTTTTTTTTTTTCTTTTTCTTTTAAACAATTGTTTAATTTGTTTTTTCCCACTTTGGACGACAAGTTGACAATTTATTTGCTTGTTTACTTATCGTTTGTTGTTTGTTTCGTGTTGTACTATTTGTTGCTTGATTTATTAATTAGTTGCACGACAAAAACCACAAAAATCGCTAAAACTGAAATTGAAAGGTTTCAGGTTTCGCAAATGCATTTCTAATGAGATTCGCGATGATTGAGCTTTAAAGTCGACTCAAGTCGATTCGAATCGATTCTCAAAAGCTTGTGATGTCAGCTCGGCAGATGATGTCAGTTTTATTATTGTTTCTTGGTCAATTTCTGATTACTCTGTTGATTTTGTCTCACTTGGCAGTTAACAAAGTATCTAGAGAGATAAAAAGCTAGCGTTAATAATAATATATATTTATTTATATTTGTTATGATTTGTGTTTTTGCTGTAGTAGTTTGTTCAAAAGTTTTAAATTGTTCTTTATATGATTCCCGGAATAAATGTTCTCCTACGCTAATGACATATGACCAGGTTTCAACTTTGTTGACAGCCCTTCAATAACTGCAACTACTATAAAAAAATGTTTAAAGAAAAGTGGAAAAACCGGTTTTCTGTTTAGAGCCTGTAACTATTTGTAAAGCCAATCAGAAAACTGTGTTTCCAGTTACCTTTTGTCCTACTTTTATATTGTTAAATGTGTGAATAAAGTGAATGAAAGCTACACTTATAGATAAATAGATACACAATATGTTTAAACCTATTAATTTTAAATAATAATTTTAAACAAATTTACGCAAACTATCTACATTGAAGTAAAACTCTCCTTACTTCTCTGAATAATTATTTTAGCCTTTTAAGTTATCGCAATCAGTTTTTAATTTCCAGTTGAAATCATTGACAATTACTTGTCTTTTTTTTAGTGTGTCGTTTGCAAGTTAAATTATTGTTTAACAAGCTGTAAAAAAGAGTATTAAGAGCAACAACAATTTGTTGTTTACTGTCCTCCCACTCGATGTGGACTTTACTGAAAGACACGAATACTTTGAGCTGTTCCTGACCAACCTTAAATAATTGAAACCTGAGCTAACTTATCTTGACCCAAATGAGCAATCAATTGTATCCTGAAAAGAAATAGCCTTGAAATTTGTCAATTTAATAATTTATCCAAAAATTGCAGCAAATATTTCCATAGTAATGAGCCAAAAAGAAAAAGCTTGACCTAATAGCACTCTCAATTAAAGTTATCTTATTACAGTCGTTATTTTTGGCACAGGATATAATTAAAATATTAAATATTTACCAATAGCTCGTGGGGGCTCTAGAAACAACAAGTGAAGTGTGGCCAGCTGGGTGTGAATTTAATGAGATTAATGAGTTGTTAGCCATGAGATACAAAAGTATCATGCGAAATATGCTTTAATTAAAGTAGATATACATGAAAAGTTTCCAATTTTGTCATCTATACCTGGTCAGATGGTCATTTAAACTTATAAAACTAAGCTGGTTTTTATGGTACATTAAACATATACCATTATTTAGTTAGAAAATGGAAACAATGCAACAATCCCCAACTATTATTCTCTATATTCAGCAAATGTATGCCAAAGTCGTTGATTTACATTGATTCAGTTTGGCAGACAATGCAAAATTATACTAATTAAAACCACAGAACTGTGGGCTGTGATCTCCCATTATTGTTCTTACATGAACAACAAGAAATGTAATAAAGAATAATGGCAAATGCCGGAAGCACATCCAGACAGCGACTTTTAATCAAACTAATGTCTTAAGATCATAATAACCAAGTACTTTGAATTTATCACCACTCCAAATTAAGCAGAAATGATCCAAAAATATATCAGTTGGCAGTTATGCTAGACTAGCAGATACCCTGATGAGAAGAGAAACGGGTATTTAACCGAGTATGCTAGACTAACAGCAAGCCTGTAGCGAAGATAACTCTATCTACTATGTAACTAAATACTATGTTTAAAATGTATTATAATTATTAGTAAATATAAATCACCCAAACAGAGAAGAGGAAAATTATATTTTCTTATTATCTGGTATCTTCAACTATGTATTTCCTCTGACGAAATAATAATTTTGGGATTTGTGCTTTGTTACTTTAAAATACCCTTTAGTTTGTTGTCTAATTACAGAGTGTATCAATGAATGCAGCGTGCAGTGCACAGTGGGCAGCTTTGGGGCTGGCAAACTGACAACTGACACCTGTTATTAGGCACAACACTCTGTGTGTATGTTTGAGTCGTGAGTTTGGGTGTACTTCGAGTTGTTGTTGTCCGTCAAATTGTAGCAATTTTCTTAAGTGCGTTACTGCTGCTGCGACTGCTCCGGCTGCTGTTGCATGCAACACCGCATTTCGGTTTTTTTTGGATATTCGATTTTGAACATAAATTTATGCGCATTTTTCACTCGAATTTCTGTCTTTTTGTCTGAGCATTTTGTACGTGGGCGTCCCTCGCTCGACTTCGACTTGTGTCTTAGATGCTGTCGGCTTCGGTTTGAAACGCATTCGCATTTTCGAGTGGTTGCCACAACGTCTGGACTTAACTGTTTGTCATAAACTCAACTCCTCTGCAGTATTTAGCAGTACATAAAAATGTGTATGAAATACGCAAGCGGCGTTTCTCTAAAGCAACAATTTAATTAAATTTTCAATATATAACCATGGTAAATTGAGACCATACGAAAATTGTTATTATATAATCAATATCTCATCGAAGACATTGAAGCTCTTATTTGAATGATGATCATGTTAATTGTGTAATATGATATACTCCTATGCAGAGATGATGAGATAATATGTTTTGGCTTTTCAGCGTCAATAAGAGAATAATCAATAATATTATAGTCACTTTTTCCATTTCCAGCGTATCTATGTTTTAATGAAAGTGAAAGCAGTAACTTTTCAATGAATATGTTTTAAGAATTTACTAGCTAATTGCTTTGTATATTTACTTAATATGTTCATATTTTCATACACAATTTCGCCAAGTTTATAAAACAATCTAATTCTCAAAAGTAGCCCGCAATCATTAACTAAAAAACTAGCGAATCCTTTTAACTGAAACCACAAAAATGGACTAGACTTTCAAATCAACTTTCTACTAAATAGATAGAAGCGAAGAGAAGAGGCTGAAGCAGATTCACAGACGGAGACGGAGACGTCGACTCTCAACAACATTGTTGGCTCCGCAAAGTCAAATAGATTTACGAGTATTAGTCAGTCTTTTAAACGTCTTCCATCCACTTTGACACTCAGCCAAGTCTGCAAAACAAGTTGAAAGTTGGCTATGAACTTCAGAAGTATAGATTTGTTGTTGGCAACATGTTGTGGTTTATGTTTGAGTTAAGAATACAAGACTTCATTTGGTATATACATTTGTAATTAATTGAGTGCCACTTTGGCAAAGATTATTGGCAAAATCCTTCTGCTACAAATGTTATTGATAGTTTAATGCATTTGGAAATCTGTAGCGTTTATCAAATTAGTCAAAGTCCAAAGATTACCTCATCGATATCTTAGCTCTGTCCGTGTTGACAGATTGATAAATGCGCCTGCGCATGTCGCACTCGTCTGACAGTCGAATCATGGCCAGATACAATTGATTGACATTTGGCGAAAATTGGGAATCGCCGTTGCATGTTTGATCAAAAGTAACCGAGTGAATTTTGCGATTTAACTGCTTTGATTTGGGTTTGGCATTGTCATTTTGAGAGCTGCGCCTTCGATTGTGACTACATAGCGAACCAGGAACTAACTTGAATGTATAGTAATACAAATGTATCTATAAATTGAACTTTTTGAAAGAATACTCTATATAAATAATTATAATAATGTAAATCATACACAGCCAACTTTCGAATTTACTGGCTTTTGCTCATGCAAGAAGATTCTCGAGTCGTGTCTATTTGATACCACGAAAACAGTTCGCTTTGGGCCAACAAATTTAAGCAAACAGTCAAAATAAATAAGTTGTCTAGCAAGCAGAAGAAAAAAAGTTGTGAGTGAATAGCCAAGGGTTACCCTACAAGTGAAGAATTGAAAGTATCTACAAAGTAAACTTTGCATAACTCTCTCAGATCGACATTTTTAATCATTTGTATTGATTATTAATAATATTTAAGTATATTTATTATTATTATAATTATAATCAGCATTGATACCTTTTTTACCCCCCTCTGAATATAAATCAACTTGTCAACTTGTATTCCAAACTCAAATTTCTATATTTAGCTTGATCTATTTAGCTATTTATTTGATTCAATTCATTGTTTAGTCAATCTGCGAATCAGGCTTTACATGTATCTATCTAGCTTGTCTTGGCACGCAAAACAGAAATCAATAATAAATCAAAAATAATTATTAAAAATGCCCACACTGCCGTTTACTAGTTATTGACAAGCTGAGCAAACCTATAGGAAAGCCAATTTGATTGCAATTGCATTACGACAATAACAAATGCGTCATAAACCATTTAAACATTGTACAATTATTGTCAAATGACAATGAAGCAAATGCCATTTAATTGCAGCAGCAACAAAAACAAACAAACTGCGATCCGTCGCGATCCGTGATCCACGTAAATAGCTTTGGTTGGGGCACTTTTCACGGCGCTGCAAATCAAAGGAAAAGGCGGCCAAGTGCCACAGCTTTGCTACCAACAATAAAAACAACAACAACAAGTAGAAAAAAATCTGCATTCATTTGAATATGTATACAAGTATCTGCCGCCCGTTTCAAGTCGTATCTATCTATCTATCTGCCTAGCATCTGTCAGAGCCGTCGCTGGTAACTTTCCCCCATAAACTACACTGCAAGATACAAACACACACAACGACAAAATTCACTGCACCATTGGGCCTGTATCTGTATCTGTAAATGTATCTGTAGCCGGGTCTCGGTCTCTGTCTCTGTCGCCGCTTCTCAGACTCGCATTTGATCTACTCTGGCAAAGACATTCAAGTGCGTGGCGTTGTTGTTGTTGTTATAGTTGTTGTCTTTCTCTTTATTGCAGGGAAATGGGAATGTTAACAATGCGTTTTGTTTGTCAATCAGTCGTTGTTGCTGCCGTTGCCACTGCTGATTATTTCACTTGATTTGTATGTCTTATGCAAATTGATTATCTTTTCCTCTAGCTTTGTCAGCAAGTACAAACATTTATAGAAAGAAAGAGTTGAATTTATGGTAGCCTTGAGCTTATTAGATAAATGTATTTACTGATCGTTACTATGATTTATGCAATCAAATGAGCTGTGCCTAAAACCTTACAACAATTCTAGACATGACTAGCAGAGGCAATGCTCTAATTTTAATTTATTAATTAGCTTTAATACAGCTTATAGAGTATACTGAAAATACTTTATTAATAAAATATTCTGCATCTTTATTTAAGATATTCAAATTTTCTGGGATGAACAAACTTGTTAAACTTTCAACTCACAAAACTTTGTTTAAACTGAACCGATTTCCAAGAAGATTAGCTTTATGATACTTTAATTGAATTTCTATATTTATTATTCATTATATAAAGAATACATATATTCTACAATTCAGCTGGGAACCTTTACATAAACACTTATAAACTATACTGAGATATATGACGAGTTATTAAAATTCTGTTTTAAGACGAATGAAGTGAAACATGGCAATTGATCTATTAATTTTGTTTTTATTGAATTTATATTAATACATACTCTATTTATTAGTTTACTTAGCAATAACTTACATTGATAACTTAAATAAACATTCCTTCAAGATAACCGAGATACATATATACTAGTTACACATTCAGTATAAACCTACGTAGTCTAAAAATTTCATCTTTTGCCTGAACAAACACTCACATACACACTGTAATCACCCATATCCATATCCATATTCATATTCAATATTTCAGTTTTTTTGCATATTTTGCGCATAAATCTATTGTAAAAAGTTCTATGGCTTTATTTGCGCATTTTGCCATCGTAGCTAATCCCAGTCGGAGATATCTTTCAACTACGAGTATCTGACCATTACCATTGTGTGCTATTGTTATTAAGGCAAGGCGTTGGGTCGGTTCCACTTGCTTGACTCGGCTGCTGTTGCTCTGCTTGTTGGCTGAGATAGTTGTAGTTGTAGCTGTTGTTGTTGTTGTCATAGTTGTTGTTGGTTGATTTGCCTAATTTTGTGGTTGTTTACAAGTTTTGGAGGCAACGTGTACGCCTACAATTCAATATTGGATTGCTTTGCTCGCAATTTATTGCATTTTGTGGGCAGTGCAGACAGCCAGAAAGAGAGATACATGCTCAAAGATACATATGTAGCTATATAGATACAGATACATTGATACTTAGGCAGCTATAATGAGGCTTTAAACACTTTCAGCTTGACTATTCATATATGTTGAGTATTAATTATTGAAAGGAATGCAGTAGGCGAGTCTGCTCGACTAGAAGATACTCTGTAAAGTAAAATAAATATCAAATAGATATCTGCAGATACATAGGTGTGTATGTTTATTAATACAACACTTTCAGGCTGACTATTCGTGAGTTTAAGGTATTAAATATTATTAAGATTGCATCAGTTAAGAAATATCAACTAACAGATACTCTGTAGAGTGCTACATACTAAGTAGATATTTCAATAGATACCAATGTATCTATTGCTAAACAACGTTACATTCTTTATACCTCTTTATGTTATTTTTTTACGAGTCTAGGGTATGAGCAAATGAGCAAAATCGAGTGGGTGCCCCAACAATTGATTAATCGATTCTCGTCTGAAGCTCGCCCGCTTTTTGCTGCACTGATTTATGCAATCCTCGGTTATTTGAAGTTTTTGATTGTGGTTGGGGTTCTCTTGCTGCTGGCGCAATTGTCATTTGTCAATCGCAAACTCAAATCGCGTGTTAGAATGCTAAACGTGAGGCGTTAGATACAACAACACTAAATGTAAATAACAAAACAACTAACAAACAACGCCTCGGTCAAGCGATCGGGCCAAGTTTCATGTATCTTTCGCTTTTGACTCCAATCCACGCCCGCCGCAAACGTGTTTTTAAAATATGCAAATTAATGAGCGAGACTTTGAGACAGAGATTGAGACTACGATTGAGACTGAAAGCGAGCTGAGCATTAACGAGATACTCGTACGCAAAGAGCTTTCAAATGCAAGACTCTCGAACTCAAAAACTCAATAGCCGCGTCAACTGTGAGAAGCGAGAAGTGAGAAGTGAGAAGGTGGCCGGCCAAGCGTTTTGACGACTCTCTTTGTTGGCTCGTTGATTGTTTGCTTGGCCTGTAGAAACAGTTTCTCGACAGTTTCATTTGAGCCGCGCTAAAAACGAAACGTATCCGTCAGATACGCAACGACTACGACGTCGGCTGACAAAACGACAAATACAAATCACAGAAAATAACAACGGAATTTATTATTATTATTATTTTTATTTTGCTGTGCACAATTTGTAATAAAAAAAGCGAGAAAACGTGTAACGAATATTAAAAAAAAACATCAAACTTATTGAAACATATTTTGAGTAGAAATGTCTATCATTTCTTTAAGAAAATCTATCGAATTGTGAATGAAAGCGAACCGTAGAACCGAATACAAATACAAATATATAGGAACGACCTTGAAAGAGTCACAAGATACAAATGTATATACAGACTAGTCATCGTTTAAACAACAACGAATAACAGTTAAAAATCACAGTGCAAAATAACCGAAAAGTATTATTTCATGTGTATTATTAATTGTACAAAATGAAAGAGAGAAAAAAACTACGCCCCCTAAAAAAACCGAATTTATAAATATATATATAGAAATATAGAAACATATACATATGTATAAATGTATGGATATTGTGGGCGTGTTTCAGTGCCATAAAAAAAACTATATATAATATAATTAAGTAAGAGATTAAAGTACAACAAACACAATTGTTGCTGGCATGAATTGTCCAGATAAAAGACAAAATGTTTGCGCCACGAAATTCATCGCCAGTTGCCGTCTATGGCAAAGAGGATGTAGCTGCCTATGAGGTAAAAGTTCTATTGAATACCGATCGATAAATATGTATATCGATAGCTTACAGTTTTCTTCTATGCCCACTCTCTGACCACAGCAAAAGCTATGTGCCATGATTCACGTGGCCGAAAAACTTCTGTCTCCGCATTTTGTAATGAGTTTCTGTGGTTTTTTCTTGGCAAGAGAAGTTGTGACTGTATGAGTGTATGAGCTTATTCATCTAAATATTGCTTCCATTTGTGTAGAATTGTTAGCCGCAAGTAATTATAGGCAATTAGCCTTTGTAGTTGCCGCAGAGAGCTTCTAAACCGGCAAGGAATGTCTAGATACAATGTCAAGGAAACATTGCATTGCCAGCTTTGCATTGTCTGTGGATGGCTTTAAATATTTCATGGTAACACTCTCTGCATACGCTGTTAACAATTTAACAATCTATGGCCAATGCGAATGGCTGCCAAAAACAAACGCCAGGCATAAGCATTTTGCTCACGTTCAACGACGTACTGAGCTAGACTTGAGTTGTTTTTGTATCTGTATCTGTATCTGAATGTATTTGAGTATGCATGTGAGTTTACGAGTTGTTTTTGTTGGCTACCCAGCGGCATATTTGCAAACACACAAAACACAGCAAAAAATGCCGATGAAAGCAAATCAGAAATTCACAAAACATGGCGATAAATGCGGCAATAAACAGTAAGCACTCGTAGCATAGTCCAGCTTCTAATGAATATGTATCTTGGGGGATTTCAAAGTGTAATAGTATCTAGCGACCTCCATGAACTAAACAAGCATATATTATTGATCAGACTGAAGAGCTGAGGCTATAGTCTGTGTGTTATCTGTTTCTTATGCCAAATGGTATAGCACAATTTCTATGATACATAACTTAGTTTAATTTGGACTGAAAATCATTCCTTGTAAACACTGTAAATGTTTAGAGTATGTAGTCATAGCTGTAGAAGTTATCTACAATCCATTAAAGTAGAGATCGCAATCATTAGTTGAGTTTAAAAATAAACAAACATGAAAGAAATTATCTGGATAAATGATAATATCACAAATAGCTATTTATAGATGGGATATCCTGGACAGACTTATATTTTCAGCTTACATTAAAAAGATTTATTTAATGATGATATATGTGATGATAAATTTTTAATAATTTATTTTGTGTATATAAATTAAAAAGAGATATTATTCTAGAAAAGAGAGCCATCTACCCGCCCAGAAATTATAGTCAGATACAAGTATCTGCTAGTCGAGTATTCTCGATTAGTTCTCTCTTGTTTTTCTCAATCTTAACTGCCCAATTAACGCTGCTTTGTAGGCGACACGCAGAGACATTAATTAAAATTGATTAAAATTTATGATTTAGGCGCTAACTTAGATGTTAGAGCATAAAACAAGCTAATTCTATTGGTATGCAGTCGTCCTAAGTCGTGATAGAAGTATATATTATAAACTTAGTTTATATTCTTGGTTAGAACAGAAGATAAAGTAAACAAAAAAAAATGTCTTTGTCTAAAATATCGTATTTATATTCTTTTATCAACTCATCTTTCTACCATGAACAATTTTAAGAGATAATTGAAAAGTTCTACAGCTGACTCTTATTTTTAACATCTTTGTAAGCTTCCGCAAAAGTTTGTTATTATAAAGAACGTAGTACTCGTCGTACCCAAAACAGAAGAAAAACTTGGCAAATTTGCATAAATAAATCTGCTCGACGACCTCGTGGCCGTTATTGTTAGTATTGTTAGTTATTTGGCTCTTTTTTTCGTTTTAAGCATTTCATTTGTCTGACTTGTGACTGGTTGACACCTGTCGTGCAAATATTTAAGCTCGCCTGTCACGCTGAATTGTTCACTGCAAACGCAGCTTTGGATGTGCCTGGCGTGGGCAGCTCAGAAATGTGCCGCCAACCCACAATTCACTCTAGATTTAAGCCAACAAAATTTGCCAAATAAATAGAGGCTAGCATCGCAGTTGTCCAAGTTTTGAATGCGTACATTGAACTCGCCAAGCTTATCAGAATGTTGTGCAAGGGATAGCCTATTTCTGACAGTTTTACTTTTCACATACGCCCTGTTGGCCCCGACACAAATTACGCATACGCTCAATGTGCCATGTGCAAAATGTGGCACTGTGTCATGTGTCACAACAGCATTAAACTATAATTAATAAAAAAAAGTATTTAACTGCCTGCGCATCGCGTCGCATCGCATCTGTCAATCAAAGCCCAACTTTGCCTTATTCGGTTGACAATGCGCACAAAATAAATTTCGCTGCTTAACCAAATATGTAACAAAAGTATTTGGCTACCATAAACTTTAGTTTCATGAATGAATGACGCGAATTGATTTCCGGCAAGCGAATAAATCAAACTGAAGCAATAACCAAAATTCAGGAAGAAGGCATTAAAGTTAATGACATTTGACAACAGAAGTCGGAGCAAATAAATCTGTATTTTATTTTTAAATTTTAACTTTTACAAGTTTTTTTTTTCTTTCATTTAACATTTTTTTTCCATATATTATAAATCGTTACGAATATTTTAATATGTAACAATAAATAATGAGAACAAAAAGTGAATGATATTGAAAGATTTCAATCGCAGAATGATTGTTTGTGCAAAACATCGCGTAATCCCGTGCAATATTTTAATTGCTGTCGTTGCCATCCGCACAAAATTGTCTCAATTTGTAATTGAAAGCAATACTCTTACCGAGAAAAAGAGTATTATACATTTGACATGTAGTGTGTAATATTAATTATATAGAGATATAAATATATATAAAGTTTCTAAAATATTTTATAATAATTTTAATTTTAGTATTGACAAATTGTATAATAATTAATATAATAATAATTGATAATTAATAAAATAAATAAGTACTTCAAGTAAAAATTGCTAAATTAAGTTGGAAGTGAATACTCATTATAATAATAATAATAACGAATAAATATATTGCTTAGCTTTAAACGAGAGAAACTAGACTCGATTAGTTAAAGGGTATTTTGTCGTTGCCATTCCACAACTTCTTTATCTATTTATTGGTTGCTAAACAGAATATTGATATTTTTTTTACGGTTTTCACATAGCAATTTTCTAGGCACACTCAAAAGTGTTTACAATTTCACGGCATATTATACTCGTTAGGAATGCAAATATATATATCTAGATAACCACTTAACTATGTATATAATATATATACAGATATAAGTATGAAATATTTATGTAAACCGGTTCAACGACGACCTTTTGGAATGAGAAATATTTCGATGCTGCGTTGGTGGCGGCTTCCAAGTGAAACGAGCAAATTAAATACGAGTAATGCGTCGTCGTCGTCGTCGTCTAGAGTAAAATCGCGTCTAGTAAACAAACCGAAAATCAACGTCAGGCATAAGTTTATACATTGACCAGATGATCTCAGCTCAACTCAACTCCGAGCTTTGGCTTTTGTATCTGCGACGCAAAAGCATTAAGTAGCAGGAGTATTTTTTGGATGCTCTTTGCATGCCAGCGTTTATTGAACTACTATTTTATGGGTTGCGGATCCAAGTGCCTTGAGTGTTGGCCCGCCCACGCACCACACAGTGATTGTTGTTGTCATTATATGGCCTGGCAGACAGACAAGTGCAACTGCGTCGCAGCTGTCATAAGGCACTTGACTAGCACTTCCTCTCTCCGCTGTGTGAGTGGCATAAAAGTATTATTTCTTTATTAATTGACAAAAAAAATAAGTATTTGTAATCTGCACCTGTTGTCAGAAGTATATTACGACTACTTTGTTATTATATTTAATGTGGAAGCTAAGCAAGCAACGAAAGCAGTGCGAGGGTGGTTCAGAAAGTGTACTGCTTGCAAGCAGAGCGGTGTTTAATGGTTGAGCCTAAAGATTCCGTCAAGCATGAGTTTACTCTTTAAAATAATGTTCCAAAAATATAAATAATAATTTATTTAATTGATTAAAATATAGAATTATGTAAATAACTGCATATTTGTAATTCCCCAGGCACAGAGTATCTGCTAGTCAAGCATTCTCGCTACTGCACGCTTAATAGTTTTTTCATAGTTCACAGAACGCCCTGACAAAGATCAAGGTGAAACTTTAGTGAGGCGGAACAAATCGACAGCAAAATAGAAGCAGAACTTGAAAAGGAAATATAAATAGAAGCTTAAATATAATAACAATATGTTAGCTATTTATAATTGTAACTTTGACATAAGAATGAAGTCACAAGCGTTGTTAGAACATATAGAGAAAACAATAATGAAGTATTTAATTACAGATTGCATTTAATTAGTAGAGTAATTCAAAATTTCATTATTATAAGCTAAGTTCAACATTTTTGCTAAGCTATTAATCAAAGCTAATCACATTTGCATTGGCTTTTCTTTGGGGCAACTCTACTCTCATGTTTGACCTATTCACAAATGGAGTTAACACATTGACTATGTTATTATTGCTGTTTAATTTGTTTATGCGATTATGTAACAAGCATAATAGTTTGTATATACACATATATATATATACATATAAATCACACAAACTCGATAGACAAATGTGCAAATTGTATGCGTAAATAATTTACACAGCACATTCGAAATGAGTTGTTGTGCAAATGTTAACATGGCTTAATGCTTAACGCTGACCTTGCCTAAATAAATAAAACAAAACATGCCTCAAATGATGTAATGCTAATTCTTATGACTTCTTCTATCGATTTCCATTGCAGATTAAACTCAAAAGAGTCTTGGGCCTGACTGTTTGCAGCAATGCGGCACTCGATGTGTCGCCCATCAGCGGACTGTTGGCTTATCCAGCGGGGTGAGTAACATTCTGAGTGTAATATAGAAAAGTTATAGCCAGGATCTGTTTATGATATATTTAGCAACATTTACATGTCGTATACTTAATGCGTATACGTAATGTAAGTCAAATTGTAAGCCTTTTAATTTAGTTGCTGTAAGTTTAATAGTTCAAGGGGAAATATAAAACAATGTAACTCTATGGAAAGATGGATTGCCGTCAGAGCATCCAAGGCGAACTAAATAAGATTTAACTTGAGCTCCCCGGAACTCTTAAGATACATCCTGCTGTGCCTTCTACTCACACACATAGCAAACAAAACAATCTTGTCACTGCGCCAACTGCAGGATTGTTTTCTGTCGACTATTTCTCATATTTATTATGCTTTATAGCTGCACTGTGGTCCTGTTCAATGCCAAACGTCACACTCAGGCCTATCTGGTCAATACCTCCCGCAAAGCATTCACATCGGTTGCCTTCTCCCGCTGCGGCCGTTACGTTGCCACAGGGGAATGTGGCATCAATCCTGCCATCAAAGTTTGGGAACTGGAGACGCCAAATGGCAATCTGGAACAATGCACTGGCGGCAGCGTTGTTGCCGAGTTTGTGGATCACAAATATGCTGTCACCTGTGTGGTAAGTAGAAGTTTAAATGCACCTAGATATCCTTCTCTTAATACTCTTCCATTTGACAGGCATTCTCGCCGACGGGCAAGTACCTGGTATCGGTTGGCTCACAACACGACATGATTGTCAATGTGTTTGACTGGCGGGCGAATCTGAAAATGGCCTCCAACAAGATTAGCTCCAAGGTGGCTGCAGTTTGTTTTGCCGAGGATGGCAGCTACTTTGTCACCGTGGGCAATCGCCATGTCAAATACTGGTACTTGGAGGGAGGACGAAAGGTAAGCAATCCCGTTACTTGACAGTTACCGCAGCTGAAACTAAACTTACCCTCATCTTTTGCAGTACAAAGATCCCATTCCTCTCATGGGTCGCAGCGCCATCCTCGGCGATCTGCGGGACAATGATTTCTGTGCCGTCGCCTGCGGCAAGGGAATCTGTTCGGAGAGCACGTATGCCATCACCCGACAGGGTCATCTGGTGGAGTTCAGCTCGAGGCGACTGCTGGACAAGTGGGTGCAGTGTCGCACCAACAACGCCAACTGCATTTGTGTCAACGAACGCTTCATTCTCGTCGGTTGTGCCGAGTCCATCATACGCATCTTCAATGCCGCCACCTTGGAGTATGTGACGACGCTACCGAGAACCCATTATCTGGGCGTCGATGTATCCCAGGGCATTCAGATTAATCACATTATGTCGGTGCCACAGCAGGCCAAGTTTCCCGACTGCATTGCCATGGTCTTTGACGAGCAGCGCTCGAAGGTAGGAATCTATTTAAGTGTTTATTTATTAATTTATTTAGCATTCAAGACAGTTTGCTACAGTAAGAAGTTTATTTAGTAGCATATAGACAAATAAATTGACTTTGAGTACGCTAAGAAATTAATAAATAATATATCATTATTAAATGGAAATCAATAAATCTAATGTTTACCTTTGCTCCTCTTGCAGGTGAGCTGCGTCTACAACGATCACTCGCTGTACATTTGGGATCTGCGCGACATTTCGCGAGTGGGAAAATCGCATTCATTCCTCTATCACTCCACGTGCATTTGGGGCGTGGAGACTGTGCCATATAATCTGGAGCGTGAGCCTTCCCAGACGCTGCCGGAGGATTGTTTTGTCACGTGCTCCTCTGACGATACGATACGTGTGTGGGGATTGGAAAGTTGTGCCAACAATGAGATATATCGCAAGAATATCTACTCGAAAGAGTTGCTAAAGATCATCTACAGTGACGAGGACTTGCAGTATATAAAGGATCAAGGCTCCTCGCTCTTCGACAAGGCGGGAAACTCTAGCTACGATGGACGCAATGGCGTACGCTGCATCAAAATAAGTCCTGAGCTGCAGCATTTGGCCAGCGGCGATCGTTGCGGCAACATACGTGTCTATAGTCTACAGAATCTCAAGCTTCTCACAACCATCGAGGCGCATGAGTCGGAAGTGTTGTGTTTGGAGTATTCCAACGATAAGATTGAGCGCAAACTCTTGGCCAGTGCCAGTCGCGATCGCCTCATTCATGTCTTCGATGTCTCACAGAACTATCTACTGCTACAGACCTTAGATGATCACAGCTCCTCGATCACTTCGATTAAGTTTGTAGGCGCCGGACTCAACTTCCAGATGATTAGCTGTGGCGCAGACAAATCTATAATGTTTAGAAGCTTTCAGGTAAGTTGAAGGCAGAAATAAAGACTGAATTATGTTAAATTTTGTCCTTCATTTTAGGGCAACATCTTTATGCGTGGCACAAACACCTCGGGAAAGACCACGCTCTATGACATGGAGGTGGACTCCAATGCCAAGCACATTCTCACCGCCTGCCAGGATCGCAATGTGCGAGTTTATGGCACACAGAACGCGAAGCAGACAAAGACCTTCAAGGGCTCCCACTCGGACGAGGGCAGTCTGATCAAGTTGAGTCTCGATCCGAGTGGCATCTATGTGGCCACCTCCTGCACGGACAAAACTCTCGCCGTCTACGATTATTACTCCAGCGAGTGCATGGCGAGAATGTACGGACACAGTGAACTCGTGACGGGATTGAAGTTCACCAACGATTGCCGGCACTTGATTTCCGCGAGCGGCGATGGTTGCATCTTCATTTGGCAGGTGCCACACGACATGATTGTCACAATGCAAGCGAGAATGTCTCAGCAGCGTTTGCGCTCTGGACATGCTCCACTGCAGCGTCCCCTGGCGCCCATTTCACCACCCGATGCCATTGTGCTGGAATCGCCCACAAGCGAATTGGAGCATCAGCAGCTGCCACCGAAGTTTGTAGTTCCGCCAGAGCCGTTGCCCAGTCGGAATGCCTATCAGTTGTCGGATGTCGGACAGCTGCCGCAGTGGGCTATGAGGAAGGCAGCTGCGGATTCGGACAGCGGGGCGTTATCTATTCCCACGCCTGTCATCAGCGCAGTTGGAGGCGGAGGAGGAGGAGCTGCTGCTCTGCATGCCGCCTCCTCCATGGGCAACCTCAGCTCCTCGCCCAGTCAGCAGATGGGCGTGGCAGCGCCCAGAGCTCGTGGTCGTTGGGCCCAACGCAGCAGTCAACTAGACACGGAAGATCAACGCTCCAACTCAGAGAGTCCTCTCGGCACAGTCTCCTCCGTGGGCGGACACAGTGCTCACAATGTGCAGACCTCCGACTACAACAGCGCCTCCTCCAAGGATATCATGTACAACCAGACGTATCTCAGCGAGGACTCGTCCATCGACTCTGGCATGGATACGCGTCGCGAGCTCAAGTTCATTGGCAGCAGCAACAATGGCACCATCTCCTCCAGCGTCACAGTCGTCGCCTCCAGCAATGGTGCACTGAGTCAAGGCGTCGTCCAGCAGCGTCTGATGCCGGACAAACGCAAGCCGGGAATGCGTTTCGATACGCACAGTCATGATCACGACGGCGACATCGAGGACATCTCGGATGGGGAGCGTACCAGCTCCGATCACGGCATGTTCTACAACAATCTAGCGCCCAGCACGCCTACGTAAGTTGACGAACAGTTAAAAGGCAGGGAATTAAACCAAAACCATACAAAGTATTGTAGAAAAATATCTCTGAGATACAAAAGTTTCTTAAGACTATAGAAAAGTGTCTGTAAGATACATGAGTATCTTTTGCACTGTAGAAAAGTAATTGTAAGATACAAAAGAAGGTTCTAACTTACCCTTTCATTTACAGAGACTTCAAGGTGACCGCCATGAACGAGGAGGAACTGCGCAAATCGGTGCGTCGACAGAAATTTGAGAAATCTGGACTACAGCTAACCACGCCCAGTGGCAATGGCAGCTCCCACACGGCCAGCACGGGCACAGGGACGGGCACGTCGGACACGGAGGACGAGGGATCGACGCCAAGTGCTGAGAATGCCGAGAGATCTTTGGCCTCGACGCTGGGCGGAAGTACTGAGAATTTACCGCAGAGCAGCAACAGTTTTCTGCATGCTGCATTGCCGGAAGGACCCGGAGGATTGTTACTGGAACGTAGTTCGAGTAGTAAGTAGATGCCAAGGAAGACTTGCTAAATTACAACTAAAATGGAAACTCCCCACGTTCATTGCAGGTCGTCGCAGCATCAGCGCCAAGCACAACACTGAGAATGGCAAGGGAGGTGTCTCTGCCACGCCCACCATCACCAAGTCATACACAAGCACCAAGAAGGAGGAGTTGCTGCAGGTCATCAACAAGGTTAAACAGCAGCTGGAGAATGTGAGTAGCAATTGGTTTAGGTTTTGCCTCCCCTTATTATTTCAATTATATATTATGTTTTCTTCTGTTATTTTATGTTTATGTTCTTTTTTTCCCACACGTTTTTCCTCTTTTATGTGTTGCATCATTGCTTTGGTGTCTGTTTTGTGCCACAACCTTCACACACACACACACAACAACAACACACCCGACACTCTCGAAAATCTCCCAAAACTCGTAAACCCTTTTCTCCCATTTAGGGCACGCGCAAAAATGGCATTAAAAAGTTGAATGCCATAGCCGAGGTGAGCAATTGAGTTGGCTAACATACTATTGATTGATCGTTAACGTTAACGCATTTACGACTCACTCACTCTTGACGTCTTTCTACTTCATTGCCATAATGCTTCGGCTTTAATTGAATGCAGGGCTTAATCAGCTTGGTAACACATTTAACGTACACTAATTGCTTTAATTCGCTGTGTGAAAATCACAATTTTCTGGTTCGTTTGCGAATTAACTGATTTTCAAAAAATATTATTAGTTTAATATCGATTTTATATAATTTTAATACGAGTATACTATTGATATTAATACACTGATCAACTGTTAAAGAAATTGACACTAATTCACACTTCTTATGTAGACGAAAGTTATTATTCTTTTAATGTTCCCAATTTGAAAATCATAAGTTGTAATAGTCACAATAGATTGGGAATTGAAATGAGAATAAGAGAAACGAGTTTTAGTTAAAGAATTCGAATATAAAATATTTATATTATATTTAATATACAATATAAATAAATAAACTGAAATGCCTCGAATACCTTTTTCCACTGCAAATTATTTATACTTTTATCTGCGTTTTTATATTTTATTGTTGACTGTATAGATTCCAACAATAATAATGTTATTAAAATGTGTAAAAGTGCAGTAAGAAACCCATAAACTTTGTAGTGGAAACAGGTTTTAAGTAATATTAGAAAGAGGGTAAAACACTCAGAAAAAATACATTTACAGTCATTTCTAACCTTATTCTTATATCACGATCATGACATTTATAAAGTTTGCAAAACAAACAATCAAATATAATATACAAATATTGTAAAAATTAAAAAGTATTAATAAAAAAAGATAATCTGCATCGGCCGGGAATCGAACCCGGGCCGCCCGCGTGGCAGGCGAGCATTCTACCACTGAACCACCGATGCTTGATGAAAGAAGCCAAAAATAAGCTTTTATCTTGAAACCGTTCAACTTCAGACAAGTTCTAAGAATATATCAATAGAAGACTCCCTAAAAATAGAAACAATAATGAAAATCAGAAGGAAATAACAAACAGATATAATAATAAATGCAACAACACTAAGATACTCACCTCTTACGCTTGCTAAATCCACAAAACCCACCACACCTGTCACCTGCAGTCACAACAACAACAAGAAGAGAAAGGCTATTGTTACTCTTCAATTAATCCATAACATTTAAAGCTTTCACTGACATCGCTGTGACCTTTTCTTGCAACTAACTAATCGAATCTCTTGTAACCCTTCACAGGTTGGCCATAGACCCTTGCGAGGCAGTCATAGCATCTCGGATCTGAGTCTGGCAGGAAACTTGGATGGTTCTCGTAGTGCCGGACCCTCACGCTACACGAAGCCAGGTGAGATTGCAGCTTATTTTTATTAATTGCAAGGCTGCAAACTGGCATTTTTGGACTGTCAAATCTCTATTAAATTATTTACGCCTTCAAAGTGAACAGAATTCCAATCTTAAAACAATGATTTGATTGGGGAAAAGAACTAAAAGGTCAAAAAATAATCAATTATAAAGTGAAAACTATGGGGAAATTATTGAATTATAGTTATAATTGTTAAGCCAAATAATGTTGGAAGTTTGCAGCCTTGGTTAACATGTAAAGAACTGTTCCCCTGGTTAATTGTAGGCTAATTCGTAAATACTTTGCCATTTGTTGTTTGTCCATTCTCTTTTTGCTCCAACTCTCTATCTCTCTCTCTCTCTCTCTTTGCTCTCCTTTTGCGCTTGCTCTGGTCTGAAATAATGTTGGTAAAATAAACAAAAAAAATATAACAATTAACAAACATTTGCTGTAATTTGTTGAGTAACCCAATTAGTTCCTTTCCACGAAACTTCGCAGTATAATAGATCCAATCAAACGCCGCAGTTGCCACAACAGTTGCCGCCTCAAGAGATTGTGCCACAGTTCTTTAATTCCGCCGCACCAAAGTCAAAGTTGCAGCAGAATTTCCAAACGATGCGGCAGGTGCAACAGCATTATCCACCCTATCCACATCACGTAGGAGTCCATCAGATTCATCCGCCTCCGGGCGTGCCCTTTGCACACACTAACTCCTCCTCCTCTGCCGCCTACGCCGCCTCCTCCTCCGCCTCGTCCTCCTCTCGACTTCACACAGCTCAGACGGCGCCTCGCTTGGGCGCCGCCAAGAGAAATCCCGCCGGCAACAATCGACGCACGCCGAGCATCTTGAAGCACTACAAATCCTGCCCGGTTTCGCCCGTTCACGAGGAGGTGGAATGGTCGGCGGAAACGGATCGAACTGTGCCCGTCGAGCCGAAACGTCACTCGGTCTATGCGGATGATGCACGCACCATTCTGGACATGATTCACGCCGACACCGAGAAGATGATCGATGAGATTACACGCAAATATGGAGATCTGGATGAACCCACTCCAGCACTGCCCGCTTCCTGCTCCATGCCGGCGAATCTTCGTGGACTCGGCTCCACAGGCGACTCGACGCCCACAGCAACGCCTCCACGTGGCGGACGCACACAGTATTATGTCTACCGGGAGATCTATCAGTGCGAGCGGAAGGTCTCCCTGTCGGACATTCTCAAGCCGGAGTTGTTTGCGGCGACGCAGCAACAGCAGCAGCAGCGACTGGAGGAGGCACGTTTCCTGGAGACGCAGCGGCATTCCAGCGCCAGCTTCTTCCTCAGCAGCTCCGGGCAGCTGCCCCACGAGCTCAGCCAGGAGTCGCTGCTCTCCGACGGCGGCAGCTACTGCAACAGCCTGGAGAGTGTGCTCTCGGACGAGAGTGACTGCAAGAGTGTTCCGTTGGATCCTCCTCTGGAGCACCAGCAGCGTCCACTGCACGCCATGCAGTGTCATGCGGGCATCAGGAACTTCATACTCCACGGCCCTGTCTCCAAGTCCTACGGTAGCAGTCCCAATGCCTACGGCAGCTTCGATTACTATATGCGGCAACAGACGGCGGCGGCAACGGCGGCCACCTACGACAGCTTCGATGTCACCGGCTACAATTTGCAGCCGCTGAAGCCGTTGCCTAGTTCCAAGACGTATCCGCGACTGGCTCAAGTTCCCGCTGCAGTCGAGCATATTCCCAGCATGAGATCGAAGAACAAACAATACAATTCGGGTGTGAATAAAAGTCTGAGCACGGATTTTGCACAGCAGCGTCTGCAGCGGAATTCGAATCCCTTGTCACAGCCTCAATCACAGTCCCACTCCCAGTCCCTTCCCCGTTCCAATGGTGAGCTGCTGTTTGTGCGTAAATCTCTTAAACCCAAGCCACCCATTCCTGCCAAGCCGCAGAATCTTGTCTCCACTCTGACCTGCAGCGTGGAGAAGAAACAATCCACGTCTAAGTCCACTGCCATTTCCAGTTCCAGAACTGCCAGCGTGGTGCGTCAATTCGAGCACAATCTGCTCAAGTTTGAGCGGGAGAAGCAGAGATCCCAGCAACGATCGGTACCTGCGATGCGGAGTTCAGTGAGCAGCGGTGCCTTGGCAACACAGAGTTGCCTCAAGAAGGTTTCCCGCTTCGACACCAGCGAGATTAGTCGCAGGGCAACGAGTGTCAGGCAGAAAACGCGGCCCAAGATCAGCGTGAGATTCAATACGGTCTCGCAGATTAAGTATACGCCGAGTGCGAAGCGTGATAATATGAATAATGAAGCAGAGATGGAGATGGAAATGGAAATGGAACCATTGGTTGGCAGTCTGCCCAGTGATTATGGTGGCGAACGCAGTTTCGAAATGTATTTTGCTGAGAATGGCAATGCACCGGAGAATCTGGAGCATATGCAGAGCCTAAAGCTCTATACGAAGCCACAGCTGCAAGCCGTGGTCGATGAGATTCAACAGGAACGCGCCAAGCACAAAAAGAACATGGACAATGTGGAACGATCGTCAAGTGGCAACAGTTCGACGAGTCATCAGTGCCAGAACATTGCCAAGAAGATCGACATCATTGAGAAGCTGATCGCGATGGAGGAGCGTAAAATGGAACAGATTCGAATGGCAACCGAGACGAGATTGCGTCCATTTGCCTGCAACTCGAAGCAGAAGGGATATGTGAAGAGTCTGACAATGAACTTTGACATGTTGGCACGGGCAAACGATCACGATCAGCAGCCGCCCTTGGAGGAGGAACAATTGCCGGGTAATGATGCGGATCTGTGTGCATATGCGAGAAACATTCGACGGAACTGCAGTCTGCCAGATGTGCTGGAAAGTGCGGACTTTGGCTACGGAAACGATGTGGAGCTGGCCAGGGAAGTGATAGCCGACGATGATGATGTTGATGATGATAATAACGATGGGGATAATGTCACGACGGGACGACGCAGTGATAAGCTGGAGGAGGGAAATCCCTCGGATGATCTGCAGCATCAGCAGCTGTTGCGGCTTCAAGGTTTGCCTCGCCAGGGATCGTAACAATCAAATTATTTGTTGATTTTTATCAGAAAATAACAAAAGAACGACTAATTATCATACTATTATAACTATAATTTTATAATTTAAACTGAAAATACAACTTATACAGTTTATCCAGTATATTTAAGATCTTCCCATTCATCCATATACTTTATTTCAGCGTTTTATTTCTTTTTTAACACACACAACTTGTAGTTGCGATCCCGGTGTGTCACACAAATATGTCAGTTTTTAGTTTCTTACTCCACGTTAACTGTTGCACCCATTTTACTCGTATTAGGTTTGTTTTTTAGTTGAATCCATTGTTAGCACACCTGTCCGGCATGTTTTGACCCTTGATTGATAACCGTCTACGCCTACTTACAGGTAATCCCAAAATGCTCAATCCCATGCCCATTGAGGAGTCCTCATCATCGATACGACGTGCTTGCTCCTTGAGTGATCTGCACATGGGCAACTTTGGCAAGCGTAAGACTTCCCTTTTGCTCTCTCTCTCTCTTTCTCGCACACTCACTAATCATTCGCCCTTTCTCTTTTCTCCCGCAGCCAGCAAATCAAATGGCAACTCACAGAAATCAGCTACGCCGCATCGCAATGGAAACGTGACGCGTTCAACCAGCAAACGCAACAGTCTCCAGGGCAAATCCGGTCTGGGAGCATCCAGCAACTCCATGAATGTGCTCAATCAGGCGGTGAGTAAATTTAAATATGTAGAAAATAAGGGAAAATTATAAGATTTTGTTATGTGTAAGAATGTAGAAATATAATTTATTAACTTAACGTCGGCTATAAACAATTTTAAATCTTTACAGAGCGACTCGGAGCCGGAGGACAGCAATCGCTTGCGCAGCGCTTCCAATGGCCAGAATCGCAACAATGGACCCATTGGTAAGAGTTGGCCTTAAATAAGCATAAACAAATAAATATACTTACTCTTCATCCATTCTTACGCTTCTATAGCAGCCAATCGGCAGTACAGCAACAAGATCAACAACACCAACAGCAATCGACGCAAGATGCCGAATTTTAATAGTGGTAAATCTAAGATTTAAAGCTCAAACTATTGTAATACTCAAGTAATTTCATTTCTCTGCAGGCACAAATCTGCAAGATGACTCCAGTTCAGAGGAGACGCCCAGCAATGCGGTCAGCAATAAACCCGTGGTGCCACCGAGACCACGAAACCTCGGCTTTGATCATAAGACTAAACTGATTGTCAATAGCCCGGGAAATGGGGGCAAACAGCGAGTTGGGGGCGGAGGGGAGGATTATGAGGGGGAAGATCGTAAGTTGAATCTAATTGGATTACTTATGATATAATTAATATATAATACTTATGATTGTTATAAATATATCAAACAACTATTAAACTTGTTTCTTTCACCGTTTTCAGCTGAGGCCCTTGTACACAATGTGATCAATAAGCTTTATACTACAACACAGGCGGCCATGAAGCTGCATGCGAATCTGAAGAACTCGCTGCTGCTGAAGGAGCTGGAAAATGCGGTGATCATGTCACACAATATGCTCGGCAACATAACTCACAATCGGTAGGAATATCTATATATACTTTTATATATATTTACCATATTAATACTCTTGCTATTGCAGACAAAACGAGAGATTGCTCTCGAATCAAAGCAACAATCATATTGGTGGCGGAGGAGGAGTTGGAGGAGAGATTGGAGGTGGAATCAATCATGAGCAGGATAATGGCGACTATCTGATGATGGTCAATAACTGTGCCGATCTATTGAGTAATTTACGCACCAAGAACAAACCCGATGACTGTGAGAATAACTCCTAGTGTGTAGCGCATAGTTTAGGTTAACTAACTAAAAACAAAAAACAACAATTGTGGCAACAAAATGGGCTAAAAACAAACTAATATTTATTAAACAAAAAAAACAAAAAACAAATCAATCAGCTAACAGACAAGCAAACAGACAGACATAAAGCACCAATTAATTTGCAATTATGTAATTATGCATTAACGGCTATTGTAAAGTTTATCCCACTACTCACATAGTTTACATATACTGTTTATTGTTTAAGTCCGAAGTCTTTTAGTTCTTAAGTTTCTTAATTGTGTGTACGCGTGCATTTTCTGTTTTTTGGCCCTAATTTATAGGTAAATCACATCTGTATAGCCTGAATTCAATTCGTAGAGTGTCAAGTTGTATAAGTAAAAATAATTATTTGTATATGTTAAGTGTTATTTGAGTTTAAGGCGTGTGAAAGAATCGAAAGAATCGAAAGCCGGGCATGACAGAATCGTATCATGAGAGAATCGTTATTGCATCTTCTATATATTTTGTTTATATTTTCGTTTTTTTTTTGTGAATTAGTCAATAGGCCAAATGCAAAAGAAAAGAAGATTGAGAAAATGTTGTGTCAAAATTGTGTATTCCAATTTATGAATACAATCAAGCATATATATATATACATATATATATGTGTACCTATGTATGGCGCTTATTTACTCAACACACACACATGATTCCCAATTGAAAAGTGCTTATAAAAAAAAACACAGACATATGCATATGTATTTGATTAATCTTGAAGCAAAATACGATTTCCATTATTATACAATTTGAATAGCACTACTACGAGTATGTTCTGTAATTTAGTAGTTAATTATTTGATTGTATTTACAACAATTATACCTAAACAATTACCTAAAAAAAAAACATACATTTCTAAAACTAAAACCTATTTAAAATGTATTAAACTTAAAATACTTATATATATATATATCTGCTCTTATAATTTACAACTAAATCAAATGTATTAAAACGAACTTAACCACAAAAAAAGAAAGGAAAGAAAGAAGAAAACATAATTTAAGTGCAGTTTATGCTACTTACCCTCAAACTAAAATCTAAAATCATTTAATTTAATCGAAATAATAATACAAATCCATAATTTTTGAAAATATTCAAATCGCTTTGTCTTATTCTCTACTTTGTCTCTACTAACTAATTGCACAAACCCTTCAACAACTTGTTGTTAAATCGAGTCAATGATTTAACTGTCAAGTTGCTGGGCGGGGGAAATTAACAACAGCCAACGGCCAATGATTATACTTATATACACACATATGTATGCATATCATGTATATAATCTATGATGGGTAGCGGCAAACAACCAAATAATGTCTAATTAGTTTAGCTGATGTACCACACACTAATAAAAACATGAATGACAATTATGCGATTTATAAATTTTGAAACAATAAAGAATAATTTTATGTTTATTCGTCACATTCAATGAAGTGTAAAGACAATGGAGATTGTAAGAGACTAGCAGCATAAAATCCGACCATCTACCCAATTTGCAGCTGTATCTGTAAGTAATTTCATGTCGAATTCAGGGCCACATATCATGCGTTTATAATATCTTATTAATAATTACTATTTTACATATTAAAAACTAGAAATACCTAGAATACGAGTGCCTTCTAGCTCAGCACACTCAACAAAAACAGTTTTGTTATCTAGTTAGTCTGTCAAATTTTAAAAAAAAGTTTTAAGAAATATTGAAAAAGAGACATTCCCCTGAGCAATGTATTTTGGCAATATACGCAGCCATGTTGAGGACAATGAAAACTTTGAGGATGATCACTCTCGGCGTCGTTTTATCTCCAAAGTGTGCAGCATACTCAGCGTAAGTGCAGATAGACAGAGAATTGCAATAGCTGATGCTTAGATTTATTTCCTTCCTCTGGCAGCTACAATTGGTGATCACCGCAGCCATAACCAGCATCTTCGTTTTCGTGGGGAGTGCCAAGCTTTGGTTAAAGGATCACATATGGTTAGTTTTTATAGCTATGGGTATATATATGATCCTATCGTTTGTGCTAATGTGTTTTGTACAAGTGGCACGAAAGGTGCCCATAAACTATATACTGCTGATATTATGTACGGTGGCCATGTCGATTATGGTTAGCGTTGGCTGTATGGTATATGACTATAAACATGTAAGTTCTCCCCAATATCTAAACTCTATCTCTATATCTGCGACTCTTCAAAGATTCTCTCAGCTGTGGGCATCACGACAGCTGTCTGCCTGGTTCTGGCTCTATTTGCAGCCTTTGCGCCGTGGGATTTTACGGGTTGTGGTCCGTTTTTATGTATACTCATGCTTGTCCTGGTTTTATTGGGGATCGTCAATATATTTGTACGCAATCGCACCTTAACCTGGATAATTATCTGTGTCGGCATTCTTTTGTTTTCCATGTATCTCGTCTATGATATCCAGATGATGGTCGGTGGCCATAAGAATCAATACAGTGAGGAGGATTACATTATTGCCGCCCTCTGTATCTACATTGATGTCGTCCAGATGTTCCTACTGATATTGACTCTATTTGGTTTACTTGATGAATGATTACCATATATATATATAAAGGTTTTTTTAATTTGTAGCTAATCTGTAGCTGTTAACATCAAGACATTATGCTCAATTGAGTAACAGTAGACTCGAGTAGTTCGTAGTACTTGCGACAAGTCCAGAAAATATTCAATACAATTTTATTTTCGCAAATAAATTAATTTACAATGTGTCATCTCAATGCAGACCAAACTATTATGAATATTTTTCAATTATAATTTGTATAAAATCAGTTCACTTTTGACAAGGCTATGAAACTTGACCTTTTACTATGACTCAAGTCAACGCACAATGATTGGCAATGATTGTGAACTGTGTATTACTGCAATTAACCCGTATTAAAGCTATCAAAGAGCTGACCAACACAGCAGGTGACCAAACTCGACACCCTCGGAGCTTACAACTTAAAACGACCCCATCTGTGATGTGTGTGTGCTTACTTTAAACTTTTCAAAGTGAGACGGTGGCATGCCCCATCGTGTGGCATTCAACACGGTGACAACAGTCGACAACTGTGCTGCCTGTCAACTGGCAACTGACTGGAGAAGGAGCTCTTGGCTTAGTTGTTCAGTTCAATTGTTAACCCAAAGCGCTGACAAGGCAAGTACGCTTCGCCCTTGCCATTGATACAGTTGCAAACGATTGGGCTTCAATTAAATTGTATCAATATTGAATTAGGCAACACCCTCAACTGCTTACCTCCCCGGCTCACTGCCATGCTGGCTCACCTGTTAACTGTTAACTGTTATGGCTCTTTAACTTCGTTTAAGTTGTTAGTTCTACAACAATTACAATCATATTTTGACCAAAAGTCTATTGATAAACAATGTTGAAACAGAAAAGACACCCATTCGGCGGGGGTAACGAACTCCTCCCTTACACACACACACACACACACACACACAGGGGGATGCACACACCACCGACTGTGTCTGTGTCTGTTTCACTTTCTCTTTAGCTTTGTCTTCGTCTGACGCGCAGCCTGAATGAATAATTTATGACACGGCCCAATCATAAAGCGAGGCAAAAAGTTATGTACGAAATATTCTCAATAAGTTACCAATGCCAGACACGCCCCTTTCTCGATTTTGGGGGTGGCATATTTGCCATGCAAGTGCCTTACCACTTCAACAAGGTGTGTGCGTATTCTATAAAAAGGAATAATAAAAATAATTCGAGCAGCAATTCAAATACACATACGTAGTTATATTTATAAATATTCATATACTACAATCGACATTGGGGCAAATGTGAATGTCGTCTGACGGATTTGTATTTAAATGACTTTAAGGAAACTATTAAATGATTTCCTCTTTATGTTTAATAATTAAATCTTATTGTTACATTATAATTTATCTCTTAACTGCAGTTAATAAGTCTTTTTGGAGTGCTCAACTTTCCTGAGGCTAGAATGTCATGACTTATGCATATAATGTAGCTTCAACTTTTGAGAAAACATTTAATCATTGGGATAACTTTTATAGATTGATTGAAAAGTGACTAAAATTATTTGGTTAAATAGTTTTACCTTTTATAATGAGTACAAATACTTAAGTAATTATGAAAAGTTTAAACTTTCGTCGAGGTATTTCTAGAAAATTAGATAGTTGTACTGCTTCTTTTCTTTAAGAAGTTTCTATATTAGTCAAGTTGTCACAGATAGTTATAGTTATATCAAAATAGTACAAGTCAGTAATGATATAGATACATTGCTTACAACTTTCAATGACTTTTGCAGCTATTCCTATTCCTATTCCTATGAGAGACACCAGAAGTCATTTCCATTCACAGAAATACAAATTGTAACTCATTCATTTTGTATAATAGAATTTCAAAACAGAATAGTTTCCTTTTGAATGCTCCGACACTTTTAAGTGTATTTTTCCTGCTGCCAAGTGAGACTAATTAATGTCAACTAAGCTGAAAAGCCTGAGTACAACTCGAAGTTGGCCAACGTTAACAACAAGACGTTGCATTTTAAGGCATAATGAGCGAGAGGCACAGTGGAAATAAAGTAAGTTTGGGTGACGTAAACTATAAAATCAAATGGAGATGATTAATTAAAAAGTAAAAGATATAAATATCTTTATAATATATTATATATTATATTAAATATCAACATGTAAAACATTAATATAGTCAAATTTACAGCTCTATTATGAAATTTCAATTCAACGATTTTTATCGAATTCTTATTAACTTTGTGACCATAGTGCTCATACACAATGGCATGCAGTGGCAGTATTCGGTGTGGAAAATCCTGAATAGTGAATAAAAGCCATGGCAGACTGGATCATATTCACAACATATTCATAACTCGTCAGGCAGCACAAACGAGCAGCACATCGACTGTGAACTGAGTTTGGCGATTGTGGCCTGTTTGACGGGGCGTGCCGTTTTTGTGCTACGGTGTGAATAAGCGTGTAAGAAGTTGACATAAAGCTGACGACGACAACGAGTAGGACAACGCAGAGGAAGAGGATAAGTACGAGGAAGAGAGGCGACAAAGAGTATCCCAGATCGTTGGGAATCTGCATTGGTAGCCGCTGAACCGAACTAATTGAGCCGCGTTACATTAAGTTGAATGCATTTCAATGCGTTGCCAAGCATCCGCAGTACATCATCATCATCATCATCATCAGCATCAACAACATTGTCATCATCGTCATACTCATAACTTGACGTTGCTGGGAAATCGAACAACTGTCTGCCTCTTACCTCCCCCCTTCAGCTACAGTTGCTTCCGAGTAGAATTACCTGATTCACGCTTTACAAATGTAAATGCTCAAGTCGACTGCGAAATATTCTGTAGAAATTTGTTTAAGTTGAGCTTTTATGAAAGGAAATAGAAAATATTATGCATATTTGATCGAATTTATATGTTATATTTTATAATACAGCCCAACTGATGTTAAACTGAAATCGAATTAATTTACATTAATATAAAAAAGTGTATATTCCAACGTTTTCTTTTAATAATAGATTTATTTAGAATACTTAGCTTGACAATCTTAACGAATCTACACTTAATAAGTGAACAATTTGAGTAAAACTTTATATTAAATTTAAATATAATCAAAGCTCTGTTTTACCACTATTAATAAGGTATTTGAATTTTATTTATGACTATAATTTAGCCAGTTGTCAATATTATAATATGTTTCTGTATTATGGCTTAAATATATATAATTATATAAATTAAAATATAAGTATAAGATATAATTTTATAGTTATTATTAATGGTAGTAGACTTTTGGCAAACTCTTGTAAAGATTTTGACCTGGAGCTCTTGGAAGTAAAGGATGTGATTAATATACTCTTTCCACGACACATAAATGTGTACAATTTTCTCTTTCCTTATAACTTTTTGTGAATTCAGAACAATTTATCCTTCGTTCAATGTAAAAATCTCCCAGAGCCATAAGTTATCTCTTTAAGTTAAACTGATTGTACTATTGTAATATTACATTTGCCCTTTTAGTCTTGAAAATCCACAAAACAGATAAACATAAATGATAACTCAAAATTATATTTAAATAACTAACTAATTTACCTCCGAATATTTACTTATATTTAGATCTAAATGTTGATCTGAACTGTTGAACTGTTTAATTCTCATCCCCTCTACACATGTATCTTTTATATATATTCCCGCACATTTTCCCGATATGTATAATCGCTTCTAAATACATAGACAATGAGACCTTTGAGATACTCTAACACCTGCAGTTGTTCGTGGAGGCAGCGACAGTTGTGTCATAGTTGAAGGGTCGTCACCTCGACAATTAACGGCACAATTACAAACAATGCCAATGCTTATATGTTGCTGGAATGGGGAGAGTGGTGACTGGAGAGGGGAATGTGATGCCCCGTGCGGCGTTAAGTGTTTTTTAGCCAGCACATTGTTGGTGCAGCAAAAGATACTTTCATACTTGGCGAGTACTCATGGATGCCCAGAACCAAGTGCGTCTTAGTCGATAGACCCCGAGACAAGAAACAGCCCCCTTGTAATTCAAAGGAAAATGCAGCTTTAGCTTTTTAAGAAATTATAATCACAACATATTGCACAAGATACTCGTGGCGAGAGTGCATGGGAGACTAAAAAAAAGATACAGATACAAAGCTGATAGGTCACAGCATTTAGCTAAGATGAGAACAGCAACAATGTCAGTTTGTCAGTCTGTCTGTCTGTCCAGCTGTCTGAATCAGATCACTTAAGAACGTAATCATATCCGGAAGAGATTACGCTGCAATTTACGCTCGAATGCGCTGCAAAAAAAACACTTGAGGGTTGAGCATTGTCCATTGTCCTTGCCAGGACTTTCTCTCCCGCTCCCGCTCCCTCTCCCTCTGTCTCTCTCACTGTCATTGTTGTAGGTGATAAGCGCAGTCGACACTGCAATTTTTTACATCATCATCATCATCATCTGGGAAACTGCGGTTCGTCTTAAACAATGGAATTGGATTATAATTTTGTTGGCGAGGTGCTTAACTGCTGAATACAGCTGAATAACTTGAATGGGCGTGTTGTTTCGTGTTCGAGTTGTTTTGATACAATTTCCATCGTTTTGTGGGTAATCACAGGCGTGGCACAGATTGCACCCCGATAACAAGTTATCAATATGCTAAATTACGTTAGACTGGGGGGGGGGTTAGTTGGGGCAGACTTTCAGCTATGGCGCCTACGGAATTGTTTAGTCGCTGTAAACAATTTGGAAGTTATAAACAAGCCTTGGAATTAGAATAAACATTAAATGGGAAATATGGAATATTATTGTAAGGGAGCACAATCATAAGTCTGAGGCGAATTTGATTACCAATCAGAGAAGGGAAAAAGGAAAAAGATATGCACAGTTTTATATGCTCCATGTAAAGGGAAATATATCTAATATTTAAGAGTTGTTATCTTTATTTACTTATATTTAAATTATTTAACTTTGATAGTGTTATTTATTTTTAATAAAAGGAAGAACACCTTTCATTATTATATTTAAAGAAATATATTATTTTATTTGCCTTAATATGGATGAGGCGAATTTGATTACCAATCAGTAAACAGAGAAGGGAAAAAGATATGCACAGTATTATATAGTATATCCATATAAAGGGAATTATATCTTATATTTATTATTTATTTTAATTTATTTGTGAATTATATTTGGTAGAGTGTTATTTTTAGTTTTAATAAAGGTAGTAACATTTATTTGCTTTCGACTGGTCATTATATTTAAGGAAATATATTCTTCTATTTGTTTTTGAAAGAATATATCCTGTTACTTCCTTTAGAATGGGTATTATCTGTTGTATATTATTGCGAAGAATATATATTATGCTATATTCTTAACATTTTTATAGCCTGTGCCCATTACAAATGGGCAGAAAAGGGTATAATGAAATTGTGTGAATGTATGTAACAGGCAGAAGGAGGCATCTCCGACCCTATAAAGTATATATATTCTTAATCAGTATCAATAGCCGAGTCGATTGACACCTGTCCGTCTGTCTGTCCGTCTGTCTGTCTGTCCGTCCGTCTGTCCGTCTGTCCGTCCGTCCGTCCGTCCGTCCGTCCGTCTGTCCGTCTGTATGAACGCGTGGATCTCAGCAACTATAAGAGCTAGAGACTTCAAATTTGGAATGTAGGTTCCTGAATACCATAGTAGATCAAGTTTATTTTCAATTTTCGATATCAAGACCCGTTTGTTTTAAAATTAGAAAAATCACCATAACATAAGCAATGTTAAAGCTAGAGACTTGACATTTGGCACACATGATAAGAAGCTTGGGCTTAATGTGTTCTTTAAATTTCATCGTGATGCCACGCCCCTTCTCCCACAATCGAAAAAAAGCTGATAACAAGAGCAGTTTTATAGCTAGCGATTTGAGATTTGGCACACATTGTAAGTATCCTACTCCCAATATTTGCTACAAATTTCAGTAGGATCGGATATTGAACTCAGAATCTATTCAAGAAACAAATGTATGCCAATTGAGCGAATTTGAGAGAGACCCTATATTATATACTATATTTAAATCCCATTATAATGAAAATCCTTTTGTTTTAAGACCTGCACAGGGTATCCTACTGTCGCGCCCGCTCGACTGATCGGCTTGTTTGTACATATCTTTAATATATTAATAATGAATCATGCTATTAAGTGCCTACGATTGAGTACTATATATTTTCTAATAAAGGATCTTTTTTTTACTATTACTTGATTGAATTGCATATTATATACCTTATTTTATCCATTACCCTATCTATTTATTTATTATTATACATCAATTAAAATGAGTCGAAAAGGAATTTAATTATCAAATTAATAATTAAAATATAATATATATAATTTTATTGTAAGGCAGAAAGAATAAAATCAAATTATATATTTAAAAGTCGTACAACAAGAGAGTAATATTTATTATCTGTTATGTATTACATATTATCCAATGTCTTTTATTAACTAATATCTATTTTATACCAATCGATATACCCTAATTCCTGACCTTCCCTCTGCATTAACTTTTCTTTATATATTAATTAATCAATGCTTTATCTGTTTCTAATAGCTTTTCAGCCAGTTATCCACTTAATGTTTGACTTTATCGCATGTCAATGTGACTAATTAGCTTAATTAAAGCCAGTATTGACAGCTTTTCCGACAATGAAGTGACAGCAGAAGAAGCTGAAGTAGAACAGGAAGAAGAAGAAGAAGAAGGCGTCATGCTCAAGCGGGTCGAAAAGTGGCGACATATCTCAACAAAATCTGCATAGAGGGGGGAGACGAAGGGGGCAACTTCAATTAGCCAAATAAGCAAGGCGGTTTTGTGTCAATGTCACACAGAGGAAACGTACATTTAGGGATTGAACCGAGTTGTGGCAAGTGGATAGACAGACAGACAGACGGACGGACGGACGGACGGACGAACGGACAGAGAGACACTTGAATGGTAGACTGGGCGTGCATAGAGTAAACATCAAAAGGAATATCAAAATCAGTGCACGGACAGGACAGCATAGCAGGACAACAAGTGAAGGACCATTGACAGGCAAATTGGGGGTTGGCCTCACGACTCTCACGACATGGCTGTGATACGTATCATCTGCTGACAACATTCAACTTTGCAACTGGGTTCAAAGAATGCCGCAAGGCGGTGTCAAAAGTCATCCGAAATTGGGCGCATGCTTTGCGCCATTTGTCATCTCTCAATACACTTACCGCTTGTTGTTGTTGTTGTTGCTGTGAGTTGATCTCTCTTTTTTGAAATAACTGTCAACTTAGTCAGGCAGCTGTGGTTGGAGCAGGAGTAGGGGAATGGGACTGAGAAGGGGGAGTGGCTGGGCGTTACGCCTGTCAGTGGGCGGTGTGCTTAGACATATATGCGGAAAGTGCAGCTCACGCAGGTTTGGGCATAGCGAGCATTCACATTCATATTCGCATTCACATTCACATTCGTATTTGCATTTGCATAAAGCATTGCTTTTTGATTTCGCTTTTCGTTCCCATTTGATTTGATTTCGCTTGAATTATTCATATGCTTCGACAGAAGAGAGAGAGAGAGAGGCAGGGGAATTGTGGATTGCGATTGTGGAATGAAATGTCAACTGAAGTGGCGACACATGCGCCTACTTCTGTATATACATAACCTGTAGACGAGAGCACGAAAAGGGGCATATTAAGTGAGTGGCAACTGCTACACTAAGTCATCTGACAAAATAGGTTAGTACTCATTAATTATGTATTATGCTTAGTATATTTATTGTATATTATTTATTAATATCAATTAATCAGAGTTAAGTAATCATTAATCAATGCTAATATTTCTATTATATATATTGTAAAAGTCACAATTTTACTGCTAACAATGTTTAACGACATAATATACTGCAGGGCATCAGCTATTCCATGCCAACGTCACTCCCTAGCAGATCAATCGTCCTTCTTCACTCACATAGACACGATTTCCCCTTCAAGCAGTAGTAAGTGCAGCCTGGTAGAGCACAATACATGTGTTACCCCTCATCTCATTCTCACACCGACCACGCTTATGTTTCAACTTACAGTCAAAACTCACTCAAAGTGTGTCTCTGTCTAGAACGCCATCTTGGTGACATTTGCGCCGCCTCTTTCCTTGCACAGATCAAAGCGAAATGCAAATGTTGGGCGGGGCTTGTGCAATGTTTTACGTGGGCGAACAGAGTTCGCCACTAATTAAGGTGAGCTGCTTTTGGTTGACAGTTTAGAGTCCATTAAAGCGCCTCTTACGCAAATGCGGCAATAATTGTTTTCATTAGACGGCGACGCATTCCATTTGCATTTTTAAATTGGGAACGTGTGTGTGAATGTCTGTGGACTCCATCAGAGTTGCACTCTTCACTGCTCCGACTCAGACATTTGCATAAGTGTTGTGCATAACTCCGCTCACACTTTCGCTCATTCAGTAAATGTAACAAGCTGGCAACGCTGCAATTATACATACGAAGACTGCTTGCCCAGCGCAAGCAGTTATCTTCTTTTGCCTTGCAGTAATGCTAGCTATCTCGCTTTGCCCTGCAGGCAAATCCCAACGTTGCCTATGATTTATGGAACTTGGCTGCCATCTTTGTGGATCACTTTTCGCTTGCAGAGTTTCTGTTACTTTTTAAAAACCCACTACTCTCACAAATTAAAAGAAATGTAAGTATATTGAAGAATTGGTTTATTGCTTAAACATTATCAATAATATCACTTAAGTGCTAAACAATTTCAATGAGTTTTGTTTAAAATTCTTTGTCACTCTATCAACTAATTCACACATAAAATATACACATGAGTATTTATCGTAAGTATTAATTTGTAAATCCTGCTGCAAGTCCTCAAGCACAATTCGCAATGCAGATAAAATTGGCTAGACGTGCAACTGACTAAATTAGGTACTAACTAGCTGAAATGTACACATATCGATTATTATGCACAAGTCTAAGATCTACACATGAAACAGTTTTACTAATACTTATAATTATTTACAATTTTACACATGAAATCGATATATAAATCGCTTGAAATGAGACATTTTGCAGTAGAATCGCAACGATCCGTAATTGTATCTGTATCTGTATCTGTATCTGTATCTGTAACTGTAACTGTATCTATAGCTGTATCTTTGTAATATTGCACAGGTTGTATTGAAACCATTTGGTGGGGTCGGTTGTGGGGAAATGGCAGCAGCTCTAGAAGAGTCCGTTAAGAGCACGCACCGCATTTCCCAGCGTCGTGCAACTGGACTCCGGCGAGGCAGAGTCGTCTCTTGAGGCGTCTCCGTCTGTCGCCGTCGTCGTCGTCGTGGAGGCAGCTGCCACCGCCGAAACGAGCTGCAGTCAATCGATCAACAGATCGCTGCTGGCCTTGGTCGAGGTTGCCTCCGCTGTGGGCGTGGCAAGCACTGCCGACGCCGCCCTGTTGGCCAGATTGTCCGCATAGTATCGCTGTCAGAATACTTTGGCAATGAAGGGCACATTCTCCAGGGCGGCGGCGGCAGAGAGATGTTGCTGATGTTGTTGCTGCTGCTGCTGCTGCTGCTGTTGGTGCTGCTGTGCGGCATGTGGCAGTTGCAGGAATGGGGAACTCCCGGGATACTCGCCATGCAATCCTGCCGGCGGCACCGGCAAATGATGATGGAAATGTCCCGTGGCAGCTGCCGTAGTTGCTTCCGGATATGGAGTGCGTGTCCAGGCGGGATTGCTCGCCTCGCCGCTGGACAGCGGAGGCGTGGTCACATTAATGGGCGGCGACATGCTGCCCGAGGAGCTGTCGGGCGTTAACTGACTGGCCTGACTGTAGTGGGACAATGGCTCTCTTCTGGTGTACTCCCGACGACGCTCGTAGGCTGGTGGCAGATCATCGTCCAAACCATCGCCTCCGATCTCGTGCAGCTTTCGCATGTGCTTCTTCAGGTCGAAGTTGCGGCAGAATCCCTTGGCGCAGACACGACACGTATACGGCTTTTTGTCGTTGTGTGTGTGCATGTGGAAGGTGAGATTGTAGACCTGGTGGAAGGCCTTGTTGCAGATGTTGCACTTGTAGGCCTTCTCGCCGCTGTGCGTCAGCTTGTGATTCTTGTAGTTGCCCTTCTGGTGGAAACCCTTGCCGCAATACTCGCACACAAACGGCTTGTACCCGGCATGGATTCTGGCATGGGTATTCAGCGTCGAGCTGCGATTGAAGGCCTTGCCGCAGGTCTGGCACTTGTGCGGCTTCTCCGAGGTGTGGATGATCTTGTGCCGGCAGAGAGTCGACGCCTGTCGGAATCCCTTGCCACACACCTTGCACACAAACGGACGTGCACCCGTGTGGACGGGCATGTGACGCGTTAGATTGTAGTGGGCATTGAAGACCTTGCCGCATTCCAGGCAGGAGAAAGTCTTCGGCTTGCCGCCATTTGCCGATCCCGGACTGCTGTCCTCCATCGAACCGTGTGGCGAGGGGGAGCGGGAACGTGCCGCGCTGGAGGCAATGGGCGGCAGTGGCAGAGCCATCGACAACGGCGGCGTTCTCAGCTCTTCCTGCGGCGAACGCTTCCGCTTGAGATTCGCATGTTGCGAGGCAGCGTGCGGAGTGCGGGCCGGCGACTTCTCCAGACTCTGTTGCAGGCCAGGCGCTTGCTGTGACTGCTGTGACTGTGCCACAGCAGCGGCGGCAGCGGCAGCGGCCAGTGGATGCCCCAAGTTGCGGCGCAGCGACTGCGAGTGATGCAGCGTGGCATTCAACGAGGCGGTAAAGCTGCTCAAATGCGCCGCACTCGCCAGCGTCTGCTGCTGGGCGGTAAGTGCGGCATACTGGGCGGCGGCAGCTGCACACATCAGCTGATTGGGGGCGTAGTACAGCAACGGATACTGCGACAGCAGCTCCTGGTGCCGCGTACTCACAAATTGCTGCACAGCCGAGGCGGAAGCGGAGGCAGAAGCAGAGGCAGTAGCGGAAGTGGAGACCAGACTGGCGCTGGCACTGACACCGGTACCGGGCACATATTTCTTAAAAGCAGAGTCATAGTTAACTGCAGCGGCAGCGGGTTCCTCATCATCATCGCCCGTCACCTCGATGGGACTGCAAGAACGCTCCGAGTCCGCATAATGTTGTTCCATATGCAGCTGATCCTCCTCCTGCAGCTGCTGGGCACGCTGTGCCGCATTGTTTGTGGGCTTCGTGTCCGGCTCCATGATCTTGGCAATGGAGAACTTCAGGGGACAGGAGCGTTTGGCATCGCTGTTGGTTTGATTGCTGTCGCTGGCGGCGGTTTCCATGATGGGACTCTTCGAAGGCGGCATCATTGCAATAACACCCGATGGACTACACGGTTGCATGCCACGCGGACTCTGGAAAATAGAGGCGGGAAACAAAGGTTAGTCGGTGCCAGAAAACAGCATAAACTGATCAGAAAAATACAGAATATAATACAAGTGATTTTCTATTCGAAATGTTGATTTGAAATATATATAAACTATTAACAATGTTTAACAACTTACAGTCGACAGTCTGCTTCAATTGTTACTTTTGCTAGACTTCTAAAATATCTGAAGTCAAAGTCAAAGCAGCAGCAGATTTTTTAAACAGTTTTGGCAAATGTTTAAACATAATATTATTATATATATTTAACTATTTATATTTGACTTTCTGAATTATGTTAATAAATATTGTAAATATAATATAATATAAATTAAATTTATGCTGCTGCAACGACAATTGATTGACAAATGAGAAATAAACTAAAAGTGCCTTTTATTCTTAAAGAATTATCTTGTTTAAGTACTTCAAATAAGCTGGAAATAATCTGGTATTTGCTTAAGTGATAGGCAAATGCATTTTGCAAGTTTCATAAATTTGAGTAGTCCCATAGATCTGTCCGGAAAAGGGCTAAAATCATGTCTAAGCACTGCTGTGTATGCAAATAAGCAACGGGTTATCAATTAATATCAAGCATACGTCCCATTGTCAGCATGTCCAGTCAAGCGCAAACTAATTCGTGGCAATACAAACAAACGTCGCAGGGGCGTGCCATAATATATTACTTTCCAATCTCTCGCAATTCTCCGCATTCCCCGCCCAATCCCTACAGGACACTTGCTTTGTGGCTGCCCAGTCAGCGGGTCGCAATTAAAACAAAACCGCACAAATTATGCAAAAAAAAAATATTATTTGGCTGGTTTTATTGTATTATATTATTATTTTTGATAGCTTGATTTATTAAGGATTCTTAACCCGTGCATAGCTCGCTCGACTGCGCCAGAACAATGGGGCCAACTCTTTGACTCCACAGCATATTGCCAGAAATCATTGCTGGCAAATCAATCATAACACACACACAGGCACACACGAGATTTTTTTTGGCGCGGGTCGTCGCTTTTATTTGCACCTCATTAAATTGTTTACACTTGGCTGCAAGTGTAAGGTCGTCCCAATTCCCAGTTACCCGGTCTGCCGTCTTCATATGTGCTTCCTCAAGTGTTCCTAATGCGCGACATCCGTTGCGGGTTTTCAACTGCCATAGTCTGACTCGGCTTTGTCCGTGACTCGGAGTACGACTCCTTGCCGGGCCTTGCCGTTTTTAATTAACTTGATTTGACGCCTCAGTAAGTAGCCCTCAGTTTGACTGCCAGCTGGGAATAGTTTTGCGGATTGCCCGCCCCACTCCAAGTAGTACTTACTCTTCTGCTCTTAATTCTATTAAAGTTTCCCCCCCCCCTCCCCTTTTTTTGACCCCGATGGGGGCATAGTAATTTTAACACTCGTACAACACTCACACACACTCAGTTGCATCAATTGATGCTGGCCACTTGGATTTAATATATATATATATATATATATATATGCATAGTCAGGGAAATATTTAAATGACTTAAGTAAGTGCACATCTTCAAGTAGATCTAACCAACTAAAAGAGACTGTATAACAATTGTATGCAAATTTTGTAAGCCCGCAAAATATACTTAAAACTATTGTATTTATAAGTTTGAAATTAAGCAAGTATTAGTTAAAGCAAAGAAACAGAAATATATAAATAATAAATTGAGTTGTTGTCTGCAAATGTAGATAGAAATGAATCTACATAAGACAACTAAATTGGCATTACTACTAATTAAGCGCTACATATTATTAATTACTATTGCTTGCAAAACTTTTAATATATATTAATAGACATTTAATTGACAATTGTCTAAAATATATAACACAACAGCAATGTTCCATTTTTAATGGAAATTATTACTTGTTCTTTTTGAAATATATACAATCTTGAATGCCAGTCTATGCAACTATTCTTTATGCAATGCAGTTCATCTATAAGAAAATAAATACAGTTGCAAAATATGCAAAGCATAAGTATCTTTAAATGTATTTAGACTGAAGAACTCTTCTATTAAACGTTTGTGTTCTTTAAATCACAAATGATCTTTAGTCACAATACTATTTAAAAGCTTATTTGATGAATATTTGAATCTAAACTATTACCAATACTTTATGCAAAATTATTGCAATTTGCCTGACTGTAATTGAAGCTCCAAAATCACAAATGAATGACCGACGGTAACATTTAAAGAAGTAGCATATTTTAGTACAAGTATTGAATACGTTCTAAGTCTTTATTAACTAAATATATATATATATTAAATTAAGTTAGTTATGACCCAGATACGTACAAAGTAAACCATATTTAGGCGCTGCCCAATCGTATCCAATTTGTGTCTGCACCGATTTGTAGCAGAGATGCAGGATAAATGTATCTTTTAGCTTCACACAGCGACACAAAATACAATTCACATTAAATAGAAATTGTTGAGTATAAGTTAAATAGTTGTTTTTTCTCTTTTTTTGCACAATTCACTTGTTAACTTGTTTGAGTTTCTTTGCGCGTTTCAAAAATTGTTCATAAAAGTACAATGTATAACGTAAATTACAAAGGGGAAACTGACGCGAGTCGTGCAACGTGCTACATGCAACGTTCAACGTTCAGCACAGGATAAGCGACCGAAGCGGAATGAAGGCAAACACGACGCCGTGTGGCCTTAAGAATTATGGAAAAGGACTCACTGACTGACTGAGTGTGTGAGTGTATGAGTGTTTGTGAGTGTATATGAATGTGTGTGAGTGTGAATGTGACTCTGACTGGGCCTGTGAACTGAGCAAACTCGTCAGCTCGTCGTTCGTGAGGGAGGGTAAAGCAACCCCTAAAGTCTGTGCAACAGAGATGGCAGATGAAACAGGCAAAAGGACTACGGCAACTTCATCATCATGTTCAGATTGGATGGCAGCAGCAGCAGCAACAGCAGCAACAGCAGCAACAACAACACTGACGTCGACAGCGACTGAGGCAGCGACTGCGACGTCAACCGCATTATGAATCTCACACAAAATGTCGAATTGGAATAATATACGAGTGTACAAACTGTGCAAAATGTTGAGCCCGCCCCTAAAATATTTATGTACACATTGCCCTAGCGGCAGTGAGCGAGATGGCTAGAGTTGGAGTGAGAGGGAGTGAGAGGGAGAGAGAGAGAGAGTGTTGCCTTTGGCAACAACAAGAACTTCTTCTCACAAGTGGCAACCAAAACTTGGCCGTATTCTGTTTTCGCACTTGATTTGATTCCCCTCCTTTGGGTAGGTAGAAGCTGCAGAAAGAAGCGCAGCCGAGACACCGAAATGGCAGCGCCTCTGGTCGTCCACTCGAAAGAGTTGCCGTTGACTCTTTCACTTGTCCAACTCCCCACTCCCCACTTTCCGCTCTCCCCTCAATTCCCTCCTCAGCTCTGTCTCCGATCCTCTTTGTTATGCATTTCCATTGTCGCTTGGCATTTCGTTTTATCAGCGTCTTTGTTTGCTCATCTCTTACCGCTCACCTCTAGTCGGCCGTCGGGCAAATTCACCTCCATTTTTCCCTAACCAACCATTTGCCTGGTCTGTGTAAATATAATCTCATATTCCGTTTTCTATGATACTATGCACTGCGAGTCGCGGCTTTCTTGATTTTGTTTGCTTTGGAGTTTTAGTCGTCGTCGTCGACATCGTCGTCGTCGTCCACGTCGAAATGGCATCCTGGCTGCTGCAGCTCAGGACTCATAGAGACGTCGCTGCAGTTGAGCAGTTTGTATACCAAAAGCACAACTGTTCAGGGAGCCCAGGGGTGGCGAGGGGAGGCCATGAGATACAGAGTACAAGATACAAGATACTTCTAGCGCAAAGGGCAATACGACGACAATGGCGAGAGTTGTCTCCCATTTTCCGCCTTCATTTGGCTGCATTATAAACCAAAATGTCGCTAAAATAGGCAAATAACGCGATGCTATTCAAATTGTCCTGGTAGTCGGAATGCATTAGGGTTAATAGAACAAGTTACTTAGCTCTTTAAGCCACAAGAACGTTATGTACACTCATTTGATAGAAAGGAATATGTTGCAGCTGGAACTGGTATTATTACTAATGGTATTACTTAGAAATTTGGTATTACAACTATATATAGCACAATTTTCACTATTTCTTCTTTTACATATACTTATACTGCTATATTTAATTGTATTTTTCTATTATTAATACAATTACTACTACTCTACTACTACTACTTATAACAGTTCTAATACTATTACTAGTAATTGTATTTTTTTTCTTGCCTATTTTACTTATAGTACTTTTAATTTCTTACTCCTTTGTTACTGCCACTACTACTTAAAATATGTACAATAACAACTTCTACTATATTTGTAATTATTAAAACTTTTACCACTCTAATACTACTGCTACAGTTACTACTACTGCTACAGTTACTACTACTGCTAAAGTTACTACTATTAATAATGCTCCTAATACTTCTAATACTTCAACTACTACTACTAAGTGAACTGCTATTATCTCTACAACTTCTCCTACTGTTTAATTAATTTCTATAACTTATACTTCTACTTCAAACAAGCCGATCAGTTGAGCGGCCGCTACAGTAGAATACCCTGTGAAGGTCATAAAACAAAAGTTTTTCGGGAAAACTAGCTATAAAATTGCTTTTGTTATCAGCCTTTTCCAATTTGAAGGCGAAGGGGGCGTGGCTTCGCCATGAAATTTTCGAGGCACATTAAGCCTAAGTTTCTTATCATGTGTGCCAAATCTCAAGTTTCTAGCTTTAACATTGCTTATGTTATGGTGATTTTTCTAATATTAAAATAAACGGGGCTTGATATTGAAAATTGAAAATAAACTTGATCTTCGTATGGTATTCAGGAACCTACATTCCAAATTTGAAGTCTCTAGCTCTTATAGTTGCTGAGATCCACGCGTTCATACAGACGGACGGACAAACGGACGGACGGACGGACGGGCGGGCGGATGGACAGACGGACAAGTGTCAAGCGACTCGGCTATTGACACTGATCAAGAATATATGTACTTTATAGGGTCGGAGATGCCTCCTTATGCCTGTGAAATGCATTCACACAAATTCATTATATCCTTTTTAGCCCTTTTTACCCACAGGGTATCAAAACTATACTATATCTGAATATAATATTTATATTATTTTAATACTATTATAACTACTACATAGTGATACGCAATTTTGATGAATTATTCTCTTGCAATAATATGAAATCTCTCCTAATTGATATCTACATATTTCGCGAACCTTTCGAGTTGAAAAGAAAGCGCACACTTGATAAGTGAATTTGAAATAACAATTGTAGGCTAACGTTAAAAATTACAGAGAGAATGATCTGCCCTGTAAGTTATCGAGAGGCTGGGACTAAATTTATGACAAGAAAATCAAATTTCTCTTATCGGCAGGTTTATCTATACTTTAAGACAATAGGCAAGATGAGAAATCGGCCCTAAGTTGGTTAAAATATATTCGAACCTTTAAATCTGAAAGTATTTATCTTTTGACACTTTTGAGTATTACATGTTATTTATTTACATGCTAGCGCTATAAGGTTAACTTATAAATTAAAACACCAGTCACAATAACAGTTTAATATACCATAAGCGTTTTAAAAATCTTTACAATTAATACAATATGGCATTACTCTAAATATTAATAATAATATGTAATGTTGTCCTTCTTCCTTCCTCCCTCTTTCCACCCCTCCCCCTCTCCAACCACACTCTCATATTCTCTATTTCTCTATCTCTGTCTTTTGTGTTAACTCTCTTCCTCTTTTTGCCAGCAGCTTCCATCACATTTGCATTTTTTATACGCGTATCTCTTACTTTTTTGCACATTTTGCAGCTATTTTGAAGCTTTTTGCATTTGTGTTCGCAATTTGCCGAGTGCTTTTCTGCCCCGTCCCCCTCCCCCTCCCCCCTTCATCTTCCCGCCCCTGGCCAAACACAGCCACAACGCATCAGCCTCTTCACCTCCAGTTAATCCTCTGGCTGCTCGGCATTCACTCTCTGCCTCTATCTCTGTTTTCTACCTCTTTCTGTCTCTTTCTCTATGTTTGCACAGCCTTTGTGGCCATGGCCAGGCCAGGGCATTTCTGAGAGTCGAGCTGCACACGCCCAGACTCAGGATGATTACTGAAACCCTGGAGGAGTCACCTGGCCATCAACCGGGCAGCTTTTCAACTTTTCAGCTTTTCACAGTTGTCGTTTTGTTGGTTCAGTGCTTTTGTGAATGTCCAGTTTGTTCGTTGTTGTTCAAAATGGACTCGTCATTTTTTTAGGTGCAGCCTTTTTGTTTGTTGTTGCCATCTCCTACTACATCTCCATCCTCCTCTACGTCCTCCTGCTCCTTCGTGCACTCGTGTATGTATTTAGTTAACTAAATGCAGATTGCACATTTCTGCATTATGCGGCATTTGCAGTGCGACGAGTGATAAGTGCGTTTGTTTAAGCACACACAACACGACCTTTTGATAAAAATGACAAATAAGTATGTGTGTGTACATATGTATGTATATGTATATGTATATAAAGGTCTGCATGTGTGTGTGTGTACAGTTGAAGTGCCAACCTTTCCACCGCAGGGGCTAATTTTCTAATATTTACGGCGTGATTATATTTTAAGTTTACATGTAGAGACAACTATATTCCATACGTAGTTTAAATATATCTCTTATGGGGGTTTCTTATATCGTTCTATGGGACTTCAAAAAGTTTGTTGTCGATTTACATAGGCGAAAGGGGGCGTGTCAAAATTTTAACATAAACTTGATCTGCTTAGCCCATAGACGAACCATCATTCCAAATTTGGTGACTCTAGCTCTTTTAGTCTCTCAGATCTAGGCGCTCATACAGACAGACAGACATGGCTATATCGACTCAGCTGTTGATGCTGATCAAGAATATATATACTTTATGGGGTCTGCCGGACTTCCTTCGTCCTGTTACGCACATTTTGACAAACTTAATAGACCCTATTTACTTTTTTTAAAGTAAAGGGTCTAAAAAAGCTCATAACAAAAGAACTTTTGTAGCTAGAGGCTTGAAATTTGGCACACATAATGAATATTTTGCGGTCGATGTGTCCAGAATTTCATCACGATGCCACGCCCCCTTCGCCCATAAATTTAAAAAAAAACGCATTACAAGAGAACTACATCGGGAGTGAATTGGAGAGTGTTCCTGTAGAGCCACAGGGTATATTACGTTTGTTGTCCCGACTGTTCGCTTGTTTTACTTGCTTTATTTTCTGATTTTCACTTTTCTTTTCATTACATAGAATTTCACAAGCTTTTCACCTTAATAATTTAATTTATTATAACTACCAAACTTTGAAAATATGTTTGCAACTGTTTGAAGATTAGTGAAAGTTTCTTCTTTACTCACTTGAGTCGTAAATTTCATACCACAAAAGATTGTTATTGATATTTGAGATTGATTTAATTCCGTATGGAATTTGTATGTTTCTTCTATCATCTTTCATGACACTCTTTAGGAAAAGGGTTCTTTGTTTTTACTAATTAATTTCCTTAATTGTTTTACTAATTCATTTCCCTAATTGAAAGTGTACATTTGTTGCCTGAACAATTTGCAACAAATGTAACTTATTTATTATAGAAATAAATCTACAAAAACTGAGTAAACTTCTTCATCTATGTGGAAAATAACATTAACAGATATATTCAAAATATATCTATTCAAATTTAGAAAATAAAAAAGCAAAAAAAAGATCAATGTTTAAATAACTAAATTAAACATTATCCCTTTTTACTTATGTGAATTTTTAAGAAACTTAATGATAAGTGTATGAACTTATTTACGATATTTATTGATGAGTTTGGTTCTAAAAAATAACAAAATTGTTTCGCAAAATCCTCTTTCTACCATTTTCCCACTCATGTGCAACAATTTCTTCTAGTTATCCAAAGTTAACATAATAATATAATCACTTAGAGCAAACAGGCTAGTCTACACATCTACATACAGACAGTGTCCAGAGCGAGTTTGGGTATAATTTGTGGGTGTTATGAGGAATTAACCTCTTAATGAACTAATTTACTCAAGATTAAGACAGCAAACAAAAGGCGGCCACAGCTAATTGAATGCCCGTCGGAAAATGCAAAAAAAAGATTGGGAAGAAGTATTCACAGTAGCAGGAGAAGGAATGGGATCAACCCACAAACAGTTTGTAAGGCACGCCTGAACAGAGAGAGAAAGAGAGAGAGAGAGAGAGAGAGAGAGATGTTGTAGGTAGATGTTGCTGCGATCTGAGATAAGATCCAAGCAATTTACAAGGCGGTTAATCTATTTAAACGCGCCAAATACGCGTGACACAATGGAACAAACTCGGGAAATGAGAAGAGTAGAGGAAGCTGCAGTGGCATGGTCGAGTGCACAGATTTAGGGATAGAACGGATCAAAAGCGGACCCAAATGACCGAAAATTCGTCTACGGCGATGAAAACAAAAGCATAAACTCGTCTAATTGCGATTGTATAAAGAAAAAACCTGCCGCGCATGCGCAAAAGCCGATTGTCAGACTGAGCACTGAGGAAGAGAATGAGAACTCGAACTCAGACTTGAATGCTGGCGAACATCATCCCTTAATCTGTGTCGGTAATCGGCAAAATGCTTACAATGAGCGGGCGAAATCTTTTTGAACTTTTACAAGCGAAAAGAAGGTTAGCAAAATATTATTATAAACCTTCAGGGTACCGTTCCGTAACCCACATAAAACAAATTATGTGTGATGTTTACTCTTCAATGAACTCAAAACATTTCAATTTCACAATCGTCCTCCTCGTCTCTCGTCGCTAATATAGAGATTTGCAGGATTACATCAATTGTGAAATTGGTCAAACACCGCAATTGTTTCATTTGCAAATCGGATATTTGTTGCTCGGACACAGGAACAGACACAGAAATATACAGACACCCACGCCACTTCATCCTCAACCACGCACAACATTTTGGGAGGAGCAGCTGTTGAGTTTCCCTCGACATGTATGACAGGCCTTTGTGGTCAGTATCCTGCTCCTGCTACTGCTTCTGGTCATTGTCTGCTGTCTCAGCTGGGTCAGCTCACTGCTCTCATGGTTACATACATATGTATGTCTGCTTTCCATGTCCATCAACAATGTGTTTCATGATCTTATTCAATGCCGTGTAATCGCTTTGGCTTACCACAGATTATGCAAGTAACTGGATGAGTTTAAAAACTTTACTCTCTCTCTCTTTTATAATTTGCAGTTTTTCATGAGAATTGCGGAAATCTGCATAAGCACGACTACGGTTAGATGACATACAAGGTGTAAATCTTCAATTTTAAGGTTAATTTCAGGGTAAGGTGCGAGCTGTGAATTGTTTTAGTGGTTTAGTAGGCCAACAATTTAGGATAAACGAAATCGAGAAGCGTGTGTCGACCAGTTGAACTGTTTACGCAGATACAAAGTTTGTGTAAGTAATGACAAGTATCTAAACTGGAATGTTACATAGTATATGGCAATCAAAAAAGTTAACTATTAACCAATTAATATTTGAAAGCTCACAAAAGGTCACGGCTATTTACTAGTTTATAAAATTCTATGAAGGTGTCTCCAAAGCTAGTGGGGTCATCCTACTTATAACCTTCCATCTAAAATAGAAATCTTATGGCGCTCAGTAAAAGTACGCGAGTACTATTTTATCTTGGGGACAACTCCCACATCACCACACTGTCTTTACACTGGAAGCGGTAGCTATTCTCAAAGCTATTAAATACGCTCTGGAACACAAGGGTAAACACATTATCTGTAGCGACAGCCTATCCACCATGCAAGGTATAGAATACTTATACTAATAACAACAACCTGCTATGCGAACTCCGACAATACTGTCATCCAAAACCAAAGTAAACTAAAGCAGTTCTGGGTTCCAGGACTATATGGGTATAGACTGGCTGAACAATCATCCCTGGAGTTTAACAGGATATATGGCGAAACATTAAAATCACACTTAAAACTATTGAAACTATTGATTGGTAGACCTACAACTGTGGCACCTTACTCCACCAGACTCCGATCAGGACATACTGATCTTACAAACACATCCTCAAAGGAGACAACATATTTTGGATGAATGCAGCACCTTTCAACAAAACATAACTGCTCTCCTTGGCCAAATCCCACCCTCCAATCTAATTGCTAATCCTACATATACACAAAACACGAATACAATAGTAAACTTTTTAAAGATATGCAATTTGTTAAATAAAATTTAATCGTTATCTAAATGTCGAGTCGATGGCCTAGTAGCTAGTACTCATATGTTATATTACATTATTATATTGTAAGCAATGTTTATGTATAATAATTAATACTTAAATAAAATAAAAATAAATATTCGAAAGATCATAGTTCTTTCTTTCTTAAAATATACTTTTTTACCCCCTTTACACTATTAAGTTAATGTAAATTTTTACCCGTTTTTACTTTATTTCATTATTAATTAATTTTGATTTATTGCCTATAAAATTCCTTAAAAATATACATTTTAAGTATTAGAAAAAGTTTGTAAAAATGTTTACAGAAGAACAAAAAAGCCTGATAACAAAGAAAAATATATAAGTTAAGATAGATGTAAAATAGAGACAGATTTCTATAATAATAACATGCTTGTTATAGTATCCTAATAATTTTGTATTACGGGCAAGATAGTTTTATGAATGTATCTTGTAATGCTTAGAGATTGATAGATAGATGCAAGCATAAATCAATCCATCGATCTATACAAAGTCTTATAATAAACGGAAATTAAACTAAAAACTACAGAGATAAAATTCAACAAATTTGTCCTTTTGGAGTATATTTACTCACCGATTAACTATCGCAACTTCAACAGAATTGCTTAAATAAGAGATAATAACTTTTAAGATAGATATAGTTTAAGATAGACATATAGTTTAATGAGATAATTTATATCTATTTTTTCTGATATTCTCTGTATCTGTGAATCTCCACAACAAATAAGGCAATCATTAATGAACTGACCTACCAACCAATAAACTGTCAACACCTTCACCATTGATCCCCGCAAGTTTGTGCCAATCCTTTGACCGAATAATCCCATTTAATTCGAAAGTTCTTGCATTTGACATTTGTGAAAAGTGTTGAATTTGGGGCAATCCCTGACTCAAAATGTAAAGTTCCCACAGAGCTACTAGACCGGCAGTTAAGTCCTTCACAGACAGTTCTTTTTTATTAGCTAAAAAAAAAGCGACAAGCATGAATTGAAATATTTTATTAAATGACACTAATAGGCTTAGATCGCATTAGCATACGAGGGTATTTAGCAAAGGATGAAAGTTGAATGATGGAATTGGAAATGGAATTGGAATTGGTAGAACTTACAAAGGAGTCGCGTGACCAGAAACTTATGGAAACAAACAATTTAATACTCACTGTAAAATTCGCCCACATTTGGCAAATGAAATCAGAAGGACTTTATTGATAACAAGCTTAAAGGGTTGCCCTGGGAGTCTGGAAGTTGTCAACCCTCTGGTAAATTCTTCACCTCAAAACTTTTCAGAGACAGAAGGTGGCGATTCCTCTTATTTTTTTTTTGCTGTTTGTTTGAAAAGTACTTGTTTAATCGGTTTGTTTGTGACATTTCTATTGCTGCCCCTGCCTCTGCCTTCATGCCACAGAAGCCTTGGCTCTTTGTTTACTTAGTGGTAGGCCTGACACGCGTGCAACCCAACCACCCAACCATCCAACTACCCAGAACCACCCAAAAACAGTCACCCAGCCGAGGCTGGCAACCCAGAAATTCATCCAGCCATCTGAAAGAGTTCATTGTCGGTTAGTAGGTGTGTCTGTTTGTGGGTTTTTCCTGCTCATCGCCATCCACGTCCTCGTCCTGGCACACAAAAAGTTTGCCTCGTTCTCAGAATGGTGGTTGAACGTTGTGGGGGGGGAGAGGGGGTATACGTCGCTTAAGTGCTGCCAAACAAAAAGAACACATTTACCGGGATATTCCCCGACTTTCCGGGTCTCGAATATGCTGCGAGTGTGAATTGTAATTACAGTGAAATCAGCTTTTGGCACTTGTTTAGCTTCTTCAGCTAGACAGGATTGTAGGATGTGTCGGGTGGCGGGTAGCGGGTGGAGGGTATGTTATGGTGTGGTGTGGTATCATGTGGTGGTTCTGCATCTGCATCTGGCTGTGGTTGCTTTTGTATGCCACACTGTGAAGTACTTGTCTATTATGATGGAGGCGTTTCTTGCCAAGAATTCGCACACATGACGCGTGATTTATTTCTTCCTAATTGGCTTTCCCTGCGTTTGCTGGCATTTATGCCCAACTCTCCCCCTCCCCCCCATTCATATTTCCTCCTCTCATATTTTGACAGCAACTCTTGATTTGATGTGCGGCGACCAGAAGGGCGTTTTGCTGATTCCAATTCTTTTTTCTTTGTGGGTGTAACCGGAAATTGTGGCTCAGCGAGCTAAATTAAACATTTGACATCGTTCAATGCTCGATTTGGCATTGGAAAGCGTATTTCTATAGCTAAATTGAGTGTGAATATAGAATAGGTTAAGTGGATTTGTACTCGTATTAAACTTGGAGTAAACGGATTGCAGTTGCAATTATCTATATTATATTGGACTGCTTAAATCCCAAGTGAATTTCTAATAACTAAACGATTATAGAATCTGTCACAAATATGAATAGAAAGATTCTTCATTTAACTTGGAATTTACAACCAAATTCTAGTGCTAACATTTGCCGAAATATGTGTCAAATATTTCCCAAAAATAGCCAAGTAATTATGACTTTACATATGCGTAGAGCTCTATAACTCTTCATATCTAGTAATAATGTATAAACAAGCCGATCAGTCGAGCGGGGACGACAGTAGAATACCCTGTGCAGGTCTCAAAACAAAAGTATTTCGGGAAAACTAGCTATAATTCTGATCTTGTTATCAGCTTTTTTCAATTGTGGGCAATGGGTGCGTGGCATCGCGATGAAATTTTCTGGGCACATTAAGCCCAAGTTTCTTATCATGTGCGCCAAATCTCAAGGGTCTAGCTTTAACATTGCTTATGTTATGGTGATATATCTAATTTTAAAACAAACGGGGCATGACATCGAAAATTGAAAATAAAGTTGATTTGCGTATAGTATTCAGGAACCTACATTCCAAATTTGAAGTCTCTAGCTCTTTCAGTTGCTGAGATCCACGCGTTCATACAGACGGACAGACGGACGGTCGGACAGACGGACAGACAGACGGACGGACGGACGAATAGGTGTCAATCGACTCGCCTATTGGTACTGATAGGGTCGGAGATGCCTCCTTCTGCCTGTTACATACATTCACACAAATTCATTATACCCTTTTTTGCCCATTTTTAATAGGCACAGGGTATATAAATATAGCTTTTATCAATTTCTATTATATATTCTAAGTAAGCTACTTCATATCAACTTCAAATATAATATTTCTTTCACATTTTCATAATATATTCAATTATCTAATCTTCTATTCTTCACATCTATGCAGATTTACTTAAAATTAGTAAATAATCTCCCATTGTTAGTAACTGATATAATGTTTATATTAAATATGATTTCTTTATTTATATTTATAGAAATATCAAAAGAGATTTATAAAGAAAATGATCAAAGCTCAAATTGTTAGACAATGTTAGTCAAATATTTTCGAAAATTAATCAATCGAACACTCTGGTATTCTTCATCAATAGGTTCATGATTAGAAACTATACTCTTGTAGAATAAATATTACATATTTCAACTTCTGTCCACATATTTCTCAAATATTTTCCAAAATTAAACTACTTTACTTTTCTCTAACCGATTTTGTTCACACGTTTTGTTCGCTCTACTGATCTGTCCAATTCCTTCAATTTCTATCCTTTTTGCCTGCAGCAGTTAAAGTGTCTACCCTTTCATAATTTAACCAAAATATTTAAGGCAAATATTTGATATGCTGTGCATAGATTTGGGCTCAATTAAGCAACTAAGCATGTCAAACTACATGTCTAAGCCTTTTGTTAAAGCCGGCCCAATCCCATCATTACCCTGCCCAATAGACACAATAGACCAGCGAGGATCCTTAAGAGCATCAGTCTGATCCTATACTGCACCCACATTTTCACAATTTTTCACATTTCCACATTTAGGTAGCAGACACACACACACACACACACACACACAGAAAAAGTGTCGGCCTGGTTCAAAGCAGCAAAATGTATTTTTTTGTCTACTGAACAATTGGACACAAGTGCCGATAGAAAAATACGCTGACTGACAGTATTTTGACGTGTTTATATCTATATTTTAGCCAAGATATTTCCCCCTCCCTACTTGTTTGGCATTGAACCCAAATTAGACGGATTTGAGTTGTTTTCGCAGAGATTTCTCAGCGAAATCAGCTGCCTGCCAGCTCGCAAATTGTGTAACCCAATTAAAATGGTCAAAATAATAACTTAACATAATTATTTTGTGGCTGACCAACAGCTGCGGTTTGCGCTTCAGCAAATACAGCTAATTAGGCTTATCAATCGTTATCAATAATCTAGAAATCTGCTGAATATAATAAATGTAAAGAATTAACGAAGATTGGCAGTGAACAACTATGAGGTAGTCTGTAGAATGTTCTGAAATAAACAAATACGTAATGGAACTCATAGAAATATCGTATATATTTAAACAAAGTAAAGACTAAATAAATAAACTGCAAGCTACAACCAGTGTAATGAAAATAAATTAATGCATAACTTCTTTGTTTATTAAGAGATTATTATGAAATTATTAAAATATTTAGAGACCACAATTAAATATTTGTCTACCAGAGATTTAGGCAATTGATTGAGCGTGTAATTTATATATTTCAATTTGATAAGAACTTTATAATTTAGATAATATGTGACTTAAGAATATAACCACCAACCTATCAGTTTGACTTAAAGTTAAACAAATTAACAGCCTTTTAATGGATGTCAAATATCATGAAATACCAAACATCTTCGATTTGAATTTGTCTATTTCCTGAATCTATTTCCTGTCCAGACCCAAACTCAAGTCAAGTGTCAAAAAGCCGTCAACAAAAACACGCTAATAATAACTACTTAAACGCCATTGCGATTGAAGTGTCTGGGGAACATGGCCGGAAATAAGTAAAAGCCAATAAATCAGCAATAGAGGAAATAAGGCAAACATGGGAAACAAGTAAGCTTAACAGGCAGATAGCTGACGCTGAGATACCCTGTAGCAGATGTGGTCAAATAAATAAATAACAAAAATTTGTTTGCTCATGAAATCTATGAATACGTATGTAGTCTGTAGTATGTATATCAATAAAGTACTTAAGGGTAGTTTATATATAAGTACTACAGCTTAAGCTACCCAACTGCTCGGGCTTTGCTTGGAGACAGGGCATGTCGAAGGAGGGGAAAACAACAACATTTAAGGATCGTCAAAACAAACAAGTGATGGACAGAGACCCAGCCCAGCCCACTTAGGGCCCCCATCCCCCCCTCGGTATAGTAGACTCTGAGTCAGTAGCTGACTGAGGCTGACAACCGGAAGATGAGCTAATAGAACGCGTGTCGACAGCGTCGTTCAATTTGTTGCAATTATAATTGTATTGGCTGTTCTCTCGCTCTTCGGTCGCGTGTCACATTTTTATTGGATGTCGATGTGAATGTCATAATGTTGCATAATGCGCTTAACCGCAGTTCCCTTTCCCTCGCTGGGTTGGACTACAACTGGTAACTGGTAACTGGGAACTGAGCATGTTAATCATTTGCCCGGCGCCCTCAACTCAACAAAAAAAACGTCGACACGCGTTTTGGGCTTGGACCGTTTGACTTGTCCTGTTTGCAGGTTGTTAAAGTGGCTCACAACCCTTGCAAACGACGCTCGTTTGTCACGCGGAAGTGTTAGTGTTGCCTTAATTGTTGTTGTTGTTGCTATTGTTGTTGCTTTTTATAACAGGAAGCACACAATTTTCCACGAACACTTTTATATTTTGTAACCTGGCCGCCGTCAAACTTTTCATATCCTTATGCTAATCAGCTTGACAATGTTTGGTTTCCCAGTGTCTATGTGAGTTTTTCTCAATATACCCAGGGAAACTCATTGGACATGATAGTTAAATATTTGTAGACGGAGGAAATGAAAAGGCGTGACGCCAGCTAAGTTTGTTTAAATAGCAAGAAACTCGGTTAACAACAATACTATGTAGCAAAGTGGACACTTTTAGTATTTTGAGAAGTGTTAAAGAAACAGCTGGAAATATTTTGAGTTTTAAGAAGTTAGCAAATTTAGTTTAAAATATTTGCTACATTAAAATAAACGTATTAATTAATATAGTAATATTTATATTAAAATAAAATGTAAGTATGTTAATTTTTGTTTGGTTTGTTTTATATAAGATACTGTTCAAAATTAATATTACAAATAATACAAATTAAAATAAAACAAGCCGGAGAGTCGGTGTGGAAGCGACAGTAGGGTTCCCTGAGTCCGTCTTCTTTGTTATTTTTGGCACGGCACAGATTTCATACCCCTGCAGAAACCTGATGCACTTTTCGACCGATAGTTCCTATGGCAGCTATATGATATAGTGATCCGATTTGAACCAAATTTAGTCAGAATGTATAAGATATGAATAGATGCATATTCTGTGAGTTTGGTTGATCTATTACAAATAATAAAAAAGTTGTCATACAAAAGTATGATTTTCGAGCGATAGTTCCTATGGCAGCTATATGATATAGAAATCGTATTTGAACCAAATTTGGTCAGGATGTATAATATATATCCAAATACATAATCTGTGAGTTTGGTTGAAGTATTTTGAAAAACACATTAGTTTGTCATACTAAAGTATGATTTTGGACCGATATTTCCTATGGCAGCTATATGACATAGTGATCTGATTTCAATTAAATTAAGTCAAGATGTATAAGATATATCCAAATGCATAATCTGTAAGTTTGGTTGAAGTATGTCGAAAAACACATTAGTTTGTCATAAAAATGTATGATTTCAATCGATAGTTCCTATGGCAGCTATATGATATAGTGATCCGATCCAGACGGTTCCAACATATGAACTACCTGTATGAAAAAGACAGACCTGTACCAAGTTTCATCCAGATAGTTCTAAAACTGAGAGACTAGTTTGCATAGAAACAGATAGACAGACGGACAGACGGTCAAGCGGACAGACGGACAGACAGACGACTTGGCTGTTAATGCTGATCAAGTATATATATACTTTATAAGGCCGGACATGCTTCCTTATATATATTGATATAGATATATTTATCACTGACTTATGCTATTGTTTACCTTTCTAACTTAAGGTAATAGTACTTGCAATATCAAAATAGTACTAAATACTATTCCCATCGGGTTGAAAGTCAATCTTAGCTCATCAAATTAAGTCTCACCTTGAACTTGAAACTCACACACACACACACACTCGAAAAAAAAACAGGATGCGATTGCTCAGATTACAATAAACTCAAGCTGGCACGAGCCAAAAATTGTAATGCCAACTAGACGGATAAGGATAACTGACAAAAAGCGAAAAGCGAAAAGCACAGAGGAACAAACATTTAATGAGCAGTTGGTTAGTTGGTTAGTTGGCGAGAGCACGGAACAAAGACGAGGACACAGGAAAAGAATAGAAGCAACTGACAGCCTACGCGGAAGGACAAAAGGAGAATCCAGGGCCAATGGCAGGACATCAAGATGCGAGGCGAGCACAATGCACAATTAAAGCAGAACATATGCATTTAATTTAATATTGAATGAGGCAAACAAATGAAAGCATAAAATTTCGCTTTCAATTACAGAGCCAAGGGTCGGAGGACTAAGAACTTGTTCTTCTGTTGCTCGGCTTTTGCACATTTGTTTATTTTTTTTGTTTCTTGACAATTTATGTGAATATAATTAACCGGAAGCTGGCACACGCGCCAGACGGCGGAGAAGCCGCGGAATCTGACAGGAGTATATCCTATATTCGGCAAGGATCGCGTGTCAACAACCGTTGAGATATGCGAAAAAGAAAAAGCATTTCCGCTGCTGCGGCTGCTGCTGCTGCTGCCGAAAGCGAAATTGAAAATCAAAGCGGAGAAATCAAATGTCAGTCGAGTACAAGGACTAGGTAACGCCCAAGAGATCGCAACCGGTTTTCAGCAATCAACGATGTTGATGTTGATGATGATGATCATCATCATCATTAGACGAGAAGTAAACAAGTACACGCAGCCCGCCGTTTGATTATTATTTATACTGGCCCACTTCAAGGAGCTGAGCTACTTGCCACAGCAGCTGCGCCTGTCCAAATCTCAGCCAGCAATTGTTCGTTGCCGCACATTGCTTCCTGTCTCTTGCCGCTCAGCCGGCGTATTGTGTATCCCGCCACCGGAAGGATCAGCAGCCAAGCAGTAGCTGTCGAGGCACGAGGGGCACGAGGGTTACTTGCTCCCTTCTTCTTTTTTTTCTCCTTGGAGGCGTGAGCTTGGTGTGTGTGTGTGTGTGACGCATATGTATCAATTAAATGCCTTCCTAATAATGGAACATGTGCAAATTGTGTCCTTCCTCAGCGCGTGCCGAGTCTAAGTTGAAGACGCCGGGGCAGAAGGCGGAACAGGAGTCGTCGTCGTCGACGTCGTCATCGTCAGATGCAAAATATTTACAGCAGGCATTGCAGTCATAGAAGTCATACGATCTTCTAGGAAGCGAAGCAGCTGCTCAACTGTAAACTATAATTACAATATCCCTTTACGGTAACAAATAAAATAATTATGCATTCATTCATTTATGCAAGCTGCAAAAACTTTAAAGAAAACTTTATAAATCACTAAATCTGACAAAAATAAATATAGTATACTCGTATTCTCCTAGTAAAAACAAATATTGTAAAAATTGACTGAAATATATATATATATTTATTACAATATTTTAGCCATTTTAAATTGTATATACTAATAATAAGTTTTTAATTAGAACCTTTACTTTAAAAAAGTAAATAGGGTATATTAAGTTTGTCAAAATGTGCGTAACACGTCGAAGGAAGTCTGGCAGACCCCATAAAGTATATATATTCTTGATCAGAATCGACAGTCGAGTCGATATAGACATGTCCGTCCGTCCGTCCGTCTGTCCGTCCGTCTGTCCGTCTGCCGTCCGTCCGTCTGTCCGTCCTTCTGTCCGCCTGTCCGTCCGTCCGTCTGTCCGTCCGTCCGTCCGTCCGTCCGTCTGTCCGTCTGTCTGTATGAGCGCCTAGATCTCAGAGACTATAAGAGCTAGAGTCACCAAATTTGTTATGTAGGTTCATCTATGGGCTAAGCAGATCAAGTTTATGATCAAATTTTGACACGCCCCCTGTCCGCCTCCGTAAATCTGAAAACGAAATTTTTGAAATCGCTTAAAACAAAAAATATTAAAGCTAGAGTCCTGAATTTTGGCACATCAGGGTCCCAAGGTATCCGGAAAATTTCATCACGATCGGATAATAATCTCAGAAGTTATTCCAAACAAACTTAAAATCCAATATAATGGTCAATTTTAAAACTGGAGCCTTGAATTTGGGCACACAGGACAAGCATCGAAGTTCTAATGTATCCTGAAAATTTTATCAAAATCGGATAATAAACTCGGAAGTTAGTCAAAACTCAATATTACTCAGTGTCGGGCCAAAGGAAGAAGAAGAGCATATTCACGTAACAACGCACTATGGTGTACTATAAGTGTTACTCTTATTTCCATTTTGAAGAATAAGTAAAGGGTCTCTCATAGTCGACTTTGACTGTAGCCTTTCCGACTGCTTTAATATTATAGTTGTCTATAGATATTCAAAGTAATAAAATATAAAATTGTATATACTAATAATAAGTTTATAATTGAATTGTTTAAATGTTTATAAGTTTCCAAAGAATTAAAATAATTCACATTCAAAATTGATGAGCTTTTGTTACATGTTCGATATGTTTTCATTTGATATATAAAGAGTATTAACCGATTCGATGTCAATTAAGGTCATTATGAGACTATATCAACATACAGCTAGATACAAAATACTTTTCACAGGGAAGCTTAAAAATAATAATAATCTTATTAATAAATATTATATAAACATGTATATACATAATCATTTTTAACTTTATAATAGTTATTTTCAATTTACTTTCTAATCTTAATTTAAATTTGTTATTTTCTTAAGTAAATAAAGAGTTTTATTTTGTAAATGTTCTTTAAACTTTTTAAATAATATTTAAAGCATAAAATATGCATCAAATCCATTTCAAAAATGTTTTCCTTAATAGACAACTTCTGTTAGATTTCTAGTACAATTCCCTGCGATATTCATTCGCATATCGGCACTTGATAAAGAGGGGAGAAGGAGCAGGAGGATGAAGAGGAGTAGGAGGCGGAGGTAAAACCTGCCCCTTAACATTCCTAACATGCCAAATAGTCCTGGCTAATTGACCAAGCGACTACTCGAGTGCTCAATGAACACAACAATGCCACGGGCCAAGTCAAAGTCATGGCAACATGAGCAATAAAATTTAATATCCGTTTCGAGTGTGCGATTTGCGTATACGACTGAAAAAAAGAATACGTTAAAATGTTTGCATAATCTGCCCGGACACCGACAGGAGGAGGAATGACAATGGGGGCGACGCTGATATAAAAACGTCGGAAAAAGCAGATAAATCACGCAGCAAAAAAGTGAGAAAACTTCACAAAAAGGGGACCAAGAGATAAACAGAGATAAGAACTTCGTGGGCTTTTCCACTTTTCGACATTTCAACGATTACTCTATTAGCTGACCGAGAAAGTGTGAGACAGAGAGAGTGAGACAAAGAGAGTGTGGGGCAAAGAGAACTTTGCTGTTGAGCCGAGTGTGCGGTGTTCGATTTGATTAATTTGTTAACAAACTCAAAGTAGCAACAGCCACAACACACAGCACACAGAACAACAAGCGTTGAGTAATTGCCAAGAGTCACGTGAATACGCCTTGGCCGAAATATTTTTTTTAAAGGAACAACCCTGACGCTGTCCCTGTGTCCCTCCCTGTCCCTGTGTGTCACCTACCCCTGGGCCTGCCCCTAACCTGAACAAAACAACTTCATCGTATTAGCTAAAAGCGCATGAAGATCGCAGCGACGATAAAGGCAACGGAACGGCAAAATGTAAATGAGAAACTGGCACTTGAAAGTCTGCCCCCCCCCCTGAGGAGGAAAGCATAAGGGTACTACAAGTTGAAACCCTTAAGTGAAATCTCCGTCAACAGATCTCGCTTCACTGCAGCAAAGTGTACAGCAGCAGATACTCGGCACTGTCCTGGAGATACATTCTTAACTTCTCTTATGTTCTACATAAAATCAATAGCTTTTCTCTGCGGATACATTACTATCTTTAATCAGTTTTGGCACGAGCTACTCGCATTTATGGCTTGCAGATACATTTATTTCTTCTATTATGTTCAATTACGATATACGATTTCTATACTTGCCCATATTCCTAGCAAACAATCTTCAGCATGAGATACTCGCATCTTTCCTGTCTTTCTATTCCTATTTGCAAGAAACTCTACAGCAGATGAGAAACTCTTCACTTGGTATTGAAGATACAATTCAGCATGGAAGAGTTCATTATAAGATACGTTCTTTACGGATACGTTTTTATCTATCATCTATCTTACATAACTTACATAAATTCCTCGAAGATACATTTCTATTTACTATCATATTCAGCATGAGATACTCGCTACTTTCCTTTCTTCCAATTCCTATTTGCAACAAAGTCTACTCTTTCATTATAATATGATAACTTTATATTCTCGTGTGTCTTACGTCACTTACATAGATTCCTTGCAGATACATTTCAATCAGCATAAGATACTCACAGCCACTCTTGCAGCTATTTTCCCATATTTCTGTAAGATATTAGAAGAAGTAGTAGTAGAAGATAGCAGAAACTTGGCTTGAAGTTACATTTAAGCATCAAAGAGAGCATTATAAGATACTCACCTTTATTTATTACAGAAACATCTTCAGCATAAAACACTAAAATCTCTATTCTAACATCTCCTGCATAAGATACTCACATTAATGTATTGCAGATACATTTCTATCTTCACGTTGCCGCCGCTAACTGCAGCGAAGTGTAAAGCATTAAACACACGCATCTCTGCTTTGCAGATACATTTCTATCTTTTGGCTGCCGCCGTGTTTCGTTCGAATATAAATATAGAACTACCTAGACACGCATATTTAAATAGCTGTTTCTCAGGTCGGAACACAATGTTTTGTTTACCCAACAAATATTAAGCTTCAACTCGTATACGAGTTGGGGAGTTTCCAATGAGTCGACGTCGCATAGATCGTAAATGAGTTATAGATACTATAACATATATTTTTTTAATCTATTATGGTAACAAGTTGTTTGGTGATAAGACGCCGTTAGATTATGTGACCCTTTGGCGCAGCGGATAGCGCGTTGGACTTCTAATCCAAAGGTCGCGGGTTCGATCCCCGCAAGGGTTGTTAACGCAAATATATTTTTGAAAAAACTCTTTTACATAGCGATTCGCGTACTTCAATTGAACAATAAACACAAACATTCCTCCAACTCAAACCAAAATCAAGTAAAAGCTCATTAAATTGTACAAACACCTGAATCAAACAATCTTTTGAAATGAAATTTTCAATTTTGATAAGGAAAAAGAAAAAACTTTCGAAACGCTAAATAAACTATTTGCTTGCCGCAAACAAGCAAAACAAGATACAAAATCTCAACCTCTCCCCTCCTCCCTCCCCGCGGGCTTGAGCATTTTTCTGGCTTAGATGAAGCGTAAATTGCAACAGCTGTCAAGTGGCTGGAACGGCGGTTTTTCCATATCTGTTAAGTACACAGTAACTAACAGCCTATTAAATTGTTTACATGCCCCGCGCAAATATTGACAAAGAGATGCGTCGCTCAACTCACACAACATGCAGCAGGGGTTGTTTCTCCATCTCTCTCTCTCTCTCTCCATCTCTCTCTCCGTCTCTCAGTGCGTGTGCGAGTATCTAAGTATCTACTGGCTTGTCTGTCTGCACTGATACTCACCGATAAACTAAAGGTAGCAATTTGTTGTCGCTTGTCAAATGATCAGCGCGGCACGCGAATTGCAACAAAACGTAACTTGCCCCGACAAATCAAACGACGCCATTTTGTGGCTGGCGCCCTGCAAATGTGCAACTTGGCTAGAAAGTCTTTGGCTTTTGCCCGCATTTCCAGCAATTTGCAATTTGCAAACTTGTTTTGCTATTCCTCTTCTTGCGTTTCAAAATAAATTCCCATTTACTTTGCCGTAATTTGCCGACAGTCGGGCCCTGCCCTCTAACACAAAAAAATATTGCAATTTACATTTCAACGAGTTGTGCTCCGACTTCAGACTGTGCATGTTAGTAATCTCTTTTTAAATGGTCTGCAAGCTGAGTTTATAATAGAAATTCTAGTGGAAACAAGTAAAGGGAAAGTACTCGTATTACCCTTATACCATTCTCTAGCCAGCTCTAACTATGTACATTTGAATGACTGACTAACCGTTTGACAATAAAATGTACAGCCCAGTTTAGGCATTAAAAGTAAACTTTACAAAAATCTCTATCCCTCATCCGATAAATTTTGAGCTCATTTGCAATAGATTGTCATATAATCTTAATCGATTTCAAAGTATTAAGCCTACTGGGAGGGAAATAAGTGAGTCAATTTTGTAAGTATAAACATATTTAATTATCTAAAGACTTCAAACAATATTTAAACTTATTTAACTACATCAGAGAGTTCAAAACCTGTGGGGAATAATAGACAATTTAAGTATGCATGAGTGATATTTTAATTTATGTTTAAGCAGCTTCAAACTTATTTTCAAATATATACATAACAAGCCGATCAGTCGAGCGGGCGCGACAGTAGGATAGCCTGTGCAGGTCTTCAAAGAAAAGTTTTTTTTATTATAATGGGATTTAAATATATCGCTTGAAGTCGATTTTGGTTGCATCGAGAGTATTTAGCTTGCGATAGTCTGGCCACACTGGACTGCGGCTGTTGATTGTTTATGTTTAGCGCCACAGCAGACGAAAGGCAAATCAAACATACATGAACAATCGCGTCTTTTCGTTCATTATATCGTCGGGCGGCGCAGCGACTGCGCTGCTACTGCGCTGCGGCGCATCTGCTGCGCTGCATAAATTTGATTCTTGAATAACTTTTGAATTCAATATCCGATCGAACTGAAATTTGTAGCACACATTGAGAGTAGGATACTTGCCATGTGTGCCAAATCTCAAGTCTCTAGCTATTAAACTGCTCTTTTTATCAGCTTTTTCGAGTTATGGGCGAAGGGGGCGTGGTATCGCGATGAAATTTTCAGGACACATTAAGCACAAGCTTTCTATCATGTGTGCCAAATCTCAAGTCTCTAGCCTTAACATTGCTTATGTTATGGTGATTTTTCTAATTTTAAAACAAACGGGACTTGATATCGAAAATTGAACATAAACTTGATATGCGTATGGTATTCAGGAACCCACATTCCAAATTTAAAGTCTCTAGCTCTTATAGTTGCTGAGATCGACGCCTTCATACAGACTGACGGAAGGGCGGACGGACGGACAGACAGACGGACAGATGTCAGTCGACTCGGCTATTGATACTGAGAGATGCCTCCTTCTGCCTGTTACATACATTCACACAAATTCATTATACCCTTTTTTGAACATTTTTTACTCGGCACAGAGTATAACAACCATTTACCCACATGATTGGAAAATCTTAAGTTTAACTCAAACAATTTATAACTTAAGTTTAAATAACGTGTATATACAGATAAATGTATGTTTAAACAATCGAATGATGGAATTTCCATGCACAATCTAACTTCTTTATGATTAAACATTTCAATATTACTTTTATTCTCACAATTGCACAATTCGATCCCCTATTCTATATCTTATAACTGCGCTATAGAGTAGCTCTGCTTTACATACATACATTACATGAATGAACTCTATTAACCCCTTTGTTGCCAACCTTCTTCTTCTGCCTATCCCTTCTAAAACTATCGACAACCAACAATTTTCGCCACAGGTTGAAAAAAACAATCGAGAATCAACGTGACTTCGGCACCCCAAAAGATAGCTGATCTTTTGCTTCTAGCTCTTTTTTTTCTGAAAGATTTCCCAACTGCGATTGATGAACTCAATATACCCGCTGCTAGACTCTTATATGCATATCAAGCATACGACATGTGAAACATGTGGAATGTGCATAGAAAAGAGCAGAGCCCGTGAAAATGGCAGCAGCTGCAAGAGAAGCGCACAAAAGGCGCACACACAAAAATGTTACTGCAATTACGCATAATAAACAAAAGTTACACGGATCGACGACAACAACAGCAGTTACAGGGCAGTTGATAGATGGAATGGAATGGATGGAATGGGGGAACTCACTGAGTGTACGGCGCATAAAACGCATACTTAATTGCGGGTTTTTCAAACGAACAAACCCCGACTGCAAAAAGTTACTCGAAAACAGTTTGAAACCTTTTGCGCACTTGAATGGCCAGCGAAAAAGATTTAAGGGTAGTCTCTCTCTCTCCAGCTTCATTCACGGGGATCGCCAGCCGGGCGCAGTTTGGCTTCCAAAAAATGGCTACATACGGCGATCCATGGAAATTGCAACAAATCGTCTAGGGTCCTCAGCGAAGCATCATCCCGTTGCCAGCAACCAGTAACCTTGCAACCCCTTTGCCGCACCCAACACCATAAAAAAAAAACAGAGCAACTACGCCAAAAATGGTTGACGTCGTCGCATTTTTTACATTATTACAAGAGCAACAACGGGCGGGCTTTGAATAATGATGATTGCCAGAGAAGGAGAGAGAGAGAGACGGGCAGCAGGGGAATGACGGCAGAGTTGCAGCCGAAAGGCAAATCCAAAGAATTTGTATCTAATAAAGTTCCATATGTGCAGACTTTTCAGCTGCATTAGCTGCTGCTGCTGCCTCTGCCGCCGCTTCTTATTAGGCATAAATATTTGATTGGGTTCATCTTTCAGATGAGGGTGCCCATAGCACTGAATGGGTGTGTGTGGATAAATGGTTGGTGTTGCTGCTGGTTTTATTCTTACTTGGTCTTGGTGGTGGTGGTGGTTCTAACTCGGCATGTATCAAAATTATTACAAATTCATTTTGTTGATTTTTGAATTCTCTGCTGCTGACCCTCGAAACGGGCGACAGCTCAAGTGGTGCTCAACAGACTTATATTTTTTTTCTAAAACTCTTTATTAAATATCAATATGATGGCTTATTATAAAAGAGATACTTTTGATAAGCTGTTATAATTATACCATATTATACGCTAAGCTGCACAATCATCTTGATGTACATAGTATTTCCAAACTGTTAACTTCTGTGAACAATGCCTTGTGGGAAAACTTTAAGTACTTGCAAATAATTGCGCATATCATTTAATTAATTAAACTATTTAATTTTGAGTTATAGATGGTTCTCAAGGTAAGTTTTCCTCATTGCTTATAAAGTTTAAAGCATTAACAATAGCCCAAGATTAATATTATCTAAATGTACATATAGTAATTTATCAGTATACGTTCAAACTCAAAGTTTATATTATCAACAGTTTGAGAGTTATTAAATGTGAGTTTTTATACCCTGTGGGGGTATATAAAGTTTGTTAAAAGTATGTAACAGGTCTAAGGAAGTCTGGTAGACCCCAAAAAGTATATATATTCCTAATCAGCATCAATAGCTGAGTCCATATAGCCATGTCTGTCTGTCCGTCTATCCGTTGGTCCGTCTGTTCGTCGTTCCGTTCGTATGAATAAGAGGATCTCAGAGATGGTAAGAGCTAGAAGCTTGAACTTGATCTCCCAGCACTGGTAATATAAGCAGGCAGTTCAAGTTTATCTTTTTTTTCTGGATGCAACGCCCTCTTCGCCCACAACTCAAGAAAAAGTTCATAACAAAAACAGTTTTTAAGCTAGAGACTTGAGAATTGGTACACATGATGAGTATCTTCGGGACGATGTGTCCAGAAAATTTCATCACGATGCTAAGCGAATTACAGGAGAGTTACATCGGGAGTGAACTTGAACGAGTCGCTGTAAAGCCACAGGGTATATAACGGTCGGGATCCCGACTATTGTACATGAAAAGGTTTAAATATTGAATACCTTTATCACCTTTCAAATCGAATATGAAATTAATATCCATAATTTCAAGGATGCTATATCCCATATATTATTATCATTTATATATTTCTGCTTGTCTGCTTGTGGTATAGATTGTAGTCTACTTTTAGGCATACTCAACCACTACATAATTGTAAGTCGTATGAATAAACTGATTAAACATATAAGAAATACCGTAGAACGATCCAATATCTTAATGTCTGAAGTTTGCAGAACTGTCTTAAGTAAAGAAATTGCTATTTACTCAAAGTCAATTCGTATTTTAAGTGTTTTTTTTTTTTGTGCATTGCTGAATGTCACATGAGCCAAGAAAATAAAAAGTGAATAATGAACTACACTACAGCTCACTTCAAATGACAATGAAAGCAAATATTTACATTAACCAAACATACAAACAAACAACTGCAATGCCAGAGAAGAGTCCTTTTGGCTACGGTATGGTAAGAACTTAACAGAACGAATCGAAAACCAAACACAGCTCACCCGCAAATCTTTTGTCAAAATATGAAACTTCAAATCAATTACCTCAGCCAGCCCGGCCAGCAACTGGCAAGCACTTGAGCATACAGTGCGAGCTCTGAAGGATGAGGAGTTGTGGGATTTGTGGCAGGATTCGGATTCGGAAACGGAACGGAACGTAACAGAGTAGAGGAGTGTGGCCGCATGCGCAAACTGCGCAAATAAACAATTAAAATGTCACAATGATTGCCGTCGTACCCGTGTCAGGAAATCAAAAAACCACGAAAAATCGGTAAATACTACGTTGAACCCCAAAGGAGCACACTGCCCGAGGAGGAGAGTAAGGAGCAAAGGAGTGGCGAATAAAAAGCGTTTTCCACTTCCACTTCCACATCCACATCCATTGCATATTGTATTTATTCAAAAGCGCATTTTACAACCACGTGGCGATGACGCCGACTCAACGGCGACGGCGACTAACCGTAAGACATTTTACCCCACGGGCATTCGCAATGTGTGCGCACTCAGGCGAACCGGGCAAGTCAACACAGTCAGACTGACAGACTGTTGGACTGTCAGACAGCCAGACTGCCAGACAAGGCGACTGCGAGGGCGAGAACTTCTGAGTACACTCAGAGAAAAGTAACATACTACAATTAGGCTCGAAGGACTATTTGTGATTCTTAAAATCCACACATAATATATATATAACTTACTACAATTCTTAATCAAATTCTATGAGACACCCTTTAATTATTTTTCAAAAAGAATATAAGATTAACACTAAAAGTACCCCATAGCGCGTTGTAACGTCAACATGCTCTTCTTCTTCCGTTGGCCGGACACTGAGTAATTTTGAGTTTTGAATAACTTCCGAGTTTATTATCCGATCGCGATGAAATTTTCAGGATACAATAGGCTCGAAGGACTTTAAATTTAGTATTTGTGATTCTAAAAAAAAACTTACTACAATACATAATCAAATTCTATAAGCAAATTCCAGTAATCTTCATAAAAGATAAAAATAATCTTCAAGTAAAACTCTGTTTTTACTAGAAGTGAGTAGAAATATTATAGAAATGTTAGAATTCGGGTTGGAAAGGGTTTTTCATAGCGATTACTCACAGAATCTTAAAACAAAATTTTAAAATCTTTAATAGATCAAATATCCCCTGCCTATTTTAATATTATTATGCAATCAGATGCAGAGGTAAAAGGATTTGAATCAATTGAATTGTACTTTAATCAAGAACGTACGACTTATTAAAATTACTTAAATTTTCAGATATAAGAATTACTACTTGAGTTAAGATCAAGATCCTGGACTTTAGTAATTTCAACCATAATTATATGATTTATTTCAAAATATATTTGTAATGTAAATTCTTATGTACGAAAAATACTAGATATTTTCGCACTGTGTAAGTCCCTGTGAAGGCGTTGCACAAACAACAACAACAGCAAAAATCCCAATTAAAAATTGAAAAGCGCGCGAAAAACGACAGTTAAATAGAAGAAACGACTCCAAGTGGTGGCTACCATGCTGAGTAGCGCTTGGCGACCAAACTTGTGCTCATCCTACGTCTGTGGCATTAACAATTGATGTACGACACAACTGCCACACGGTTGAACTTTGACAGATTGTCGAGCTCAGCTGGGAGCTTAGACACTTTCCATTTCATTTCACACACACACACGTACGTTCGTTCACTGACAGACATCGCGTATGTTTCCCCAGGCAGCTCTTCAAGTGGTGTTGACGTCCCAAAATGGCCACTGAGAAAAGTCACAAGTAATTCAACAGACGTCAACTTCACGATTTAGTTATTGCCACTATGAATTTAGTACAAAGACTACTACTAAACGAAATAAACCAAAGAACGAGTCTAAAATGCAACTGAACGCATGAGCGCGATTAAGATTGAAACAGTGGTGTCCAAAATGCGATTTCGATAGCATGCGTGGTCGTAGCTAAAAGTTCTGCTTGCGTCGCTGTCGCTGACACACGCATAGTGTGATACATTTCGTGTATTTTACAAAGCGAGCTATTGTTAGCTTACAAAGCATGCTTTAGCATGTTGTTTCGTTGTTTCTGGCCAGCAGTGGAACTAAATAGAAACTAAATAGCCGATCAGTCGAGCGCACGCGACAGTAGGATACCCTGCTCTTGTTATCAGCTTTTTTCAATTGTAGGCGAGGGGGGCATGGTATCGCTATGAAATTTTTTGGGCACATTAAGCCCAAGTTTCTTATCATGTGTGCCAAATCTCAAGTCTCTAGCTTTAACATTGCTTATGTTATTGTGATTTTTCTAAATTTAAAACAAACGGGGCTTGATATCGATAATTTAAAATAAACTTGATCTGCGTATGGTATTAAGGAACCTACATTCCAAATTTAAAGTCTCTAGCTCTTATAGTTGCTGAAATCGACGCGATCATACAGACGAACGGACGGACAGACGGACGTACGGACAGACGGACGACTCGGCTATTGATACTGCTCAAGAATATATATACTTTGTAGGGTCGGAGATGCTTTCTTCTGCATGTTACATACATTCACACAAATTCATTATACCCCTAGGGTATAAAACGAACCAACATAGTATACAATCGCTTTGCCTGCTCACCAAATATTTAAATACCTTCTCACTTTGTACACATATGTTGATCTACTGAACTTAGTCCTTCAATTGAACAACTTAATACAACTTAGAATTAATAAATAAGTAGATGAAAACATCTGTATATATTGATTTGATATATGAAAAAAAGTAGTTACTTAAAGTATATGTTGCCCATTAAACTATTTGATAAAATATAAATTAATTAATAATCATTATATATTTAAATGAAAAGTTGTATTAAAATAATATTATATTAAATATATTATTATATATTAAAATTAAAAATCTAATTTAATAAAACGTTTTTATTTCAAAATGTAAAATGGCAAATTGGAAAAAATGGGAAAATTTAAGAACCTTTCAAGCCTTAGACTAGTTTAAGTGAGTTTATACAAACTAAATTTGGTTTATTGGTAGCAAATCTAATTATTAGCATATTATGTATATATTTATTATTCACTACAAAGTTTCTTTGTTTTTACAAATTGTTTTTCTTTATTATTGTTTGGAAACTGTGAGGTAAACCAATTCTGTCGTTCTCCACAATTACTTTAATGGCCGATAGACAGTTGCATGATACATACATAATAGAAGTAAGAGTGTACATAGTAAGGGTATTTCACATTGTCGACTGTTTCTTGTTTTGCGCTCGCACTTTTGTTGTTTGAGAATATTTTCTTAGCCTATCAGAGTTACGATAAATAAACAATAAATATTTAACTCACCTCAAAGATCTTCAGATATTTTCTTATATTTGCTTCGCTTAATTGCAGTTAAGTATTTAAATCCGTTTTTGATGTACTAGTATTTGCCGTTGGCTTGAGTTAATATTTAAATTGACTGTGGCAAGAACTTCAAAGCGTTTTCTGGGTCGCCATTTAAATTAATCCAAGACTAATCAAGCCAGTAATTGCTGCAGGTAAAGGTATAGGCGAATGTTTGCAAAGCTTCTTTTTCGGTATTTCTTGGGTGAATCTCGCACATAGTACACATAAACACACACACACACTCACAGACACACACACACACACATGAGGGAGCCAAGGTGAAAGCTGTCCGTTTAATTTACACCGTAGAATCCTCAGGAGAAACGATGAAAATTGCGACCGCGCGTTCAAGACGTCAATTTCGGAATGTAAATATTTGATTTATGAGCCAAAGTAAGTTAAGGCAAAATGAAAAGAAGAAAAAAATACTTAGTAGTCGGAGGAGGTTAAGACTTCGTCTTCGTCGATGCTCTTAAGGGATATACTTATGTATGTATGTTTGTATGTATGTATTTAGAAGCATGGCAAACGCGCTTAACGGTAATAGCAGTGTCAATCATGCACAGTACCGTTACGTTCTCGGCTCTTTCTCACCTACGCGCAACGTACGCTCTTCTTCTTGCTCGTATCGTATTGCGTCCAATTTGCCGTCGGTTTTGAACATGAACGTCAACGTCAAACGCCCGTCAAATGAAAATGAATAAAATGCGCGCTCATGCTCTCTCGCTCTGACGCGAAAATCAACTATCGTTATGGAGTGAAATGAAACATATGCAAGAGAAGCGGTCGCAAAAACATCATTATCATTTATCAACATCATTACGCTTCACTCTCTTTGTCGCTCACGCTCACTCTCTCTCTCTCTGTTGCCTTCTCGCTTGCACCCATACGATTTTTGAGGGCTGTTTCTGTACGAAGCGCAATATGTCTCTTGAGTGTGTGTGTGCGTGTGTGTGTGTGTGTGTGTGTACTGTTAACGCCATCGTGCGTTATGTATATGCATATATGTACATATATATCTATATCTGTATTTTGCAGGCAGCTGCCGTATCTGCGGACTGTCCTTTTTCTAAGCCTGCACCCCTACGTCGCCTACGTCTCCCCAACCCTGGGTGAATACATATTTGTACTGCAATTTGGCGGCGCACGCTCCTCTTATGATTTGCCTCTTTTTTGCGTTCTCATTTACACAAGTGAGTTTTGGGTGCCCCTGTTACCGATAACCCCCATCCATTCCTCTCTCACTCGTCGACCCCTCCCGCTGCGCCTTTATAAGGAGAAATGCTCTCTATGTTTGTTGCGCTTCAGGCATTTGAAATATGTCCACACACACACACACACAGACACATATATACAAACAGACGTATGTTTATATGCGAAAAACGATTCCGGATTCCATGCCAGCTATGCGAAATATGAACTGCGTTTGTGTGTGTGACTCTGTGTGTGTGTGTGTGTAAAGGATATTCTGTGTATAGGGCAAAATTGCTGTGCACCCTGGGAGATTTTTTAATCAAATAATTACTGTAATTACTAGGATGCATGGCAATGTCAGAGATTCAAAGTTCCCAGGCAAAGCTAAAATACAGTTTGGCATTCCACAAGTTCCGAGATGGTATTTGTTTTAGCAATTTAACAAACTGTGAACTGGGTAAATCTATTGAGTTTCCCCAAATCGGATCATAAGCCGAACCTTTAAAATTAGCTACCCTCTTAAAAGCCAACACAAACACCTAAATAAAATAATTACTATAATTTTAACCAATTTATTATTTTATTATATATTTGAAACAGTGAAAATTGAATAACAACATCATTATTTAAATTTTGTTTTCCTTAAATAGTTAAGAATATTTTTATGAAATAATTTTTTAGTCTTAAAAAGTCAAGAAAGAGGGGAAAACAATTCAGGAAACATATGTACTTTTATCTTGAAAATATTAACCAAGGCTTAAATCAAACTGAACCGATATTTTAAATGTTTGCAGCCTTAATTTTAACACCAAAGATGGTTAAAATACTGAACAAGTATTAAAGATTATGAGCCAAAAGTGACATTTATTTCAAGTTTAAAAAACTCTCTTGATATCTAAATTTTTTAATAATTGTATAATACTTATCTATGGGTCTTAGTACAAGTTAAAAAAATTAGTAATGAGATAAAAAAATTTTAACTATGTTTAAAAATAAAATAGCTTTAATAATACTCGTTTTATTCGATTTTAAAAATTTTATATTCGATTTACGGGGGCGGAAAGGGATCAGGTCACATTTTAACAAAAACAGGTTCTGCTTAATCCATTGACGGTACAGCATACCAAATTTGGTGTCTCTAGCTTTTATAGTCTCTGAGATCTAGGCGTTTATACAGACGGTTGGGCAGGCGGACGGAGAGACAGACGGACGGACGGACAGACGAACATAGCTATGTATATCGACTCGGCTGTTGATGCTGTTCAAGAATATATATACTTGTTTATAGAAATGGTTCTAAAAACTCATTTATAAATTTCTTATTTTGTCAAAACAATTACTTGACTAACTGTATGTTCATTTTAAATAAAAAGACAATGGAAACGCACCTGTATAGTAGAGTGTGTAAGAAAGCATTTCTATTTTTACTTACATACATAAATAAATACATACAAGCACACATACATATACATACATACAAACCTATATGCATACGCTTACATTACAACGAAATGAGCGAGCAAAAATGGCAACGGCAACGGCAACAACAAAGTGACAGGTTAGCAGCCAGGTGAGTGCAAGGCGCAGTAAAAGCTCAACGCGTAAGTAAATAAAACCTCGCTGCTCTCTACGCTCTTTGTCAACAGCTACTAAAACAGCAAAGACAACTTCATGATGAGCATTTGGCAATGTGGGCGTGTTGTTGCTGCTGCTGCAGGGAGAGGGGCAGCGCATGCGTCTCTCGTTCTCGCTGTCACTTGTGAGTGTGAGTGTGTCTGTCAGTGAGTGTAACTGTAGCCGAAGGTAGCACCCATTTTGTATTTAAACGGTGGGTGTGTCTTCGCTCACGCACACAAACTTGGATTTCGTATAAGCATAAACACACACATATATAGTATATTTGCACTCGTCCTATCCACAGAGAAGGCAGCGCACATTGAACCGGTCCGAAAACCTCTTGATTAGCCCGATGTTTTTTTTTCTGTTACTGTGTGTTTTCTCTCACCAAATGCTGCTGTCTCTCTCCCCCACACACACAAGTGCAAAAAGAAACATGGAATTCAACAGGCCATGAAATTCACCCACATAAGAATTGTGCAGTCGCTGGTTGCTTATCTCCTTATATCTTATATTATTCGATTCTTAACCGGCATTTGCTCGCTTTAAGGCCTTTAGAAACCAACTCGGACAGTTCTTCGTAGACTTTTACTTTCAACTTAAAAATTGTGCATGAGAAACGTTGAATTTCTGCGTGATTTTCTCACCAATATAAATAAGCAATCAATGCATTTTATAAATTTGCATTAATTTTAGTAAATGTTGAAGTTTTGTTTGTTTTTTCTCATATTTAACTGATTTAAATAACTTTTTAAAATATATTAATATATTCTGCAAACTTAGTTAAATGAGTAAAGAATTTAAACTTTTTTGCTTCCACCATTTGACGGACTCGCCAATTATTTTATTTTGGCAATTTACTTCAGCACTTCTGGGCCAATTCAATGAATGCATCACGTCCTGAAACACTTATGTGTGCAGCATTTCGGAAAATGCACAATTTCAAGTAGTTCATCAAGTATTTCCACCACCTCGTAGTGTTTGTGTAGAAGTGTTTTTATATTTTGCTTTAATACTATAAATGAATGCTTGAATGTTAATGTTCATTCAAAAAAAAGTAAGTGTATGCGTAAGTGCGAGCTGTGAAATTCCCACATAAATAATTTTAAGCAAGTATTTTGTGAAAATTTATTGCAGAAATTATACATTAACAGCGGTTAATTAAACATTTATAAGCTTTATCAAATAAAGTTATAATATTTATGTATTTAGCAGCTATTATATTACTTATTCATCTCTTAATCACTGTTTAAATTTAAATGTAAACTGTGACTCCAAAAGCGCAATATATGCGCAGCTTAAATAATACCTGGTGGCAACGCCGTGTCAGTGTTGGTCAAACTGCTAGAGCACAGCCATTGTTTGCAGTCTAGCAACACCAGCAGTATATTTATATCTTTTCCAGGGCGCGCAATTTAAATTAAATTTAAGCGGTTGTTAATTAACTGTAATAAGTTTATATATTAGCGACCCATTTTAACAATAAATAAGTTTAGGTTAAAATAATCATTATTATGAATGTTGCTGCTAGAAGTGTTAAACTGCGTTATAACTGAAAATATCTCTTAAATTATAGCGCCACCTTGTGTCTGTTTGCGAAAAGTACTCTACCTATGTTTTGTTATAGCAGTGAAACGCATAAACTTAGTAATCATCAATAAGTTCAAGTAAATAAAGTAATTTGAAAATTTTTTGCTCCTGCGAAAATACATCTTATTTTCAATGATTAGTTTATAGCATATAAATCTTATTGGAAGCCGACCTAATTACATATGGAATGTTGTGGTATTTTTTAGTGCCGAAATGATATTTTTGGCATATTTACACTTATGCATGGGGTCACACTGTTACCTAAAGACACGTAAATCAACAGAACGGAAAGTAGAAGAATTTTTACAATATCAAAACACAAAAAAAAAAGACTAAAGATCATGGACGCTGGGACATGGTACAATTCGCTGCCCCGCTTCACCCGCTACTGGCTGACGGCGACCGTTGGACTCAGTCTGCTCTGCCGGTTCGGTCTGCTGCCCATGGAATATATGTTCCTGTCCCGGGAACTTGTGCTCACCCGGCTACAATTATGGCGCTGCATCACGTCGTTGTTCGTCTTTCCGCTGAGCGGCGCCACCGGCTTTCACTTTCTGATCAACTGTTACTTCATCACACAGTATAGCGCACGTCTGGAGAAGGATCAGTATGCGAGAAGTCCGTCGGATTACATGTATCTGCTGATCATCACAGCTGTGCTGGCGAATCTGGGCGGCATGGTGTTCAACGTGTATTTCCTAATGGACATGCTGGTCGTGGCCATAACCTACATTTGGTGCCAGCTTAACAAGGAGGTCATTGTCAACTTCTGGTTCGGTAGCCGCTTCAAGGCCATGTATTTGCCTTGGGTGCTTGCGGGCATTGAGCTCATTTTCCACGGCTCCCTGGCCTCCCTGGTGGGCATCTTCAATGGACACGTCTACTACTTCTTGAAATTCCAATACCCACAGGAGCTGGGCGGCAATGCATTCCTGGAGACACCACAGTTTCTGTGAGTAGCGTCGATTTCTTAATGTAGTTTCATATATATTTATTTATTTATTTGCATTGCAGGAAACGTTTTGCTCCCGACATCTCCGGCGGAATTAGCGGCTTTGGTGTGCCGCCCGAGAGTAGAGCACCGCCTCCACGTCAAGCCGCCAACTCACCCTGGGGTCATGGCACCGCCTTGGGCCGCAATTAAAACAAAAAAAGAACATCCTATGCATAGTTTATATAATTCATAATTCTTATTTAACCCATTGGTTACTCTGTAAATGTACTGAATTTCCAACTAAACACGATCAACTCTTTTGAAACTCATCTTAACTCCGAATTCTGTACCTCGATTCGTTAATACATCGTTAAGTGGCGTGATTTTATGGATATATCTACAAATATATATATATATACAACAAGGATAAATGATTTGCAACAGATTTATGAGAGCATTTCTTCTTTATAAAGGGCGAAGAGCTGTGAAAGTTAACTGACGATCCTTAACAAAGATATTTGAACTGAAAGATATCTGAACTGAACTAAAAGTAGACAGAAAAGTGTCCTATAAAGTTTATAGGAATGGAGTTGAGGGTTCGAAACTTGCTTTTGTTGTTTTTATATTTAAATAAAGTTGTTAAAGAACTCAAGAGAACAACAGATCTTTGCAAATATCTAGATCAACCTAAACTAGAGTAGATAGATGGTCAAATACACTATCTGGCTGACAGTTGCTGGACAGGACATCTAAATACAATTCACAATTGGAAATCATTTATTTATGCTATAAAGCAACAGGTTGGAAAATTGAAGACTTGCTGTTGTTGTTGTTAATTTACATTTACATTTATATTTTTATTTCATTTAAAACTTCTATGATAAAAATTATACAATATATTTGTATTATTCAACTTTTTTTATGTTTTTACTCTGGGTGGTTTTCGCTTTGACTGCGCAAAAACTGTCGTGTCGTGTTGTTTGTGTTGTCTATAAAAAATTGCAACATTTCGTTTCATGTTTTGGCATTTACAAAATCGACGCATAAAATTCTTAATAGCTAAAACTACCCGTTAGTAGTAGTCATTATATATATGCACTATAAATAGTAAGTTTAGGGTATTCCTCCTTTCAAAAACTTGTTGTCCTCTGCGATTTATTCCCAACTACTTTTTACATGGTACATATACATGAATTTTACGATTGTTAGCGATTTTTTTTTTGAAAATCAATCTTCAATGTTTGTTTGTTTTTTTTACTTAGATATTTACAATTTTTTTGCTTTACTTTTGTTTTTTAATAGCGGCCAAGTTTATGGGGGGGCGGGGTTGATTGAATTATATACTATAATCTCATTGAAAACACTTTTTTTTTCTTATTACTTATGATTTGCTTGCTGTTCTGTTCTCTTCTCCTCCTCCTCATCCTTTCTTCTTTTTTTTGCAATTTGTAATTGTTGTAAACCTAAAATGCTAAACTAAATAAAAGAGAAATGCTATTTACAGTGTATACAAAAATATTAAGGTATTTCGATGGTGGCAGCTTGGAGAAATCAATTAAAATTTTAAGATACCGCCAAAAAAAAAAAGAAAAACAAGGTCTGCAATTTATGAATTAGTACTAGATGAACTTGATTCTCACGGGGGGGATTCTTGTAGATATTTGAATATAGTACATATAAATATAATGATAATGTTGCACTTTGCTTAAAGGACTCAAAACTAATCTAATAACTAAGGCTAAAATTAAACCGGGCTGTATGTCGTATCTGTTTGTATGTTTGTTTGTTTGTGCGTTCTCTCGGATCAAACAAAAATTACAAAAATTCAAACTCAAGCAGAATTCAAATTAAAACACCGCTAATGGCATTGCCTACGGCAGCGTTGATGTTGTTGCTGTCATCAATCTCGTTGCTTTCACCGCAACAGCTTCCACTTTCGTTGCCTGCTCCAGTTTCTTTTGCTCCTGCGATGTCGGCGATTTCAGCACCATCTTGTGTGCGGTGGTGGAACTACTGATGGTTGTGGTTGCGGTGCTGCTGCTGCTGCTGGTCATCGTGTCTATCGATATGTTGCTGGTACTCTCGATTTCAATTGGCTGCTCTAGTTCCATATCTACATATTCAATTGCGCTGCCATCTTCCTCCTGCAGTTCAATTACTGAAACAGAGCCATAACCAGGGATTACTTAATTACTTGGAATTAATAATAATAATTTGAATTTTAATAAACTTGATCTATTTGAACTCCACTGCAGAAGTTAAACTAGAGCTAATAAAGTCTACTCACTCCGATTGTTAAGTTGTGTGTTGGTTGCCTCCACCTCCTCCTCCCTCACTGTCTCCACAATGACTTCTTCCAGCATTTTCTTGCTGCTCGAAGCATTCGCGAGTGTTGTGTTGGTTGTTGTTGTCGTCGTCGTTGTTGCTGTGCCCGTAGCAGTCGCTGCCTTGGAAGCCTGATCCAGTTCCATTTCCCAGTCCGTGGCATTGAGCACCATCATCGGCGCTGTCTTGGCTGGCGTCTTGGGCTCTGCTGTCCCATTGTCGGCCACAATGATGGGCATATTGATGATATCTATGGGCGTGTCCTCTGTGATAAGCTGATGTGACTTCGCCTTGCCCAGTATCGATGTCGTGGCGACTACTGTCTGAGGATTGCTGGCCGCAGTGGCTGAAGAAGATGGCCCAATAACGAGCACATTGGGCTTTGCCGTCAGCAGCTCGGCGCCGGCCTTGGGCTTGCTGGAGGCCAAAGTCACGGCACGCATGCCACTGGTGGGCAGAAAGACCAAGTTATTCTTGCCCACGCCCGCCGGTCCCAGGGTCAGAGTGGTGGGTTTTCCCTTTGCAACGCTGCTCGTCCCGCTCGCCGCACTCGACATCACCTGCGAGGACGTCAACAGCTGCATCTTCTGTATCGTAATCCGCTGCTGCGTGGGCTGTGGCGAAGTGGGCGTCGTGGGCGACAGGGCAGAGCCGGCTGTGCTGCCGGCAGAACCAACAACACTCGTCGTGTTGAGCTTGTGAATAATGCTGCCGGCATGCAGCTTGGCGGGCTGAAGGAAGACCTTTCCATTGGGCGAACAGATCTTGATGTTTCGCAAAGCGCTGCTCGGCACTTGCTTGATGGCGCTACCACTCGTCAGCTTAATGTTGCTCAGGATTTGTGACGTCGAAGGCGATGCAGTCGCTGTTCCTGCTGCTCCTGCCGCTCCCGTTGTGCTCGTTGTCGCTTTGCGGAAGACAGGCACCACGGGCGTCACGGAATTGCTGAGCGGCGTAATCAACGTGTTGTTCAAGCTGCTGGCTGGTATATTCTTAATAATATTTACAGCTGAGGCGCTGCTCAGTGGCGTTGCGGCTATATTCTGATTCTGGCTGGGCACACGCTCCTCCACAATGTATTTCTGCACAGCCGCCGTTGTGGGCGCCTTGCTACTGAGATTGCTAATTGCCGGCACTGTCTGCTGATCGTAGGACAACAGACGTAGCGCCGTATTGGGCAGTTGCTGCTTGTCCAGCAGATTGATCTTCTTGGGCGTCAGCTTGGTGCCCGGCGGCAGTATGGAGCTGCTGGTTGTACGCACCTTCGGTGGCGCCGCAATCTGTTGTACGCTTATTATTTGTGGTGCCAGCGGCAAGTTGGCAGTTGAGATATTAGCAGGCGTTGATTGTACTGCTGCCGCTGTCGGTTGTCGCTCCTCCACAATGTACTTCTTAACCGGCGTGCTGAGCTGTTGTTGTGATTGTTGCTGCTGCTGCTGCTGTTGCTGCTGGACAGGCTGCGCTGTTGACGACATCTTCTCCTTAAAGACGACGGGCGAGTTGACAATCGAACGCGTTGCACCCGTCGGGGATTGCAGCTCTGGCGTCACATACACGGCACGTGCTGCTGGCAGGGTCTTCAACTTGGTGGCAGCCACCGATTTGAGCGCCTCGTCGAGTATGTATTCCACGTGAGGTTGCACCAGGTGATTGGAATTTGGCTGCGTCGCTGGCTCCGTTGCGGGAAACGGCGCTGACAATAATACTTTATGTTGTTGCTGCTGCTGCTGCTGTAGTTGCTGTTGCTGTTTCTGTTCTTGCTGTTGTTTCTGCTGCAGTTGCTGTTGAAGTTGCTTTTGTGCCCGCCGCCGTCCGCTCTTGGCCGGCTTTGTATTGACCCCGGCACCGGCCACGCCACTGTGATTCGCCAACGCATTGCCAGCTCCCTTTTTGTTGGCCAATCTCTGTTTGTGCTTCTGCTGCTGCTGATAGAAGTAACGCTGCTGCAGAGTGCGCGCAGTAGGACGCTGTTCCAGCGGCGTCGCCTGACCATCCTCATCCTTGCCAGCGCTCAGCTGTGCAGCTAATTGCTGTCCCTGTCCCAGTTGCCTATCTTGCTGTGTATTACGTTTCTTGTTTGGCTTGGCATCACCGGCTTCGTTCTCCTTTCGCTTTAATGTTGCCTTCTTTATTTCATTGGGCAAATCTGGCACCTTAAACTGCAAGCGAATAGAATACAATTTAAGTTTTACAAGAATTAAATTCACTTTATACAGCAAACAACAATTTGCAACTGCACATTTTTATTTTGTTTACATTGTATTCTAATAGTTAAATCGATATCGATAGTGTGCCAAACATATCGATTTGTTAATGTTATTTACCAGTAGTAATGCTGCTAATGTTAACACGCTCGACTCTTGCTGTTAACTGCTGCGGCATTCGTTTCAATCGAATAAATATTGCAAACTATATGCTAACTGAATCTGGACAAGTAATGTTGAGAAAATCTAGCACTTTAGACCGTTAGCAACCACAATAAATATATAAACTTAACAATTATTAAACCCACTTTATAGCGTAAAATCTATGCTTAGCCTATCTGTTTAATTTATCTGCAAATTTTGTTTTTGTTTACAATTTCAGGTTTGCCTGTTTGTGCTAATTAACATATTAATGCTGCTGCTGTTAATACTGTCGACTGTTAACTGCTGCTGCGGCATTCACTTAAATCAATTTTTCTTTGCTAACTTCAATTCTGGAAAAGTTCTTTGGACAAATCTGGCACTTTAAACTGTAAGCAAGCACAATAAATATTTCAACTTTATATAAGTTAATAGTTATTAAATTCACTTTATAAAACTAAATCTATGCTCAGTACCGATTTTCTTTTGCAGCTGCAAATTTTGTTTTTGTTTACATTATGTCTTCTAAGTTATTTCGATATCGATAGCTCGATTGTCGACAACAGCTGCCTGTTAATGTTAATTAGCAGTGTTAATGCTGCTGCTGCTGCTGTTAACAATCTTGACGATGAATGTTAACTGCTGCTGCTACTGCGGCATTCACTTCAATCAAATTTAAATAGCAAACTGTATGAAAACTTAATCGAAACAGGAGTTGCCCAGAGAAAATTAACTATAAACAGATTATGATCACAATTGGCTGGTAACAAAGTTAATTAGCATGCCCAATCCACTGTCACTGCCAAGTGACGGCTTTCCAATTGGATTTCTGACTACCAAATATACACATACACAATTGCATTTCTATATACGTGTATATGTCTGCCGATCTTAGGGGCATTAATCAAGCTCCCCCATCATGGGATCCCTTGTGGTAATAAAACGATTCCTCGCTAGCCACAACGAGAGCAAGCGATCCAGGCGCAGACTGTACTTTTAGTTGCTATACATGCGCGCACACATGTACGCAGCGAACAGTACATACATATGTATACATATGGCCGGGTCGGGGCAAGTTATATAATGCTATAGCACCACTCACCGGCTCATCCATGACCACATGGGGCTCCTGCACCTTGGCGATGCCATGCTTGAGCATCAGGTAATTGGCCTGCTCCAGGAGGGCGTCGCTTAGATTGGCGCCAGTTTCGTGCGGCGCGGCAAGTTTCGCATTTTCCGCATACGCCTTGGCGGCCAGATCATTGGCCACAATGCTGAGCGCCGTTTGGGGACTGATGCGTGGCAGCAGTGGATACGGGCGACGACCTTCACGTGACCATTCCTGCCATGTGTTTGGTCCGCAGACACTGCAAATGCAAAATACAAATTTACAAATACACATGCACACACATATCGAGCACAATTGAATCACTCACTTTTCGGCAATTGTGCACAGTTGCTCGTCGTTGGCAGCGCGTCGCACCTCTGCACAGTGACGTTCCTGTGTGATGTGAAACAGTTGGCGTAATTCTTCCAGCAGCTTCGCCTTCGGTTCGCTGAGCGAGCCTTGGGCGCGAAAAACGCTAATTATGTGCGAATACGATTCAAGCTCTGCGCAAACGATATAAAACAAATGGATGGCAATTAGAGTTGGACAGCGACAGAGTTACAGCATCTTGTAAGGTATAAACAGTGCCTGCTCCTGGCTATGGCGTTTCACGGCAGCGTTTCACCTACCAAGTCGACGCAGCATGCCTCGACATTCGTCGCGGGACATTTCCAGCGTTTGTGGCCACATCCTGCGCGTTGTCCTAGACGCACTACGTTTGCAGCTCTCCAATCCCTTGAGTTGCGACGTAATTCGGTAGTTTTCTTAAGGGGTTTTCGCCAATCTTCTTGTAACTAAAACAAACCAAAACTCAGCGTTTGCTGGTGCTGCTGCTGCTGTGTCTTTTAGTGCTGCAAAACCATCGATTGCACTATCGATATTATCCATAGCAGTCGTTTTCCTATTGGTCTCATTACCTATCGATATATATATTTGTTGTAGCCCATCTTTTCGCCAAATTATATGACCTAAATTTATGTATGTCAATTGCATTATTTATTGCAAGTTCTATAATATAAATCATTGCTATTTGAATAAACGGTACTGTTCAATTAGTTTTCTATCGTTTCTTTGTGATTTTGTTTGTATCGTTTGGTTTTCCAAAATTAGCAGCTCTTATCGATATGCAAGCTATGAAGAAAGCTGCCAACTTACTTAAAAATTTATTTATATATTTATTCTATCGAATGTAAAATCTGTTACAAATCGCACGTTGCATGTAACGTATTTGTTTGAAAGTTAAAAATCGTATATTTCTTTTTAAATTATTTTAATAATATCTTTAAATTAATTTTAAAAGATAACTTAAGTTAACTTAAGATAAGGGATAAATTTAATTGAACAAAACTTGTTGTTCCGGAAAACGATGAAATAGTAAGTATTAAGTAGCTCCTCTGGGCGCTGTTCTTTGTATTAGAAGACTAGAGTCTATGGCAACATGCATTTTACCGGCTTCGTAATAAATCAATTACATCATTTGCCTGCATATACATAATTCTATATTAACATCCAATGAACGAAAGGGAATGCGTAATTTAAAACTTACCGACTTGGCCCAAAACGTTGGCATCAGGAAATCAAGACGATCCAAAAGGCTCATCTCAGAAACAGGTGAAATTCCATGTAGATGCAGATGATATTGTGAAACAAACGGCGGAATGTGAAAACCGATTATAGCATCTGATGTATTAATGCCTTTTGATTTAAGAAACTCGATCATAACATCTTGCATGCCACTTACTGCAAAAACATTTAAGTGTGTTAATTAAATATATATATATTTATATATATAAATCACCTAAACCGATGTGGGATTTATTGAGCACATTTAAGCTGCCGTAATGTGTTTTGGGAATCGCCAAATAATGCTCTGGCGGTGTTGGTCTTCTGTCCTTAAATATGACATATTCATCATTTTCAAATTCTATAGGTGGCATTGTTCTGCTGCCGTTGGCAATTTCACAAAATACACATTCAGACTGAGGACTATAAGATTTTCTAATTTTAATCGAATATTTTATGAATAATAGCCAAAACAATGAAATTAAAACAAAATATAAAACATATTTCTTCTTTTTTAAAATAATTTTAAAACTCGAATTCCATATATTACTCATTATAAAATTAAATATACTAATTAATTCAGAGGTGCTAGCACACTTGACTAACTGAATTATCGATGTAGAATATTAATTCCATAAGGTGCCGATCATTTAAATACAAACATCTACTACCACAAATCTCAAATTGCAGAGGGGCCTCCCACTCCGAGCTCCTCTGTTGTTTCTTTTGCTCTTGGGCATAGGTGACTATATACTAGTATGCATTACTCCCCGCCATCCAAAATTAAATCTCAGAAACAATTTTGCTCATCTGGTTTCTAATCTTCATTCTTTTTGCAAATTTCGTTGAGAACCAAGGGCGTCGGCAGCTTTTCAGTAAGGGGTGGCCATAGAAGTAGGAAAACGGATGGAGAAAACAGAAAATTCAACTAATTGTGAGCTAAGTGAGTTAGCATTCGAGAAAATACGATAGAGTCTATTATAGTCTGAGCATAAGATTCTAAAAAGCTCATGCAATGCGTAGTTTGTTCTACAAAGACGAAGAAGATGAGGGGTATAATTTCTAGTCACTCTAAGCCTGTAACATAAATTCCATAGACTCAATGTCACCGGCAATAAGTTTATATATAACAAATCTCTAGTTTTAACATTGCTTATGTTATTTTGATTTTTCTAATTTTAAAACAAACGAGGCTTGGTATCGAAAATTGAAAATAAACTTGATCTGAGTATGGTATTCAGGAACCTACATTCCAAATTTGAAGTCTCTAGCTCCTTTAGTTGCTGAGATCTACGCGTTCATACAGACGGACAGACAGACGGACGGACGGACAGACGGACAGGTGTAAATCGACTCGGCTATTGATACTGCTCAAGAATATATATACTTTATATGGTCGGAGATGCCTTCATCTGCCTGTTACATACATTTACACAAATTCATTATAGCCTTATTTGCCCATTTGTAATGGACACATGGTAAAAAAACTACATCAAGCATTATTGTACGATTAAATATAGAGGGAAGGTTAATTATTAGAAGTCTACTAGCATATGAGGGCAGTCTCACATCCGCATTCCAATTTAGAAATAAGAAAGTATTTTTTTCCCCCAATTCAGTTCGATCTTGATGAACACCAAACACATGAACCGTGTTCCAAAATCAGACGTACTAGGGATGTATAGAGAGCCTTTGTTATTCAAGTGTTCAACTAATGCCTTCGACCTAAAACCTAAAAACAGACATAGTTTTATTAACCATTTTAGAAATAGGGCCAGAAAAGTTAAGTTTATGATCTAGAAGAGTACCTAGCTCACTTACGATAACAATCCTGTCAAGATGAACTTCATATACAGTGAGTATTCCGTCAAATGAGGGTTAGATCGGTAAAATGACAATACATTACATTTTGAAATGTTTAAATTCAATAGATTCACACAGCAACATGACTGAAAAGAGTCAATAGCTTCCTGCAATTTAATATGGCATGGCCAACACTTAAATTGCAGACAAATTTTAGCATCATCCGCATACATTAGTACTCGAGAGTTTTTAAAAACTGTAGTTAGATTTATGTCTCAACAGTCTCAAACAGTCTCAATAAGAGAGAGGACCAAGATGACTACCTTGGGGAACAGCAGAAACACTCACAACGACTTAGAAAAATGTTATTAAATATAAATTTTTAAATTAATTTGCTTTAAACCAATTAGAACAAGCTTATGTAATTAAAGGGACTGGTTAACTAAGTTGAAGGCTTTGCTGAAATCAGTATAGATGAAATCAGTATAGATGAAATCAGTATAGATTTGTTATTAAGCAAACCACTGATAACAAATGAGGACAGTTTAAGTTTAAGAAACTCTACTTCTATTTCTGCCTTCCTTACAAGCACTAGTTTTCTCTGACCACTCAATATATACAGTCATTAAATAATAATAATAAGTCCAAAAGTAATGTTATAGGTGCACCCCCCCCCCTCCCCCCAGCCGACGCTCTTGTTGATAAAAATTGTATATAAATCTAAATATATTCTTACTAAGCCGAGTCATGTTTATTTGTTTATTAATATGTGCTCTACTCTCTATTTTTAGCAATTGCGCTGAAATTTCAACCATAAATACATATGTCATAAATGTCAACATCGGCTATTATTTTTTTATACTACATAAGTCATCATCTAGCAGATAATTCTAAAATAAATGAACTTTGGCTGTAGCACTCAGCTGAATGTTTTAGATTCGCATTAAACCTCCCTAGTTCCTTTAAAAAATAATTCATATTGAAAGAAATTTTAAACTTATTGGTTGTTAAACCATTTCTTAAGCTTCCCCACCGGTATATGTATACATTTGGGTGCAAATACGTGTTTTTCCTAGGCTGTGTTTATAGATACATTTATGGCATTTTATTTAGTTTATCAATTTAATTATAACAAGCCGATCAGTCGAGCGGGCGCGACAGAGGGATATCCTGTGCAGGTCTTAAAACAAAAGAATTTTGAGAAAAATAGCTAAAAAACTGCTCTTGTTATCGGCATTTTTCCAATTTTGGACGAAGGGGGCGTGGCATCGCGATGAAATTTTCTGGGCACATTAAGCCCAAGTTTCTTATTATGTGTGCCAAATCTCAAGTCTCTAGTTTTAACATTGCTTATGTTATGATGATTTCTCCAATTTTAAAACAAACGAGGCTTGATATCGAAAATTGAAAATAAACTTGATCTTCGTATGGTATTCAGGAACCTACATTCCAAATTTGAAGTCTCTAGCTCTTATAGTTGCTGAGATCTAAGCGTTCATACAGACGTACGGACAGACTGACGGACGGACAGACGGACAGACAGATTGACTGGTGTCAATCAACTCGGCTGTTGATACTGCTCAAAATATATATACTTTATAGGGTCGGAGATGCCTCCTTCTGCCTGTTACATACATTCACACAAATTCATTATACTCATTTTTAATACAGGGTATAAAAACTCCAAATATTCAAATATATCAGTTTATTTATTTTATTTTAACTGCACAGGACGTTGTTGTTTATATATTATATGACTAAGGAATGAATGAAACCGAATCAAATTCGTTCTCAAAAATCGACAAACGATTGAAATCTTGTACGGTTTATCACGATAAAACAGATACATACATGTGTGTAGTACATAGTATCTATTAAAAAACTTTTGTTACTTAACATTTTAAAGATTTTAAAAATAGTATTGTATCGGTACTGTAAACGGAACCGATATATGTTTCAGCAATAATCACTGATTATAAGACTAAAGTTCCGAGCGTCGTAATGCATCAATAGTGTCGTTGGCCTGTAAATATATAAAAATAATTAACATCCCATTTAAAATAAAGAGTTAGTTCTTTTAAACTCACCGACTTCGCCCAAAACGTTGGCATCAGAAAACTAATCCGATCCGAAATGCTCATCTCAGAAACGGGTGAAATTCCATGTAGATGCAGATGATATTGTGAAACAAACGGCGGAATGTGAAAACCGATAATAGCATCTGATGTATTAATGCCTTTTGATTCAAGAAATTGGATCATACCATCCCGCATGCGAATTACTAAAAATAAACAGTTAAGCAAGTATGAAAACAAACAAACAGGTAGAGTACATACATATGTAAGTAAGTAAAACCCATCTAGACAGTCTGAGAATGTCCGACGGTAGATAACCCTGACTGGCAACAGTCGAAGCCGACTATGAGATACCCTACACTTACTCTGTAAAACTCATACAAACGCAGTAGTCTTTGTATGTTGTAGTGGCTGAATACTCTTCTAGTTTACTTCGATATTGAATTTTTCTTCTGCTTAGAATATATCAAGTTGTGTGTCTCTAGCTCTTATAGTAGTCTCTGAGATCTAGGTTTTAATGCAGACGGACGGATGTTAATGCTGATCAATAATATACATATATACTGTATGGAGTCTGCCACATTTACTAGTGCCGCAAAACTGTTGACAATTTTAATTGACCCTTGGCTTTTTTTGAAATTACAGGGTATAAAAACAGGTAGACTATATACACACGTATACATGTAAAAAACAATATGTAAATAAGCCTACAAACTTACCTAAGCCAACGTGGGATTTGTTAAGCACGTTTAAGCTATCGTAGTGTTTCTTGGGTATCGCCAAATAATGATATGTGGACACTGGTCGTTTGTCCTTAAATATGACATATTCATCGTTTTCAAATTCTAATATTGGCGGTGTTCTGCTACCGTTGGCAATTTTACAAAACAAACAATTCGTTGGCGACTCTGTGTTGAGAGTCTTTCTAGTTTCGATCGAATATTTAATAAGTAATAGCAAAAAGAACGAAACTAAAACAGAACATAAAATGTATTTCTTCTTTTTCAAAATAACATTAAATGAAATTGCGTCCCACATTATAAAATAAAATAAACATAAACAAGACAAATTTATATAGAGGTGCGAGCAGACTTGACAAGTTGAATTATCGATATACGTATACCGATAGGTCTCGATCATTGATTGACAAACATCAATGGTTAATTCCGTGATACAGTTAGTTAAATGTAGGAACTTATTACTTATTGATAATATTAATAATTTTAGTTATTTATTGTAATAAACAAGCAATAGTTGATACTTTGTTTGTATTTCTTTTATATGAATCAAAATAATTCATGGAATACCCCCAATTCAAATGTAGCTATTGTATCAACTATTAACTATTTGTAATTATCGATATATCGATATAATATTAGCAGCACTGCCATAGAACTATTTCTGAGTTTGGCCACAAATTGTGGCCAGGCAGTACATTTTGAAAAGTTTATTTATTTCAATGTAAACCCAATTAAAATCTTATCATCATGTTGTTCCGATCTGCCAAAAACAAGTTCGAGACCGTGGATATTCTTCGCAGGTTAAAGCGTCTGGCGGAAGGCACATTAACGTCCTACCGGCGTTTATTTGTGCTGCTATTGTGTGTTTGCATAGTATTTTATATGCTGCCGCCAATCTTTCGTTATTTATTCCTAAGCACAGCTGAGGAAAAGGGTAACGTATTTAAACTATAGGCATGATTAATAACTTTAAGCACATATAATTGTAACTCGCAGATGTGCACAGCATGTGCATGGACGACCGTCTAACGCCTTATATACTGCAAAACTACGAGTATGACGCGAACATACGTCACGTGGCTCCTCTGCTGCCCGGTGAACGGGACTTCACGCCCTATGTGGGCAACGGCTACATTGGTCTGGAGGTGGCCCATGATTCGTCGTTAAATATAAAACACGGCCGTGCTATGCAGCTTCCCATACGTTTTCATCCAGTGGTTTCTGTCCTACAGAACGGAGGTGCGGAGAAGGAGGCGTCCGTTGTGGAATATCTGACGGGGATGGTGCATAGATTTCAATGCTTCGCCGGCTACTTTGTGTCCTATACACTGTACGCCCATCGCACACAGCCAAATGTTCTCATGCAGGAGCTGCAGATAACGAATACCCGTAATTTGATGGAAAATATTGAGTTAGTATTGCCACGCAATCGTTTGCCAAAGTCCTCGACGCGCAGCATTCCTCTAAGGTGAGTTCGTTCATAATGTAGTCTGCTAAATCTTATCTACATCAATTCAATTACAGCGACCCAGTGCAAATTGGCATGTTTACGTATACCGAACTGGAGGTGATTGCAGGCACAGTGCAGCCCTCGACGGAAGGTCCTGGCAAATTAATTGCCATTAGCATTGTAAAACCAAAGCTGGAGCCGACTCTGCAGCTGCGGAAACGCGGCACAGTGCGCATAATTTACCCATTAATCGTGGAATATTCCAAACCAGTGACAGAGGCGCAATTAAAATCAACCTTGGATAACTTGGAGCTGCACACGATTCAGGCGATGACGAAGCTACTGCAGAAACTCAGCGCCAAAGCATCAGGTACTGGTTCGCTAAACAGCATCAATACCTTCCGGCAGGAGCACATCAATGTGTGGGCAGATCTGTGGGCAACGGGCTTCACGATAAGCACCTCCAAGGCGGAGAACAGTTTGAATGGGGATCGCATTAATGCCACAATGTATGCAGTTCTTTCCCAAGTGCGCAGCTTTGAGTTTGAGGAAGTCAATACGGTACTGGGATCGGGATCGGCGAGCATACGGGAAGACATTGCCAAGGCGTTGACATACGCAGAGGGCTGCTATGATTCCTATCACACTTTGCAGGCTGAGAATCTGTGGCGGGACATGTCCTCGCTCGGTCAGCTCAACTCGCTGGTGTCGTCCTGGATGCTCACGTTGGAGAAACAAGGCTGCCACAATCTGATACGCGCCGGCGCCTCGGGTGTCATTCAGGCCATGACACTGAGCTTCGGCAGCTTTCGTTTCAGCAACCAGCATCTGGAGTGCAATATGCATCCTAAATTCCTGCATCGTGACTTTCACTTTAGGCGCCTCAACTATGGCAACAAGACGCATGTGAATGTCACGATCATTGTTAAGGATGACAACAAGGCGGTTATCAATGTGGCCCTGGATCGATCTGATCGCAGTTATTATGCCTGCGATGGTGGCTGTCTGGATGAGCCTGTGTTGCTAACGTAAATATTTCAAATTTAATTGATCTGCCAGAAATGTAATCATCCTGATTTTTCTAGTCCAAGCCGTCGAGAATTCCCCGTCAAGTTGACTGAACCGCTGACTGCAATATTATACATAACCGAGGATAAACAACATATGGAGGAAATTCATCATGCAATACACGTAAAGGAAGTCGTTGAAGGTATAATTATTTTGTGTTCTGTATATTTTTATCAATGCTAATCGAATTGCATTCACAGCCCCTGCACATGAGCAACATTTGATTGCGTTACACAAGCATGGTCATCAGTTGGGGGGACTACCAGCTCTCTTTTGGGTCTCAGTGTGTGCAATAATCATAGTATTCCATATATTCCTATGTAAGCTTATAATCAAGGAATACTGCGAACCGAGCGATAAGCTACGATATCGCTATAACAAACCGTGATTCTAGTTGTATATATATTACAAATAAATCTAATTGGACAGATAGAAGATGCTACTAGTAAAACATTGAAACCAAATGCCGACTTTTTTAAGAAGAATCAATTTCAAATATGAATTTCAAACGCTGACAAACATACATTTGTTATGGAAACAAATGTGCAATATAGTATTTAAAAGGTGTTGACTTTTCTTTTAGCAAATTCACATTTGTATAAATACTTAGGAAGCGCTTTCGCAGCAGACCCAATAACATTGTTAAGCTCCAAGTTATGTACATGTTTATTTAAATAGTGTCAAGCTATTTAATAAATAAATACGTAAACATAACAAAATAACAAGTATTGACACTTGAGTATGTAGAGATTAATTTATTATACAATCAGAACATTAATCTTTGTTTAGAAAAAACTGAAAAAAACTGTATTAAAATCAAATAAACAAATGTAATATAATTTTTGTATTCTAAGCAAAAGTTTTCTTTCAGTGAAATAATAATTATAAAAGGCATCTGATTTTTAGCATCGTTTCCAATGGGATATAGCAGTTTATTCCGTCTCTGAGGAAACATAAAAACAATCAACCTAAACCTTAATAATTACTTACCAAAAATGTTCAAATCATGTGGAATATCTAGCAAGTAAAATACAATAGTTTTCTTTTTGCTTAAAAACGCGTTTTTATAATAGAATGCATAATTAAGTTAATTGAAATTAATAGATTGCAATATGTGTATGTATATAAATTTAAAAATGCTTTATGCTTAAAGGCAGATTTAGTATCTTATGTACAAAGAGTGAGAGATAAGTGAAAATGCAATATCGTATCTCGAATTTCTGCAGAAAGATACATCCACTGACACACTGCTCCTCTACTTGGTCACCTTGTGAATGCTCTCGGCCAGGTAATCGACATTTTTGCTGGATACGCCTGCCATTGAGATGCGACCATCCCTGGTGAGGTATACGCTATGATTCTTCATCAGACTATCGACTTGCTCGGGCGTCAGTCCAGTGAAGCAGAACATGCCAATTTGATCGACAATGTGCTGCCAGTTATGCGTCGAGCCCAATTTCTCCAGATTGGTTTTGAGCTGTGTGCGCACATTGATGATGCGATCGGCCATGCCCTTTACATCCTTCAGCCATTGGCTGCGCAGATCGGCAGTGTTGAGAATTTCGGCCACAATGCGGGCACCATGAATTGGAGGATTGGAATACAAGGCACGAATGAGGATCTTGATCTGGGAGAGGCAACGTGCCGCCTCCTGCTCATCGGCACAGATCACAGTATAAGCGCCGGCGCGCTCACCATAGAGACCCATATTCTTGGCGAAGCTCTGGGACAGACAGAAGTCGTGACCGTCGGCCTCGAAGATGCGCACCGCCTGAGCATCGGCGTCAACGTTGCCGGTGGCAAAGCCCTGATAGGCCATGTCGAAGAAAGGATACAGTTTGCGCTGCTTGAACACCTGGGAAAGCTCACGCCACTGCTCGGCGGTGGGATCCACGCCAGTGGGATTGTGGGCGCAGGCATGCAGCAGCACGACGGAAGTTTCAGGGATTTTCTGCAACAAAATTGTAGCATTAGTAGTAGTAGTTTAATATATATATCAATGTATAAATTGTGATGCAAAGCTATTGCCCTTTGCTTACCTTCAGATCCTCAACCATGCCGTTAAAGTCCAAGTTGCAATTCTTGGGATTGTAGTAGCGATAACGCTTGACGGGCATGCCGGCGTGTTCGAAAATGGGCACATGATTGCCCCACGATGGCGTCGGCAAGTAAATCTCGCGATTTCCCTTCCAGAACTTGCTCAAAAAGGCGGCACCGATACGTAGAGCTCCAGTGCCACTGATTGCCTGTGTCGTGGCATTGTGTTTAGCCTTGAGTCGCTGTGATTGCTCTCCTAGTGCCAGTTCAATAGCTTTGTTGAAGAACTCGGGCAAACCTGTGATTGGGGCATATTCCTTGTCCATGTTACGACTCACAATACGATTCTCGGCCTAGAAGTGAAACGTGTTAGAAGTGAAACTGGTAAAAAAAAAATACTCCACGTTCAACTCACCTCACGCACACTGGGCAGGACAAAGGGTTTTGTGTTGTCGTCACGATAGGCGCCAGCGCCAAGGTTGACCTTCTTGGGGTTTGAATCCTTCTTGAAGGCCTCTGTCACACCCAGAATGGCATCCGGGGGACCCATTTGCACTTCGGAGAACCATGTTGATCTTCAAAGTAAAGACAAGTCGAGAGATTAGTTGGAGATAGTATTAAATGATTTATTATATATTTAAAGTCACTCGACAAAAAGTAGTCGCCAAAAGTAAATAGTTTGATAGATCACACACATTGTTAAGGAAATATCAAAGTTTAATTGGTCTGCTCTTTGCACTGTGATTATTTTATTATTTATAATCAGACCGTCTGCAGAACTTGTCGTTATAATTATAAAATTATCTTTTCTTTTGGCCGGTTTGATTAGATATCAACGCACAGTGAGAAAGCGTGAGCAAAGTTTGAAAGTCAATTGGAGGTTTTATGGCTTATGTGCCTGACCTTTTTCGATTCCCCCACCATTCCGATCCGATTTCTCAGCTGGGGGTTGCCCATTAACAGATCGCTTATCGCAATGCAGTTGTAAACAAGTTCTAGGAAATACAATGTGCGGAGGTTCAATGGGGCCGACACAAGCTTACAAGCTTAACGATTAAAGAAGTCGTCGTTCGAGATAAGCGGCCATCCATCTGATTTGTTTTTATTTAATCTATTTAATTATAAATTATTACATTTTTGATAGCCTTTCATTTGAAAATTATATGACAGGTGCGTCTGTGGCGTCAGCAGTTTCCGATAAATATTCGATAAAACAATATGAAGATCGCCTTATCTGAGAGGTTGTGGTGCATAATCAGCCAGGAAAACAAATACTACTTGGCGGCGAGATTTTATCGCAAATTAAATAGAACAGCACTTGTTCCAATTGGAGAAGTCTTATTTACGCATATATGTATATGTATTTGTGTGTTCACGGTCAGAATAGAACTTTTTTTAGCAGCTGTTATTGTCTCACAGCGTGCTGACATAATAAAAAACAATTGCAAAATGAGAGAAAAAACAGCAAATTATCTAGCGAAACCAACACATGCACTAATTAAGTGTGTATTTGTGTATATGTACACATAGGCATACGGCAAGTGGACCGGCAAATGCAATGACCTTGACAAATGACACTGCGATGCATTTGCGACGTGTAACACGAAGCGAATTAAACGGCAGTAAAAACAACAACAACAACAAAATCAACGAAGATTGAGACTTACTTGCAACGTAGAACGGCGGGAGCATTTATTGCCATGCGGTTGGCTGTCAACAAGCTGCGCTTACAAATTTGCGACATGTTGTAAGATATTAACACGTTAGTAAGTGTATGTAAATTATAATTACTACCAAAAATGCAAAAAGGCTTAAAATGCCGCCAAAATGTTGCGTCCTCAACGGCCAAAGAGAATCTAACCAACTGCGGCCAACTGGAACCAACAACATAAGCTTTTCGCTAGCGATGGCAAAAGTGCGAAAACATCGCAAAATTAATGCAAAACAGTTGTGCCACTGTTCAGTTAAAATAAATAATGTGCAAGCTAAACTATAAATATCAGTTCCATTTTAGACTAGTAATTTCATATTTAAGGCAAATTGTACAAAGCCATACTATGTTAAGTTCAAAGTGTTTAACATAAAAGCTCGCTAATCTGAGCATCGTTTTTTTAGCTGGCATCGATAGGTACCAGCGTATATCGATAGCAAAGCTCATCGTTGCGTGAGGCGCGCAGCTGATTTTGGTCTTTGCATTTGTAGTTTTCTTCACGTATTTCAGTTGTTGCTAAGCCGTTGCAGAAGAAAAATAATTCCACAACGTTTATTTGATTATCGCCTGATCGTTTAATTTAATTAAACCAAGTAAACGACATGTTCAAGTTGTATATGCTCACCTTGTCTTTGCTGCTGACGCTGCAGCTTTGCAAAGCTCTTGAATTCCACGATTGCGGCTCAAAGACGGGGAAATTTACTCAAGTAACCATCGAGGGCTGCGATACCACAAAGGCCGAGTGTGTGCTCAAAAGGAATACGAATGTCTCGATAACCATAGATATTGCGCTAGCTGAAGTCGCTTCCGCGGTGAAGACAGTGGTTCACGGCAAAGTTCTGGGCATTGAGATGCCATTTCCTCTGTCGAATCCCGATGCGTGCGTTAACAGCGGCTTAAAGTGTCCGTTGGAAAAGAATGAAACCTACCGATATATCGCTACATTGCCCGTACTAAAGAGTTATCCGAAAGTATCGGTACTGGTCAAATGGGAGCTACAGGATCAGAATAGTGTTGATATCGTGTGCGTCGAGATTCCCGCTAAAATACAATAAAAGAAAGATTACTCAACGTTTCACTGTTCAATTTGCATGACTGTATTCTTATTGTAATCTAATAAAGAAAACAAAAAATTAATCTGACATTGTGTTTGTGGCTGTATGTGTTTGTGTGTGTGTGTGTGTTTGCGAGGGCGTGCTATTTCTGTAGACCCGCTGTAATTTGCTTTGTTTGCTTTATTGATTCTTCCGCTCCAGGCAAATGTGTGATAAGAAAGGTTAAGAAACCAACTACCCTTACAATAGCAGCTGTTGATCACACGTTTAACGTTAGTCGGTCATACGCATCAATAGTAGTCTCCACTTGATGATAGTTTTTTTGTAAATTGAAAACTTTCACAATTTGACTACGGATTTATTTATTTAAATGATTGTAATTGCGCTTTTGAAAACATTGCTTCGTCAGACCAAAGTTAGCTCTGATAACTCTCTTTGTTTACAAAAAAGTCATCGCAGCTGGTCGTGACTATGTGAATATGAGAATAATACTCGTGACGTCATTTAAAATTCTTTCTAGAGGTTCTTTGGGGCCAATACATATACAAATATATATATATATGTATTCCTACTGATAAGGGCGTATCATATAAATTTTGCTTTCTTTGAATTTCTTTTCATTTGGTTGGGGTAGTTTATAAAGTCTCTCGGAAACATTGCAAACAAAAATGTATACAGATAATACTATAGTTCAATAAAGAGAGCTTTGGCTAATTAAATGACCACAGCTAAAGTATTTATGCCAGCTTTATATAAGATATAGTTATCCTATCTGAAACTGAAGCTGTAATTACATAATTCTTTTGAATATCCCTAGATAAGTTTGGTGATTTAACATAATTATCCACATTTACATACGCTGTAAATTATCAACCCTAATGTTTTATTACAAAATAATTCTTAATTTACCTGTAACGTAGTAGTGTCTCGAACTCTGCTAGGGTATCCACTAGTCTAGTCTCTCTCTTCCTCTTATCATCGCTTTCCTTTCATTTACATATGAATCCGCATAAGTCATACAGTCCGCAAAATGCAAGAAATGTGGAGCAAGCAAAGTCGCTGCATGAGGGCAGCTGCCACGCCCACTCACGGCCCCCCCCACACCCGTTACGCCTTTCCATACACACAACTGGCATTTAAAAAAAGAAAAAATACTTGACACATGGTGCATGCAAAAAATGTGGGCGGTTATAGCCAGGCAATGGCTGTAACTTTCGGTCTGACTATGAGTCTGATTCTGGTTGCATATCATATATACGAGATGTACGAGAATGTAACAGTCCCTCGTCCCCTCGTCCTCTCCATCTTCGTCCTTCTGCACGCTGCTTGTAAGCCACTGTGTCTCTATAGAGATTTTCTTGCATAAATAGCAAACACCATGAGCATATTTATATCCTGCATATATATAAATTGACTAAGAGGGTAGCTAAGCTCGTCAAATGCTTGTAGTATTAATCAATGGGGCTAACTAATAAACACATATTATATTTCGATTGAAAAATTAGTTAAATATCTTCATTCATAACAAAGCTAGTGGTTTCTTATTTTCTGTTTATGGTAAACATTATTATTATTATTATAAATAAATACAAATACTCGCATATTTTTAACAATTGCTTTACTAACTATAGTTGCTATAGAAACCATTTGCAAAGGGTATTCAAGATACGACGTAGATACTTATTATTTGATGTTTTTATTACATTTACAAGCAAAATGCAACTTGCTTTCAGTTGAACTTTTCTTTTTTCCATACGGGGGCTTTGCAATTTAACATATTGCTGTCAGTGTGCAAGTTTAAGTAGTAGCTTTAATAAGTTTTTTTTTTATTACACCTAAAAAAAAATGAAATGTTTCACTTGGTTTTTGTATTAAATTATGATGTTAATAAGCGTTGTGTACAAATGTTTTTTTTTTTTAGCGCACACTGACAGAGCATCAAGTTTTTGTTTAACTTTGTATACCCTGTACAAAAAAAAGGGGAAGGTTGTATCTGAATAATTTGCATATACATATAAACAAAGTTTGTCCCATATTTAAACAGACAATGCGACGAATGTAACTTATGTTAGTGTAAACTTTCTTACTTTTCTGAGACATGCTGTTAAATAGAAGCTCTGCTGGGATGCCAGTTGAATTCTCCAACGGCAAGCAGATCGCGTATTTTTCTGTTATGTTAATTAACAGCGCCGGCGTCGGTTAATGTTGAAGCGTCTGCTGCTCACATTCCCACTGTTAAGCAACAGAAATACTTAACATTTAATAGTTTCTGTAAAAAGACTGCGTTTCCTTTCTATGTTAACTAACAGCACATACAAAAATAATAATATGCATATAATTAATTATTTATTTTTCATTTTAATGGCACATTTGCTAGGGCAACTTCTAGTCTAGCAACTGTCGTGTCGATAACTTTTTCTGTTCATTGATAAATCACATTCATTGTCACTTTGAACGCTGCTGTTGCGCGTATCTTAATTATTTGCATGTGATGCCCATAAATTGTTTGTTGTAAATGTTAACGACCGCATGGAATTCATTAAAAGCCATAACAATAACCAAAATGGTCAAAAACTGTTGCAAATGTTGCAGGCCAGCCTGCCATAGTACAACAGATGTCAATTTCTCACTGCTGCGGCAAGAGCAACTACAGCAACAACAACAGCAACAACGACTGGCAACATTTCTGGCCGATAGCAAAAAGTGCTATTAAAGGGATGACGTTACAGTTACACCTGTGTTGGCCATAATCATCAACAGAACTCCACTCCACTCCTCTCCTCTCCTCTGCCGTTGGTTCGGTGTACTAATATAAATTTATTGAAATTAATCAAATGGTAAAAGAGATAGCTTAAATTATTTACAATTTCTCGCTGTACACTGATATCTGGCCCCAAAGTGTGGGCCATGTAGTAGACATCATATCGTTATTACCTCTACATTTTTAATGATTTAATTTGTTTACACACATGTGCGAATGACACCAACTTGTTATTTCCAGCAGCGTGTGTTATTAAAAACAAATTAAATTTAAATTAATTACCATTTTTTTGCCTACTTCTTTTATTGTTAAACCAGTGTGAGAAGTAGGGAATCTCTGTAGAAATTTCTACCCCACTTAAGTGAATTATATGTAATATATTGTATTTAATTAGGACAGTGCGAACAATGATAAATGTTAACATTTAAATAATACAGGAAACGTTATAAGCACATCTATATTTTCTTTTTAATGTTAATCAATTCATAATTCCTATTCAACTATTTGCATGTATTACAAGTACTCAAAAGTTATGCCATAAACTACTTTGGCAAGCATAGAAATTTATTAGGAATGTTCAGTTCTTGGATATTAATTAAATTTGCTGATGACGACAGACAGCAAAAGTGAATATTCAATGTTAATTTTGTTGGGGTTTCTATCTCCATCTCGAACTCATCTCTAAGTGAACCCCTTTCCACTGTCCTGAGCAGCTGGCAGAAATAACAGACACTTTGGATTATACTACATTTGTCTAGACCTCGCAATGAATGACTCTCAGACCCACTGACATATTCAAATGAAAAGTGCCGCCCACATCCCTACATACATACATACATATATGCTGACTTTGGCATATTCCACATTTGGAGTTGAAGTGTTCTTCCATATATAAATCACTTAAATATTCACATTTATTCTCATTTTCAACGCGTTATCCTATTTGTTTAGCGCACAACGCGTTTACTTCCCGGGGCAAAAGATGAGGAGTTGGGGGGGGGGACTGTGATGATTTACATATTCATTGTGCTCTACATTTTGGCACTTAAAAAGTCGTTACAAGGTGCAAAAGTTTTGTGTGCTCCTCCGGGTAGACAATTGCGAGTGAGTTGGCCAAAAAGGGTGAAAACTCATCTGAATGGAATTTGTTAAATAATGGCAGTTTCGTATTTTTATTTTCTTTCATCGAACCATCGAACCACTTACATACATATGTACATACGTATCAAACGATTTGACAGATAACGGACAGTGCACAGTCTGCACTTTGACCCCTTTATGCAATGGCGCTGGAAATGAAACTTTGAATATTTGCGAAAATGCATTATATTGTAATTGTAAGTATATAAAAATCAATAATATATGTCTTTAGGCCTTTGGATTCTACAAGCAACTAGTTATTTTGTTATGTAAATTGAGATTAAGTATTCAAATATTGCAGCGAACTTTGCGTGAGCTAGAGTTGTATCAAATCGTTCGGATTCAGATGAATTGAGCTAATCACTAAAGTGAACGAGCGAACTAAATCCCTGATTGTAGGTCATTTAGTTCAGTTCAGTCGAATCCCTTTACAAATCGTTCAGTGATTCGAAACCCATTTAGTTCGTTCAGTGACTCGAATCCCTTTATAGTTATATCTATATAAAAGCACTGGCGATCTTTAATTAAAGACCTTTGCTTAAAGATTAAGTAAAATGCAATTGGTTTTAACAAAATTAAAATGAAATTAATAATTAAATCAATATCATAAAATAGAAATAAATTAAAAATTAAATACTAAATGTTGACAAATAAAAAAATGTGTTTATAAGCTTAAGACGAAATTAAGAAAGATAAGAAAATTAAACAATTAAATATTATAATAAATTATGCGTTATAAGCTTAATTGCTTAATGCGAAATAGGAACGTTAATTCATATCAGCCTATGCTTACCTGACAACAAAAAGAATTGATAAAGGGATTCGTGTCATTAAACGAACTATAGTGGGACTCGAGTCACTAAACTATCTAAAAGTGATTCGAGTCACTGAACGATCTAAAAGCGATTCGAGTCATTGAACGAACTACAGAATATGAAAGATTAGTTCGTTCATCAAAAATTGAGCTACTGAACTAAATCCTTCAATTGAACTATGATGAACAACTCTAGTGTGAACTAGAATGCTCCCGCCCGCGTCAGCCTAGCGCTGTGAACGATCCTTGCCTATCGATATATCGATAGTCAACTATTGTCGCTCTATCTCTCTCTCCTTCTTAATCTCAGCTTGCATGCGGATGGAAATTTTCGCATGCTCTCGGAAATATTCTGAGTGGTAAAAAAGGAAATAAAGATAGTGGTTTAATCTTGTCGTGTTTTATTTATTTATCTTCATAGCACAGTGCACTGGCGTTACACCGATTCCCCAGCCAATCGTAATCATTAGCACCGCTCGGCTAACCGTGGCATAATTTCGCCACATTATTATTGTAAAATTTATACATACTTAAGTAATGTGTTAAAGTATTTCTAAGTATATAATATTAATGCTCTTTGCGACGTCTTTGCTGCTAGAGTTGCTATCAGAATGTTAAATGCAGAAAAAAATGCCTGCTCCTCTTCCTTTTCACTCAACCTTTTCCGTTACCTTTTCCACTTCCTTTTTCGCTACCTTCCTGTATTTATCAGGCTGTGATCTATTTAAAGCAAAAAACAACCCAAAATCATCGATTAAATTATTCACAAATCTGTACTTTGTTTTGTGAAAAATCCCACAAATAGTCCTTAATATATATTAACTGATATTTTAACTGCATCATAGTACATTATATCTATAGCTTACAAGAGGTATACGCATGAAAGATACAATTTATTACATGCCAAGCATTTAGTCTGCACTCACATGTAGATACATAGATACAAACTCATGCTGTAGCAAAGTGGCCGCAATCAATTTGAAATTTATCTACTTTGCTTGGCCCTATTTGTTTTGCTGCTCATAAATAAGTTATTAAGCATTTATTACACCTATCGGCAAAGTTGCCAAATTGACAGCTTAATGATTTGTTGATGACTTGCGGTTTAATTAATGTTGAAGTCTTGTCTACACGGGAGGTTGACTGAATTACTTGGCCATTTTAGGTAGGCACTATAGTACGCATTAAATACCGATTGAGAGGTTGTATATAAGGTATAAATAAAAAGGAGCATAAGCGTGTCTTTAACAGTAGCTATATTTCTTATTAGCTAACAGATGTACGCAGACAAAGAGCGAAGTTACAACTAACTAACTTTATTTATCTTGGCATATCGGTTAACTGAGAAATTTCCGGAACTACTTATTGAATACCTTCTGAGAGCGCATCCATTTGTCAATCATTTTGATCAATTACTATGTGCTGACAGAATTATTTATTATTATTCTGTTTTTAAATATTAATTGCAAGTATAAAGCATACATTAAACTAACCAATAAAAAGCAAATGTAAGTGAAAATCACTCACAATCAGATGATGCGACAATTTACGAGTATATTCAATTTGCTGTGGTGGCTGTGACACACAAATTACTTTTCAGAAAATTACCATGACGCAGAGATCTTCCCATCCTTCATGCTTCTTGCATTGAGATTCAATTTGATGTGCATCAATATGAACGTGTTGGTTGCGGCGCTTCCAGTTGCAGCTGCTGGTGCTGCTGGTGTCCTGAATGTTGTTGCCGCTCCGGGTGTCGTTCTCCCGACTCATTAAATATTAATTGTAAATTTTAATTAAAATAAACCGTAACGATTGTGGCAGGAAGCCAGCCGACGTGTCGTCCTCACCAAGCACACTGTGACTATCATCTGTCGCTGATAGCCAGGTAATAATGTTTACTGATTTTCCCATTTTTCCCCATACAAATGTGTCCTTAAGTATGCACAAATACTCGCCTGCATTATCAATAAAAAAAATAAAAACCATTAATTGCCAAACAAACTGTGTGCACATGTGGAAGTAGTACGGCAATCGTTAATAATGGTGAATGGAACTCCAAGTAACAATGCATTGTTTGACTTCGGACTCCTGTCCGGGCTTCTCCAAACTGTTCCACTCAACGGGCGACAACAACAAGTTGGCTTTGAGACTCCGTGCAAGTTATTTGGTTAATTACAAAATCCATTTAAGTTTCGGGCTGCTCGACACGTTAACGTCAATTATTTCTCTCAATTTGTCAGGCAATTATTAGATTTTAAAGTTGGGAAAAATGGGTAGATCAATAAATACTTTAGTAAAACATTTAAAATAATACTTAAACAGTTTTCATTAGAATATATCATTCTTGGAATTTGTATAGGAAATAAGTAAACACATTTTTGATACAGTCGAAGTGTTAAAGAAGTAAAAACTTGCATATAATTAGTTAAAACCATTCAAATAATATGAAAAATATTTCTTTCTGTCGATAATGCCAGTCAGTTCGGATCGGATTACTTTATTATATACCTGTCTAAGGAAATAAGAATCGAAAACTCGATTAAACCAAAGACTATAGAACATAGAAATGAACCGCTGCCATACAAAAGAGTGTACCAGGCAAATTTGTGATTGGAATTTATCAAAACTCCCAGAAAAATGAATATAGTATAAGATGTACTAAATTAGACGTCTGTTTTCTAGCGATCGCAATGGTCGTTTTGCTTGAGATGAACTCTATGTATGTTTTGAGCAGAAGGTAACGAGTTCGAATCCTAGCGATGTCATTCATTTATTATAAGAGAATTTTGCTTCGTTCTTGTGTTCGGCATTTGCTCGGCAAATTTGACGAGCTTTCCTGCGTCAACAGAAGAGCCTAGACGACAGAAAATGGTATATATATACAAAATCCTGGTACACTTCTTTGTATGGCAACGGGTGGATCATCTTTTATGTTTTATAGTCTTTGAATAAAAACTCACCAAGTTAAATTATTTTTGTTTAGTAAAATTTGATTAGGCCGTATTATGCTTTGAATATTGCTTGATAAATGAATTTTCAATTGAAGCAAGTTTCTTTATAAACTATAAAAATCATAGAGATTAAATTTATAGTCTTCTACAACTGCCAGGGTATCAAGTGTTCTGGAGTACCTTATACTTATATGTATATCCTTGAAATATCAATAACAGGTCTTTGATTTAATCTCCTTTTATTTCGTTTCAGATTCTCCAGTTGGCAGTTGGATAAAGGCGAAAAAAGCGATTTAAAAGTCGAAGTGGAAGTCGAAATCTGTCAGTTAAGGACACGGGAAATATTCAATAAATTGTGTTTTAATAATCAGCGCATTACGAGACTACGTACATACATATATGCAAAGGACGATTCATTTGTGAATCGTTCTCTCTCTCTCTCTCTTCCTATCGTTTTTTACTCGTATTTACCCAACTGGGCGTGGCAGCAATGTCCATCTTTTTATTTATTTAATGCCAACATTTTTTTTTATTTTATATTTAATCTTTGTTCATCGGCTTTTTTTTCCGCTGTCACGTTTGTGGCCGGAATTGCATTGACCTGTAATATTTGCGGGCTTTTTTAAAAAAATATACTCGTTAAATAAAATAAAGGCAGACAATAAGTTATTACAGCCGATAGCGTTAATGTTCATTTATAGCTGACAATGTCTTTGGGCTTACGCAAATAGCGTTGGGTGGTCGATGCCACTTAACTTTAGTCTACAACACAAAACGGCCGCTTAAGACTTTCCTTATGCTTCCACTTGGCGTATACGTAATGTGCCTAGCCGAATCTGAGATTTATGCTTAACTGGTGTAAATGCTTTGCAATTTGACTGGTTTATTGACTTTTATGAGCTAGTTTATTATGCTTCTTAAGGGTTTTTATTAGCGTTGCATAAATTTAGCTAACAATCAGGTGGAAGCTTATCTGGGGACTTATTAAGTATACGACACGTATGCTCTTTATCAGTGAGGCATGTCCGGCTGTTTCTATAATTACATATATGTAATCCAGGCACTTTTCGTAAAGAGGAGAAGAGGATGAGTTTCTTTTATACGAACTGTATAATAAATACGAAAGTTACTTAGGAAATTCTATCTACTTTTTACCATTTACTTATGTTTAGCGTGTGAAATCCTTTAGATATGTAAACAGCATATCTTTTCCTTGAATATTAACTTCTAGTTAATATTTATTTAATTAGCAATAAAGGTAGGAATGAAGCAGCCATCCAGTTGTTCAATGTAATATATAGTAAAGCATCAAATTATATCTGAAAGATGTTTCTGGCATTGAAAACACATTTTTACACATTCAATTGAATTTATTTTCATATTACTCATACGTACCGTCAGCTTACAGACTAAATGGTTTATTTTCATTATCATTTTCTCTTTTGTTTTCGAATTGCTTTCATTTTGTTTTTAATTAAGCTAATATGAATCCACATCTATTATTGATTCGGTATGCGATTTCTTTGATTTATTACACAATATTCATATTATAAGTACTTTAGTTTTGTTTTTTTCCTTTTCCAGTTCCTTTTCATTTTTGTATCAATAATTTGGACTTTTTGTAAATTTCATCAAAGTGTTTTTTTGTTAGTTTAATTTATTTTGTGGGAAGATCTTAAATGCAATAAATATTTATTTAGTTTCGCTGTGAACAACATTGATGTAGAGTCAGGCTAAATTTATATTTAACTAGTACTCGTTTAAGGTAGAGTTGACAATGCATATGTTTATGTTGAAAGTAACTATAGATGTTAATTTGTCTACACTAAAATCAAAAGGTAGATGAATCAAATGAGACAAATGTTGGCAAGATAATTGGCAATGGCTGAACATAGCAAAGCAGTCTCTCTCCATTCGAGGGGATACTTGTAAGTGAATTGCACACAAAACTCTATCACAGAAGATACACATAAACACAAGGTGCCAAAAACTAGCAACAATAACAACAGCAACATTAACTAAGGCCAGAGTCAACTTGGTTTTGTCAATCAATAATAAACAAGGACAAATGTTCTAATGCCAAATCAAAGCGAGTCCAATTGTCAGCATGTGCAAGATTCCCAGTTGCAATTCCCAGCTTGCGGCTGTTGCAGTTGCAAATATCTTTACGTTACTCCATTCGCTTAGTCCAGCCAAATTTCGGGATGCGGCACGCATCAAATACGTCGTATTTCCCTCTAGATGTGGAATTATGAAACGATGTCCTGCAAGAGAGGTTTTTGGCATAAGAAAGGTTAAAACGTGATTTAGGATCTTTTAGACTCAGCTATTTTAAGTAAACTATGGCAAGTGATTGGCAAACTATTGTCAGATACTTTTGTATTCTACTTGTCAATTATGTAATGACTATTTAGTATACTAAATCAGCGTTAAACTAACTTTCAACTCATTTAATATCTATGTATGTTAAATACGAATATATTTCAGAACTAAAGGTGTTGAATTGAGGAGTTATTCAATTGACTTTAAGTTTGTAGTAACAGTAAGTCGATAACTGCTGCAGTTTAAAGTGACCAAATCCTAATCGTATCAAATCTAAGTGATTAATTGTTAGATATAACTTACCACGATGGAAGGAGAAATCACGCTGCTTGGCGTGACTCCAATTGCCGGCACTGTATTTGAAATCGTTCTCACTCATGTATGCCACCCGATAGCCAAAGATTTGCATCTCATCCGACACGTTGGTCATGCGAGGTGTTCGCAGGTCCAGTTCGAAGGCATCGGGTAGTAGACGCTTGAGCTGAAAGCGCGTGGGGCCAATGGGCTTAGCGCCCGGGCGAAGCTTGATGATGCGTTCCAACATCCCCAATGGATTGGCAACCTTGCATTTATAGTCACCAAACTGGCTGGCGTTGCGTATCTGCAGCTGGAGGGTCGCACCATAGTCGGCCATGAAAATGCGATGATTGAAGCCAACGATGCCCTTGCTGTTGTGCAGCCAGGTGAACGATGGTGGCGGCTCTCCCATCGCATCGCAGCTGAGGTTAACGGCCCCGCCCACATAGGCGTACTGTATCGGTAGCGTTTCGTTGTAGAACCAGTGCGGCTTATCTGCAACGATGCAACGATGGCGGACAGAGAGAGAGAGTTGGGAGGTTAGAGTTGGAGAAGAAGCTGCTGGATGACCCGCATGCCCATTCAGCTGACTGTGTTTGATCTGAGCCGCAGCACATGATGGAGTGTTGGGGGAGGGGGGGGGGGAATGACAAAATAACGGGTGGCAAAAGCAAGCACTGTGGGCGATATGAACAATTTAGCGACGTTTAATACAGATATTTTGAGAATAAAATCGTATCGCTCGTGCTCTCGCTCTCAGGTTTCAGGTTGAGCGTAAAACACGAATCGGTCTCTTACTGACCGCTCGATACGAACAGAACTGTTCATCGCTCAGCGTCAGTAAGTGAGCAAAGCAAGCAAAGAGTTCGCAAAAAAGGTCTTAACTTTTGTCGTTTGCCTTAGATATTTTGTCTCAGGCAAAACATTAAGGAGGAAGGCAGAAGAGAATAGAGAATAGAATGTATGCTCATGAAGACTCGCCGTAAATGTTTAGCTATCCACACGCGCAACACACATACATGCTCAAATGAGCGTTTGCCGAGTTTTTACGAAGTAAAGGATCACGAGTGAACACATGAGCCGAGCGAGCGAACAGGGACGGTCGTCGGTTGAGCGAAGAGCAAGCCAAAGAAGAACGAAGTTCAAGAGTTCATTCGGCACAGCATCGCATCGTGTCAGCGGACGAGTGGTTTTTTTCTCTGACAACAAGCACGAGAGAGACCAATTATTGCGAGCTTTGTTTCGAATGGTTAAAAAAAGATTAAGAGATTAAGTAAATTCATACCGTTTCTATTCAATAAAGACGCCTTATTCGATTGCAGCATAATAACATTAAATGCTTTTACTAATTTAACAACTTAAAGACTAAACAAGTGTGGAAGTATTTCAGAATATCTAAAACAAAATATGAATAAATAAAGAGCGATAGTACTTAGTGTACTTAGTAGACAAAACTCACTAAAGAAATTTATATTATATAAATAAATAAAATATATAATAAACGCCACTGCATTGATCTTTTTGCCCCACTGTGTAAGCTGCACTTTGTCGTTGTCTTAGGCAAATCCCCAGCTGAAGCCGCACACGGCACATCAGTTACACTTTTCCCCTTTTTCCCCCTTTTTTTTCGTTGAATTCCAACCGAGCTCCATTGAAGCGTAAACTGATGGCACATTTTAGCATTTCATCGTTGTCCTCGTCGCCGTCGCTGTCGTTGTCGCTGGGGCTCATTGAGGTTTATTGCTCAGGAAATGCAAACACATATATATTGCAGCATTTCAACAGAGCTACAAATTAGTTTCGGTTCTCTTGCTATTGGCTGCTGTTTGCTCTTGAGCCAAACGGACTGTCCAGAGTCCGAATTGCACAGAAGGTTGGGTTATACTACTACTACTCTCTCTCTTTCTCTCACCACGGCGCGGCCAATAGTCGGTAGTCATTAGTAAAATTTTGAGCGGCAACGACAACTCAATAGTGCGAGGGGCAAAAGGAAAGGAGGGGGATTGTGAAATCCTATAGGATTGTAATGAATGTCAGTTTCTCCTTGTAGTACAGTAAATTTTATAGAAATGGAATCACTTGATTTGTGGAGTTGTTTCAAATATGTAAATATTGTTATTTGTTTAATGATAGACATTTTTAGTATATTAGCAATATTAGTCGAGCGGGCGCGACAGTAGGATACCCTGTGCAGGTCTTAAAACAAATGTATTTTGAGAAAACTAGCTTTAAAAGTGCTCTTGTTATCAGTTTTTTTCAATTGTGGGCGAAGGGGGGGCGATGAAATCTTATGGGCACATTAAGTCCAAGTTTCATATCATGTGTGCCAAATCTCAAGTCTCTAGCTTTAACTTTGCTTATGTTATGGAGATTTTTCTAATTTTAAAGCAAACGGAGCTGGATATCGAAAATTGAAAATAAACTTGATCTGCGTATGGTATTAAGGAACGTACATTCCAAATTTGAAGACTCTAGCTCTTATAGTTGCTGAGATCCACGCGTTCATGCAGAAGGACGGACGGACAGACGGACGGACGGACGGATGGACCGGTGTCAAGAGACTCGGCTATTGACACTGATCAAGAATATATATACCTTACAGAGTCGGAGATGTCTCCTTCTGCCTGTTACATACATAAATTCACACAAATTCATTATACCCTTTTTTGACCATTTTTAATGGGCACAGGGTATATAAAATTGAAATTAATACACACAAATTGTTATTTCGCTATTTTCTAATGTATTTTTGTGTTTATTTTATCAAGTGTATGTGGACAACAACTAATTTGAGATTTATTTACTTTTCACTTTTGTTCAAACTATGCAATTAATTTAATTAAATTAATTATTTTGTAAAATGGAAGCAATATTTATAATTTTAGAACTTTCAGTACATTTAATGCACTCAAATGTTAAGTATCTAAAATGTATAAATTCCTTTTTGTGAGTCTCTACTGTACTAACAGCATGTACAATTGAAACTTGATGCATTTAACAAATGAATGATTGAAATCATTGCAATTACAAGTTAAATAGTAGGAGAAGTCTTAGGAGGAGGAACGGGAAGGGGAAGGGCAAGGGGACTCCCCCAAATGAGCTGCAGTTTATTAATAATTATTTTCCCACTTACGTTGTATCCTTAGCAGTATCGTTATTTGATCGGAATCGGAAAATGTTGGTGTGATTCTCATGGCACGACAAGTGTATTCCCCGGCATCCGATTGACTCACATTCCTGATGAACAATCCGTCCGACAATCGTTTATGTTTCGTTGAATTCACAGCTGCTTGTAGCCAAAAGAAAAATAAGAGTTTCAGTTGATTTAACAAGCAGTCCAACTTGTTCTACTAACTGTTTATATATTCGCCATTGTGCATCCAAGAGACTTCCGGTGCGGGTTGACCCTTCACAAAGCAATTGACCATCGCATCGCGTCCTTCGCGCACAGATTGCACTTGTTCCGTCTTGTCGAATGAAATCTTTTCTGTTTGCACAATCGAGCGAAAAGAAAATTGCTCAAATTTGTTATCGCTCAATAGTCAATACGTACATACTTAGTATAGTATACTACGAACAGCTGGATAAACATATTAGTAAGAAATATGTTGACTTTTACAAGAATTTCCAATGCAAACCCAATCAGTACTGTTGCAACTGTTGCTAAGGGACTTGCATTCAAAATGAAGTTAAAGTTCAACTGCAGAATGTTCGAATCAAGACAATTCAACTACAGGGCATTAGTAGTGAATCTGAGAATTGAGATTTTCTAGAAATTGCAGTCGTGAAGACTGCTTGAAATAAGAAGGATTATAACTCTTGGCAAAGATGAAGGAAAAGCAATCAGAATGGTTGCAAGTCGACTAGGGATTTGCATTCGAAACAGAGTCAAAGTTCCACCTTAAAAATGTCAACTTAAAGACATTTCAACTGCTGGTTATAAATAATCTAGAATAACAATCTTCATTATGCTTAAGATACCCTAGAAAATACCTAGATAAAAAACTTATGATGGAGTGTATAAAGTCTTCCGAGGTGGAAGACTGAAACCCTTACTATAAATACGAAGAACTTTGACTATTTAGTAGACTAGAATGAAGTATACTTTTAGGGATTTGTCTAAATATTTGCCTCTTAGGTCTTGTATAAGAATAGTTTAGAGAATAGAAGTAGAAAAGTATCAAAACCTATCAAAATATCTGATCTAACAGTGGTTATAACTGAGAAGCATTTGAATATGTAAGTAATATCTTCAATTCTTCATATCTTTAATAAGCCCTTCATTCATAATTTCCGCTTTATAGGACAACAAATATATCAAGATTTCAATGCAATAAGAACTCTGACAACTAATTTGGCTTAAATGAAGATTCAACAATTGTCTTTACTACTTGAGCTATGTCAATTTCTTCTGGAATCTGACTACTCATTATACTTGTATATATTTCATTAAAAACCCTGTATATACCTTTAATAATAATACATTTTTAAGGTAACAAACGTATCTAGACTTTACTACAATTAGACTACTGAAAGTAGGAGTTATTTGATTATTGTGTAGAGTGTTTAGAAAGTATATATAGAGTACACTATCTGGTAACTGTTTTTAACTATCTATCAAGTATCAGTTTTTCTAATAAAACATATCTATCTATATCTTATGCCCTTACAACCGGGCTCCGTCAATAATATATCTTATGGATTCTTTCTTAACGTTATGAGCATAATTCAAGTTTCGAAAATAGTTGAACTTACGATTTACGAGAAGCTCAAATGATTTTGTTGCCTCCCGTGCAGCAGCTGAGTCCATTTCACAGGTCCAGTTGCCCTTGTCGTCCAGTGAAATATGCTCAAAGACGAGGGCCAGCAGACCTAGGGCAGGCAGAGAAGGACAAGAGTTGAAGAAGGAGGTGAAGAGAGCCAGAAAATGTGAGCCAGAACTTGAGCACAGTGCACTGGCTACTTTAACATAACTTACAGCATTTATGAGAGCTGTCTGTCCGTGCGTCCGTCTGTCTGTCTGTCTGTCCGTCCGTCTGTCTGTCTGTCCGTCTGTCTGTCTGTCTTTGCTTACCCGTCTTCTTTTCGATGTGGACACGTCCCTTGGTGTTCTCACGGGTTTGGCCGTTGGGATCACGCCACTTGGTGTCGATATCCTTTTGTACTGTTTTGCAGAAGATGATGAAGGAGTCATTTACAAAATGCGTTATTGATGGCGTTGATGGCGTCAGGGTGAGTGCCACTGGCGGTGGCAAAGACGCCGCTGCCTGCCCCACATCCAGCCCATCGGCACTGGGTGGACTCTCAAACTGCCCGACACCGACACCGACTCCGATAACTGCAGCTGCTGTTGGAAAAAAATGTACATTAAATTTATCACGAGAGTTGCAAATGCACAAAGGAAATTTTGTGGCAACAAAATTAACTGGAAACTACTAGCTACGACGAGCCCATAAAAACTGAAAAGCAGCTGAGAACATGGTTTCTATTCGACTTTATTTGGATTTAATTAGCGCCCTACTTTGGCTTCAGCTCACTTTCCCAACTGAATATGAAACTAGGGAAATGGGAAAAGGGAAAATGCACAAAACTCGTATACAAGTGTATACTAGTGTACAAACTTATACCGGAAAAATCTTCTCTACATAACTGACCAAACGGATGCATTTGTTCCGCTTGTCATATAGTACAACAAAAAATTATAAATTCTATAGTTATTTTTATTGGGAATTTTATGAAAGGTGTGTATACAAGTTTAGAATTGTAGGAATATATGTTTTTATTTATTTGTTATTTAAGTTAAATGTTAGGCAGAGTTTTATTGAACTGGCATAGCAATCAACTTACAAGTTTATTCATTATTTTATTTATATTCATTTAGTGTTCGTTTAAGTACTTAATAGTTATGGTATTGGTATAGAATGTTTATGTGTAAATTTGTTTAACATAAATTTCCAGCACGCAATCTATTGGCTTTGTTTTGTATAGACCAAAATTGTGATGATGCATTCAACATGAAATATGAAGTTAAGAGACTTTTCTATTGACAGAAAAGTGGTAAAGATATTTGCAGAATTAAGTCATACAAGCATTTGGTGTAATTACAACTTTCCAAACTTCATTTGAATTTTAAGCAATGTGAAAAACATTTATGTTTTTAAAACAATATTTAAAAATTGCTCTTCTCTAGTCTAAAAAGTTACTTTAAATGTTTTCTTAAACTACTTCATAGCCTGTAAGTTAATTAAGTAAGTAACTGTTGTTTAAGTAAGTGTCTTGTGGTTAGTTTATGATTTAGAGAATATAGTATAAAGGTATGTCCTGTTGTGGAACATGAACAATTTTATAGCATTGCACAGGGAATTTGTATTATAATTATATCATGAATGAAGTAATTTGTATTATAATTATGTCATGAATGAAGCCATCAATGATCTCATAACGTATGTATATGTCGGAGAAAGTATTACACGGTATATATATTTGACAGGTCCGCGGACTGTGTGATTGTGAGATCTGCTGTTTGTTATATCAGCCCTGGTTGAACTGGAGTCGAGCGTTGAGCTCTGTATGCTTGGCTAGTGTTGAAAAACGAAACCAATTTTCATTAGCGTGATGGCAGACGCTTTTTATTGGTTATGATGAATTTGAAGTTTGCAACAAGGCTGCAAGACTCGATGAACTATCTAATAAATCGGTGAATATAATATAAATATGAACTATATTATATTATATGAATTATATTATTATATTATATGAATAAAATTAATTAAAAAAAGCTGTGAATGGCAAAATACAAGATGACGTCATATATATACTCAGGATCAATTTAACTAAGTTATTACAGTGTCTGCCATAATTGAATAGTTTGACTATATTAAAGAAAATGTTATAAATTATTTTGACTTTTGAAAAGTGTATAACAATATTGTATAATTTATTTAAATAACAATTTGTGTTCCCATTGTATATATGAACACGCTGAGATCTATTTTTGTACAATCGTATCACACTAATATATTGAAATATATATAGAAATAGACTTAATAGATAAATTTGTTTAAATATGCTGCTGTGTATATAGAAACCACTGTTAATGCTGATCAACAAACCAAGTATGTTATTGTCGTAAATAACTCTGTACAAACAATAACAATACGTAAATTGAATATATAAATTAGCTTATTTACACACAACTAGGTAGATAAATAGATTCGACAGTTAATGTGGTAATAAATTTAATTTATTTGTGTTTATTTATTGTCATTAATAACCACATTTAATTTGTGTATGTTAACAAATAAGTTAATGGTATAACAAACAAGGGAAATACTGTTCAAGATGTTTATTAATCAGCATTAGCAGCAAACATAATTATATAAAAAAAATAAGAAAAGTCAATTATAAATTTTATATTTATCCCCTACAATCTCATAATATGTTTAAGCTTAATAACAATTCTTCAAGTGATTATTCATAGTAGGGCAAATAAATATGTTTAAAAAAAAAGCAAGCAAAGTATTTCTGCGGCAGCCTAAAAGTATGCTTTACATTTTTCAGCTACAATAATTGCTGCCTAAAAACCAAACGAAATATTTCTGTGGCAGCCTAAAAGTATGCTTTACTTTTATAAAGATTATTAATTGCTGCCCTCAAATAAACATATCGAATGTGACACTTGAATTTAAATTAAAACTGCAATTAGCATGCAGTTATTCAACGAAAATAAAATACAAATAAATTATTTAAAAATACAGTATTTTTGTTGTGGACTTTAAAGTGTGTTTAACATTTCCAAAGAATATAATTGCTGGCTTCAAACAAACGTATTGATAGTGACACTCGATTTTAAATTAAAACTGCAATTTGCATGTTGTTATTAAATGTAAATAAAAGCATTAATTTGTAATGTAGTAGGGAAATTGATTACAATTTATTCAAAATAAACTCTTACCATTTCTCGTCAACTGCAAGAGACAGCATATTAATATTAAACTATCCATTCTTGACTTTTAATGCTATTTTTTTTAAGTATGTTTATAATCCTTCAAATTGAGTTGATGTGATTTGTTTTATTCTTGGGCGACGTAATCCTAGTTTGTGTATTTATTTAAACTTTGTTGTAATTGTTGACTTTTGTTCAATTACTTGCACGTTTGCGAACACTTTTGTTTTCACTTGCAGGATAATGGCACATGACTGCGGCCAAAAACATAGACGTAGACGTTGAAGAGTTGACAGTTGGCCAAAATGATGGCTCATGTGTCGCCAAGTGTAGGAATCGTAGCGGTAGCGGTAGCAGTAACAACAACAACACTTTCACTTTGTTGGGCACAAGAGCATGACATCATTGCCAGGGGCAATGCCTGTGGCAGGGGCAGGGGGAGTGAGAGGGACAGAGACAGTGGCTGCCTTAGCGGCACCATCATCATAATCATCATTTTTTATTCCCACTTTTGGGGCTTTCTCTAGAACTGTTTTGTGTTAGGTAGTCCCTTCCTTTTATGCTCTTTCTATTTTTTTTCTACTTTGTTATGAACGCCAACTAGTAAGATAACATTTCCGGCAACATATCCCTTACACACACACACACACACACAACTGTTTTTGCGCGCCGTCCTTCACCAAGTATTCGAATTCACATTCACAGTCACACTCGCATTCACAATTACGTCTAACGGTCGCGCTCCTTTGACTAATGATGTAAAAAGCGTTTCTCGCGATTCGTGATCCATTATAGGCGAGTGCCAGAAATGAACTGATACTGAAACTGAAACTGCAATGTCCTGTCGTTCGGTCTTACGAAGCGACACGAACTTCGCATCTACTAATTTAGATTTGACTTTGCTTGCTTTTTTTTGGCGCGCTGAGTTCAAATCACTGCGAAATCAGAAATTGTACTGAAGGACATTGCGACTTATGCCTCTTATGGCATCCTTTATTTTCGTCGGACTCTTCGTAGGCAACACGCTTTTATCTAAAAAGGAAACCTACAACTTCGTGGCTCCAATGCAACATTGAATCAGTTTCTTTTTTTTTTTTTTTTGGGAGTGTTGCACAACATTCTGCTTCCTTCGAAATGTTGACAGGGGCAGCAAGTGTTGCGGGCCAATTGAGCTTTCGGCAATAGGAAGTTGGGGAAGCTCACAGCTTTCACGACGTAGTACACTGAGTGTAGAACAACATAGCGTATACAAGTATAACATGAATGCCAGGTGCTTTATTCAACACACTTTGCCGTATAACACCAAGTTTCGGTTTCCATAAATGGCAAATGTAGAACAGTTGCATGCAAATCCTTCGGCTGCTTACAAGAAATACATTACAATTACAGCACCAGATGGCGCTGTGCGTACAATTTGCTTTAATTTCTGTAGATGACGCTAGCATTTTCTGCTGCCAGCTGCCACCGCTAGAGGTCGCACAATACTCCCTCTGTGGATTGAAGTGCCAAAGCTGATAGTTCATTCATAGCACGCTTAATCGATAACTTTGTCTTTCGATAACTTAGAGAGCGCAAAACGATATCACTTTTAAATATTGTATTGTATACAGGGCTCAAAGTGAGCGCAATGCTGATAAAGATGTATTTTATGTATAATAAAAATACATATTGTATTGAGTATACTCTTATCACCTTATAGCAAATGCATGCACTTCTGAAAGCACTTCCCATCAACATTTGCCAAACAAGTCAGCTAAGAGTAATACAAAGATTCGCGTTGTAAACATCGTTATTAATTCATATCTCATAATTCACAATGTCGCCAAAGTGGACGGGATCATTACTGTGGCTGTCTTTACTGATATTATCATGTGGAACTTTGGCTACAGGGTATCAACCTGACGATAAGGATTTTAGACAATTTGAGATTGTATTCGAAGGATCTTGCCGATGCCGTATACTTGGCAAATGTGTACAAATGAATATTTGTGGCTGAGTTTCAGTTCGAAAATAAAAATGTATAATTAAATTGGTTTAGTTATCAGATCTTGTCTACTTTGTGTTCCCAAACAGATGCAAATCAAAGAATATTATCAATTGTAAATGCATTCAAAATTCTTTATTAAGATCTGTGAGTTGGATTAACCATAGTAGACATAGGGAGAAGCATATCCCACAGCTGGATAGCCTGCCGAGTAAAAGAATTGTGGATTGGGAGCAGGAGCGGGAGCGGGATTTGGGCCGGCAACAGGAGCAGGCACAGCCACAGCCAGAGCAAGGAGGGCGGCGAGCAACAGGAATACCTGAAAATATAGAGAATGGTTAGTTTCTGTGATGTGATATTTGTTTTTGCAGACTAGACATTTACCAGCTTCAACATGATGATGATGATAAGAAAGATTTCACAGCTATTGACTTGGAATGCGCACAGAATTGAACTGCAACTGATGTTCGATCGATTTGTGGCTTTTATAAGACAGTCGGTGGTGGGAGGCATGAATGGTATTTGACATCATCGCCAGGCGTCATTAGCACACGGTGCCGGGAGACGTCGATAAGCTGCTTAGCCAACCCCTCGTCTACCAACTCTTCCTGCCACTTAGAGGCGGTAACTTGGGATGTGGGACGTGGCAAATTCCCATTGTGTGTGTGTTGTCATCGTCGATGCAATGTCGCGTTGTTGCCTTTTATTATTCAATCTGCATTCGTTAGACGAGTTATAGCTTCAATTTTTGCTCTAACGACACTCTAATAGCTATCATCAGAATGTGAGCATGTAGCTTTATATGAGAATCGTTAGCTAAAAATACAAATAATAATAATAAAAACAGAAACAGAAAAACAGAACAATGCCCCGCGGTTCGCTTTGTACTACAAAAAAGTGTATTGTTTCTTAATCCGGCTACATTGCACAATTGATATGGAGCGACGTCGTCATTTCCAATCGTTTTTTGTCAACTCACTTAGCGCTGAGTACTCGTATTTCTTTTTGCTTTATTTTAATAGAATTTTGCGTTTTTTTGTTTGTTTTTAAAAATGACAAAATCAGCAAATGATTTGCTTACTAAATGTGCCCTAGTTAAACTATTTTAAAGACAATTTAAGCCTGCAACTTTTACATGAAAGGATTCTGCATTAATTGGCTAATAGAACGCTTTCTTCCCGTAGGCTTCTTTCAATATAAACCCTAAAGATTCTTCCTTAATTTCACAGCGCCTAGAAATGTCTGTTTGTTTACTGAGCTGACTTTGCAGTCTGAAAGATATTATAAAGTTTAAAATGATATATACCTAAAGATATCTTTTTGATTATTACAATCTTGCACAATTTTTGGACTTAAAAGCAGTGTTGCCAACTCTTCAGGGCACAGGAAAGCTAAATCAACATTTCAAAATAGCTAGAAAAAGCTAAATTAAATTTCAGATAGCCAGATTTAAAGCTATTTTAGTTTTATTATTGTTATACCCTGTGGGGGTATATTAAGTTTGTTAAAAGTATGTAACGGGCAGAAGGAAGCATGGCCGACCCCATAAAGTATATATATTCTTGATCAGCATCAACAGCCGAATCGATATAGTCATGTGCGTCTGTCCGTCTGTACGTCAGTCCGTCTGTCCCTCTGTTTCTATGCAACCTAGTCTCTCAGTTTTAGAGCTATCTGGATAAAACTTGGTACAGGCAGTACATATGTCGGAACCAGCCGGATCGGATCACTATATCATATAGCTGCCATAGGAACTATCGGTCGAAAATCATACTTTTGTATGACAAACTTTTTTATTTTTCAACACATTTCAACCAAACTCACAGATTATGCATTTGGTCCTGTCTTGAATATCCTGACCAAATTTGGTTTAAATCGGATCACTATATCATATAGCTGTCATAGGAAAGATCGGTTAAAAGTGCATCAGGGTTCTGCAAGGGTATGAAATCTTTGCCGTGCCAAAAATAACAAAGAAGACTGACCACTGTGCAGTGGTTTTTATTGTTTTTATTATCAGTAAAGCAAAAATAGGCAATTGTCAAGTTCAACATAGCATTCTTCTCTCTTCGATTTGTACCAATGTATTTTAAATACTTTAAAGTCACTTCATAGTTATGGCCACAATTATTTGCCATACGCAATACAAATCTATAAATATAGATAGAAAAATGTATAATAAATAATTAGTAATTATACTTGGATTAATCTCATAAGCAAAACAACTCGAAGCACTCTTCAGCATTAATGATAACTTGCAATAGTATTTGGATTCATCGCCTGGGTCAATAGAAAGCCAATCCATAAAAAATATAGGATATCGCATCCAGGCATCGATTCTTTCTGAGAACAAACATACACTGAAATACACTGGTAGTGATGGAAAAGTATAATAATTATAGATGCTGAAGAAATATCGATTGATTAAAAGTAATGAATAGAATATTATGATGTTGCCAGAGTTTTGTGAAAGATAAAATAAATCAATATAAATTGTCAATATAGCCAGAATTCCCGCTAGCCGCTATTTCACATTCGTAAGCCGCCAGAGCTGACGGGAAAATAGCTGAGTTGGCAACACTGCTTGGAAGTTATTGTATGTACTATATGTATATAACGAAGTACAGTTTGTTAAGAATTGTTTTGACATAATACAAAAATTCACATATTTCGAAATAAAAAATAAAATATTCTTTTCTTGTTTTTTCATACCGTTTTCTTATTATAACATTGTATTTTATGGTTCAAAAAACAAGCTACAAATAAAATAATAAACAAACTTGTGACTTTTATATTTTGTCAACACAATTACTTGACTAACTATGTATACAATTATGTAAATACCTAAGCGCCATTTTGTTGATCTCTCTCCCAAATTAACTAGCAAATACTTAATCTATCATAATCGTTTATACTCTTCCACATTTAAATTAAAAGAATTTATGTTTGTTTATCTTTTGTGACAATGAGAGCTTCTTTTATTTGTTAACAATTGTTGACAGATTAAAAAACAAAACAAGTTCACTCATTTAAGTGTCGGACAAACAGCGAATGATGTCCGAGTCTCCGGGATCCGTAATGGACATCATGCAGACCCGGAAGTATTTACCACAGGCGGTGCCCAAGTCAACGTTGCTGCCACTATAGTGTTGGACCTCAGTTCTGGCCAACATGGCGTAGTATTCAATCTCGGACTTCCGCAACGATGGCGTATTGTTGGCAATTAGCACAAGTTTGGCCTTGCCCTGGCGCAGGGTCTTCAACGTCTGCTTGTATCCCAGGCAATATTTCCCTGATTTCATCACCAGCGCCAGACGTGCATTTGTGCTTTCCAAAGCCTTTTTCTGCTTCTTTGCGGCAACCATTTTGAATGTTTAAGGTACAAAAAAAAAACAAAATTAACCAGTCTTTGAACGCGGTCAAAAGTGAAGTGGACAATGTGGAAACCACGTTACACAGCGTTGTATTTGAAAGTTCAGAACGAAAGTTCGATCGAACGATTCATTACGAACGAACTGAATCCTTGATTCTTGTTCATTTAGTTCAATCAGATGCATTAGTTCAGATCTCGTTCGTTTTGTTCCTTTGAGTCGTTTATGTACAGTGTTGCTAGGTCAGCCTTTTTACGGATAGATCTGTCCGCCTGTTTTAAACTATTTCATTCGGCAAAAATACCAAACATCCCCTATCCGGAAATCTGTCCTTTTCTCACTATAATTTTTTGAAAACCTTTATTTGTATAAATAACATTATAATTATATAAAATAATAATGTTGCATTAGATTTCACATCGTGATATTGAATCGAACAGCAATATTGTGTTATCGTAATGACCTACATATATCGCGAGAAGTATCGATTAATCGTGCAATTTATCAAAAGTAACACATGCACATGAATATTCGCTATCCCTGGTTTAATCAAGCAGACTTTAAGAAGCCGAAATAAAGCATATGGCAATTACTGCAAGTGCCAGTATAAATTCAAAACTCCATAAATTCATATAAATTCTATAAATCCAGACGTTGAATGGATTTTTTTTTCATCATTTAAAATTATACTTCTTTCTAATTATACATAAACTTGTCCTTTTTCCTGCATTTTTTTCTTGGTCGCTTTGTTCTGTTTTGTGGCGAGGTGTTGCCAACCCTGCTGACAATACATATATACACATACATATATATTTTTAAATATAAGTATTATATTAACTATAAGTAAACAAACAACGCAATTCTAATGAATACATCATTAAATTTCGAAATGTCCATTTATTACATAATTTGCACTTTTTTAAAACTATATTCTGATTAGAATATATTTAGATTCTATTGTGATTGGCAGTTCTTATTCCGTATACATTCACATTAAGTCATTTATCACTTGAATTTCTTGCAAATGTGTTGAGAACAGTGAAATAAGCCTTTTGCCAATTAACATGCAATTCGCATAACGAAAATTTGTCTGACTGGCCCCAAGTACCAAACAAAACAGTAATCACTTTGAAGGTCAGTATCACAATACACCTGTACTCGTAATGGGAAGAGTGAATGCTTAGTGCTTATAGTTTGCGAATCATGAGCAGGCGATAAGAAGTCATTAGAATGCGAGAGACAAAACTATCCAAAAACAAGAACAGATATCATGTGTGGATGCAGATGCAAATTCCTAAACACTTTACGCATTTTGTTGACAAAATGTTAATACCCCGCTCGAGTGTATATTTGATTGGGCCAAGCAATTAGAAGTACTATAAATCTGAATGAAAAAAAAGTAAAATTCATTGTCGATTCGGTTCGGACATCATAAATAAGTCATGAGCATCGGTTTAGAGTATAAATAGCCACTGTCTGCGGTCAAACAGCATCAAATCGCAAATTGCAATTGTCTCAATAACATCAAAGCAAACAACAACAAACAACTCTCTCAAAATGTTCAAGCTGGTAAGTCGAAAGGATACAAAAGGAACATTCAGGATATGTCGTGCTTTAACACTTTATCTCCTTTCTAGCTGGTTGTCTTCTTCGCTGCCCTCTTCGCTGTTGCTTTGGCCGTGCCAGCGCCTGTTGCCCGTGCCGCCCCCGCTCCCGTGCCAATTGCCAGCCCTGAGCCAGCCCCACAATTCTATTATGGTGCCAGTCCCTATGCTTACTCCGCATACTCCGGTTACTCCCCATACTCGTACTATGGCTAAGTGCAAAGAGCTTGCGACAACAATGATAACTGACGGCGATTATAACCGCAAATGGATTCGTGATAATGGACATGAAATAAACGCGCGCTGGCAATTCTAATTAGGATTTTAGTAATAAATGCTTATGAAAATGCAAAAAAAAAAACAATAAAATATTTCTACAAAGAACTTTAATTGCTTTTCAATGACACTATGTTGCAATTACAGTGAAATTACAATCGCATCTATTATACTAATATTTTAGCAAACTATACTTATTTAATATATATTTTATATTAACATGGCACTTATTTGTGTACCGAACCAAGGCCAAGTAATATTTTGTGCATTTTTGGATCGACGACATTCATGTGGTTCCATGGTGTAATGGTTAGCACTCAGGACTCTGAATCCTGCGATCCGAGTTCAAATCTCGGTGGAACCTGATGATTACATTTTTTTTAAATGAATTATTTAATATTTTTACAATTACGTTTAAAAAGTATTTATTATCCAACTACTTCTAAAATGTTATGCTCAATTTATAAGTGCATTAGATAATTTAATGGTTATAAAAATCAATGTCTTTGCAAGCATTTCAGTTTGTGTACCAAACAAATTTGGCGGTCTTAATATGAAATTGAGAACACAATGATTATTAGTTAAATATATTTATTTTATCAAAATTAATTAAACTTGCAGCCGATTTACGTCACTTTGACAGCATATATTCAAGTAAACAGAAGAACATTTAAATGCCAAGCGTAAAAAGTATACGATTTTTGCCGTCTGTCTGTCAAGCGGTTCCATGGTGTAATGGTTAGCACTCAGGACTCTGAATCCTGCGATCCGAGTTCAAATCTCGGTGGAACCTGAGAGAAATACAACTTTTTTTGACATTTTAAAAATGTCAGACTTTTATATATTTATATTAACAACTATTAGGTTAGCGCAGAATAATATCAAATTTGAATTTTTAGTTAATATACATAAATAGGTATGTATCTATTAATAATTTATGCAATAGCTTTGAATGGTTTGAGCACTAGCTAAATATTGCGCTGATGGTTTGTGTATAACAACACACTGTGCTGCCAGATTGTTGCCAGTGCCGATCTGGCAGCTCTGTCGTCAGCTGTTCGCCGAAAACAAAAAAGCACATACGCAAAACACATTAATTTTCGCTTATTGCAGTTTTTATTTAAGTTTCGGTAAACAATTGATAATGCTATTATTTATTAAGTGTGCTGCTTTATGTGACAGAAATTCATATTGTAACTGAAAAATGTTAGCTCTGCGCTGCTCGTGTCACTGTCGCTGCTGCAGTCAAAGTGCGCGCATTAAATATTTATTGGAACTCAATGCGCGTTTTTAGCAGGCCAATCTATGTACATATATTGAGAACGAAACTAACTAAGCTTTTAACTGCATTTCCTTGGAGACATTGTGTATATGTGCATTTGTTGATTATGTTGAAACGCTTGCTGAAAGTTTTAATTGCAATAGTGTTGAGTTTAATGTTTACCGTCTCATTGGTAAAGATTGTTTTATTGATTTGGTCGTCATATCCGGACTGGTTGCATCCCCACTCGACTCTCGAGTCCCCATCCAGCTTCACTGCGGACGAATGGCTTGCATACCAGCATTTACTCCGCAATAAAGGTAAGTCAAGAACAATAAATTGAAGCAGCTCCCGTTTCAAAGCAACATGCCATTGTTTATTTTTGTGTGTATGCGAGGCAAATATGCACACACATGCATGCAAATGGGTGTATACACAAGCAAGCACAATTTGCAGGCATTTGGCGCTTTGTTGCATTCTGCAAGTGTGCGTGTGTGTACATGTGGTTTTAAAGCTCCTGCTGCAGTAACACGTGTTAATTGTCAGTAATTAGTGAGCTTTTTCAGGGCACTTATAAATTGCATATGACTACTCAATTTTTAAATGTTATTGCTGTTATTGAAAATGTACAAAAAAGAATTTGATTTACTCAGGTTCCACCGAGATTTGAACTCGGATCGCAGGATTCAGAGTCCTGAGTGCTAACCATTACACCATGGAACCGCTTTGATCTTGCTCGTCAAATTTGTCTAATTAAAATTGCTGAATCTGTAAATAATAAAATAACTAAAATTAAATAAATCGGTTTAGGTGATAAATGAAATAATGCCGCCAATTAATAATAAATTATAGATATAATTTTTAAAATACAAAATTAGAATTAAAAAATGAATTTTGGTTATCAGGTTCCACCGAGATTTGAACTCGGATCGCAGGATTCAGAGTCCTGAGTGCTAACCATTACACCATGGAACCGCTTGGCGAGTCTGCTGTCAAAAAGAGTTTATGTATCAGACAGCTATGAGATGATCATAAGAGAAACTAAAAACTATAAGATCTAGTGTATACTTCAGGGGCAAATATTGAACTAAGTTATTTTTAGCGATCGTAATGGGTACAGTGGGCATAAAATATCTTTTAATGGACGTTACATAGAAATGTTAGTAAAATAACTCATTATGTCTGTCGAATATAATTATTATTGTTGTCGTTGTCAGACTTTTCGTAGGTAATAGTAAATAATGAAAAGCACAATGTCATTATGGGCGGGAAACAAAAAACAACCTGCTGGAATACGCTTAAAAGCCCAACAATGCGACCAGGACGAGTAAGCTTTTACTCCGAACTGTACTTCGGGCTCTCGCATTTCGTTCGGTTCATTCACAAAACGAAGTTTTCTGTGTCAAAACCAGCAACAACATGGCCAGCACAGCAATAAGGCGACACGGAGCGTGTGGGCCGTCGTGTATTCGGTATAAAATCAATCGTAAATGTCCTTAAATGCTCAGTTTTGGTTTTACTTTGGAGCCCGCTGGTTGATTGCTCGTCAGGACGCCGCGATTCCGTTTTTTGGTAGAAAAAAAAAACAAGAAATTATGAAATTAAGAACATAAACAACAGCAACAACAACAGCACAACCGAAATATTAAATATATACTAATGAAAACGGGAGACGCAATAAGAAACGAGTGCTAAGCTATTTGTGTTTTGTTTACCTACATTCCCATTTTTTAAACATTCCCTTTTAAACGTGGCAACTGGAGTCGGATGAGGCTTTTAGCCCTAACTCATTTTGTCGAACGAGCGTGGCACAAAGGGTCTTCATTGTCAGCTTACATTCAATAAAACTAATTCGCGACAAAAAACCAAACTCCGCGAGAAAATCTATTATTTATTAATTACCTTCTGTTTTCCCACACATTTTCACATTATTCCGTTGCGTTTACATTTTATCGTTGCTGGTGTAGGTGATTAAAAGTGTGTATGTCATTATTTTTGTGACTGCAACGAAATAAGTGCTGTTACCGTTAAAGTGTGTTACAATTACTGTTGCCACTTCCACACCTTGCGTGTTTTGAACGATGTCCTTCGTTCATTAAGAATTAATTGACAATTCATTTTAATACCAGAAGTCCTTTTCACTCTGACGCTGTTCTCCTGTCGCCTGTCTCCTGTTTCCTGTCGCGCTTCGTATACTTTACCCGATTGTTGGGTCTCCGACTTTTATGGAATTAACTTTGACATGGTTGGACATTCATGAGTCCGCAAAAGGCTCAAATGGTTAATTATGCAAAAGCAGCATATGGGGAGCGATTCAAATGTTTATTTTAAAGATAATTTATTAATATTGCGGTTGAATTTGAATTGTTAATTAGATCGACCAAAGAAGAGCATGAACGTATGTAATTAGCTGTCGAATCATGTTGAAGTGTAAGCTAATTATTATTGTGGAAGTAGACAGCCTGAATGTGATAACAGCATCGGTCATAAGCTAAAAAGAATACAATGTACAGCCGAACAGATATATTTTTATAAAGAAATTCACTATTAGGTTTAAAATACTTGTGATATACTTATCGTACGTACTATTATTAGTCTGTCTCTTGAATCAAGACGTTTATACGGGCTGAAATTATCTAGAATGTATTCCTGTCTGTCCCATTTATATATTTAAGCATATATACTTCTTAAATGAGATTGCCGTTTACATAAGTTTAGTAATAAATAAAAATAATTAAAAAAAGTGAATTGTGAACTCAGGTTCCACCGAGATTTGAACTCGGATCGCAGGATTCAGAGTCCTGAGTGCTAACCATTACACCATGGAACCGCGAAGATCTACGGCGAATAAAGTGAAACTTCCACCACTATCTCTTTCTATGTGTATCAATAATATGCTTAGACAACACATTTACATAACGTTGTGAAGAAACCACTCGAATGAATATGCTTCTTCATCTAATTATAGAACCAAGAAACTGCTTTAGCAATCAATAAGTTAGGGGGCATTAAGTAAATCCGGCAAAACGAGTTGTAAAAGGTTGAAAGGAAGGGAGTCATCAGCTATTGCCCTTGTCCGGTTGGAAGCATTTACTTAGTTTGTGCGACAAAAAGAGGAAATAATTGTTTGGTAAACATTGACCAATGGTCGACGGAGGCGCAAGAATGTATTCCAATTTTCTTGATGTTGTTGTTGTTCTTGTTGCTGGCAAGGAAATTAAAAGGAAATTGCTTGTTTTTTTCTTCTTGCCAGCAGTAGATTGGAATGGGGTGGGTCGGGGCAGGGGAGGGGGAGGGGATGTGCCGCTAAGCAAATTAAAATTGTTTGCGCGGGCTGCTGACAAACCGTTAAAAATGACTCAAGTGCTGAAAGCAAAACAACAACAGTAACAACAGTAACAACAACAACATGTACATGTGCACATAACAAGAGCCTCTTTATCGTGCCGTTCTCTTTGTCTCGTCTCCTGCATGCAAGCAATTTACCGTTGTGTATACAGCTGAGCTGCAACTGTTTTTGTTATGTAGGCCAAGCCGTCAGACGCCAAACGGAAGCTGCGCTGCTGCTGCTGCTGCTCCTGCTGTTGTTGCTATCTCCCTCTAACTACTGCCATTTTGTGCGCCATTGTTGATGATGTTTCTGTAGCTGTTGTTGTTGTTGTTGTCGCTGCTGCTGCTGCTGTACGTGACGTCGCTGGCGGCGCTCTTTGCGGTTAGTTATGATTATTGCCCTGGCCCTTGTGAGCATTTTGTTTATGTCGCTGTTGTTGTTGTAGTTGTTGTTGTTACTTCTGTTGTTGTCACATTTGTCAGCCCACAATTATTATAATGCCGCAGCAGTCATTCAGTTTTTCTCTCCTCCCTGTCCCACTCTCTCCTTCATTTGGCTTGTCTCTTTCTTCGCTCTTTCGCAAATTATCATATTGTGCCTTTTGCGATGTCCTTGAATTGAAAACAAAGCGCATGAAAAACATTTGCGCATTTCAACGCAATGATAATTTCCCCCTTTGTTTAAAGATAGAAAAGCAGCAAGTGTGCTCGACCTGCACGTGACCTGTACTTCTGTTGCAAAGTTATAGCAACTTTTAGAGGGTTTTATTGAAATTATCGTTCAATTTAGAAGTATTGAAAATAAATACATAATAAATTTTATACTATTTTGTTTGACTTTATATAAATATTTAAAAAAATAAATCACTCCACCTGTAGACCATTTCAACTAGAGATAGAGACAGTGGGAATCATTGAGATTATAGGATAAAGACGCTGGGCTTTCAGTTTGTTTTGGGGTTTAAACATAAAGAAAACAATTCGAAATTTGTAGTCATAAAAGTGTCAGCATTTATGCCCTATGCTCCAATAGGCTAACTCCTCAAAGAGCCAAAGGAAAAAAAGGAGACCCGCATTATGGCAAGTTATGGCTAAGCTCTCCATTGTGTGTACGTTTGCCTCGTAAAGAATGGCAGAGGCTAGCATTTACTTTACTTTTTATACACAACACACGCACAGACACACACACACACACACACGCACAGACACACACTCTTACATGTACTTGCAATTGTGTTTGTATTGAGGAAGGAAAACCCAAATAGACGTCAGCCACTTGGCGACCCTAAAGCAAATGAACAGCTCACTTTCATTACAAATTCCGACAGCAAACATACACACACACGCACACACACACACACACACACACACTGACAGACAGAAGTTAGTGCTTATAACTGCAGACAAAGTTTGTCGGCTCGCATTACGCGCACAAACAACGAACGGGAAAAGGACACTCACCAAAAAAAAAAAAAGAAAAAGAGAAGAGATTGGCTGGCTAAGCAAACAAAAGTATGGCAAAAACAAAAATGGCGCCATCAATGGCGATGATGATGTGCAGCAGGATGTAGAAGAAGCAAAAGAAGAAGCAGAAGCTTTCTCATTGTGAAATTATTGACTCACACTTCTCACACACACTGTGTCTTTGAGGTTTATCAATAAATATTTGTTGACACTAGAAAAGAGCAGACTATCTTGGACTGGGAATATCTATGTGCATACATAATTCTTGTAAATATTGACAATCAGTGTGAATGATGAAAATCGATAACATTTTATCAGTGCTGTCAAAAGGAAAGTAATTGTCCGATATATTTAAGAAGATAGAACAATTCATTTAATTATTTGAAAACAACAGGGATAAGAAAGAGTTGGAAATGTTATACCCTTTATAACTATAAGTTAAGGGTTTTTTCGCTCGATAAGTTGCTGATAAAATATTTAGATACTAAGTGAGTAAACCCAGTGTGTAAACGAGAGCTATGCGGATTTCAAACGTGCAAAACCCTCGTTTTCAGATCCGAAAACGAACAGGAAACGAATCATCTGTCACTCAGTTTGTGGCAGCTGATGGCTCGAATGCGATAGCTTGCATACGATTCGTTGGCGAATCGTTTGTGATATTTTTGCGACCCCTTTCAGCATTGCAAACGATCCGCTTCTAATATTAATAAAAAGTAATTAGATGTTGATATTTTTCCTATTATTTATTATATATTAAATTGTATATTTGAAATATATGTCTTTATTGTTAACAATTACTCTTTACATTTTTGGGGCTGCCTTCCTTCCACAAATTCTGCCAAGTCCCCGTCATACATCGCAAAATTTGTTTGGGTCAGCTGTAATAATATATAATACTATTAAATATACATTTACATATAATACATTCATATTTAGGTATTACTTACTTCATTTGATTTTGAATAGAAATTCACAAAGATAGATAAAGTAAAACAAATTTGCCATACATTTTCTGTCGTGTTTCGTGCTGAACCTTATATCTCTATTCCGAACCCTTTTGTTCTGCCAGAACTTAGTACATAATGCAACGAAAATGTTGCGTTGAGTTCGTTCATTTCCGTTTTTCACGCGTTGAAAAGCTCGATAGCGGGTAATATGCGGAATTTCAGCATTCCCTCGTTTACGATCTGCTTTTGACTCGCTTTTATGTTCTAATACGAATGTTTGGCGAAACTTCAGTCGTCGTCCATTCATTGTCCGCAACTTGCAAGTTTCTAAAACTTTTAACGAGCAATTGGCGATAGGTTCGTTCAATGTTCGCTATTTGGTTTACTGGGAAGCATTGATAACAGGTTATAAAAAATTATATAGCATATGGACTGACGGAGAAACGAGTTTGGTATTATATATTTTGAGTAATTCTAATACTATCTTCTGAAGGGAATCGGAAATTTATTTTCACGCAATTTTTAGTAACTAGTATTCGAGTCTGGAAAATATGTTACTATTTACTAAGTTTATTTTCTAGAGCACACTTTAAAGAACATTCTTTGCTAAGCACTTTTCCTAAATAAAGAATTCTATTGCTGTCATTGGAAAGACTTTGAATAGTAGTTTGGGTATTAATAATCTGTTTAATTCAGTATTTCAACCTCTAAAGTATTTTTCTTTCTATTTAAATACCTTTTAGCAATTAAACATATACAAATGTGTTTATTTAGTTTGTCCAAATATCAGATGTTAATTTTCCAGTTATAGACGATGATATAAACTCTCCCATCTTCTGATAAATCAATTCTTTTCAAAACGAAAAAGGGGAACAACTAAGAGTTCAGATGGAAAACGTATCCTTAGTATTCCATCTCGACTCATAATATTTCCATCAACATATATGTATGTTATTGTTGTTGCTACTCTCAGTTGACCTTACAAAGTCATTTAGCACTTGTGGGCGTATTTAAAGTGTGCTTCAACTGAGAAAGGAGGCTTTGATGTTCATAGCTAATGGCGCTAACAATGGGAAAGTTGTTATGAGAACTGAGAGCAACAGAAAAAAAGAGTGTTCTATTACATAATACTTGGACTTGTGTGCCATTTTCTTGGTCATAACTTTTGATTACAATTTCTTGGCTCGATTCCATTGGCTGAGAACTTGAATTTTTTTGGCAAGCAGCTTTAATCTAAGCCAACCAACCCACGTTTAATCCCAATTCCCGCCAGACACTCTGTCGAAATTCATTTGCCAGCCACAAAAATGGGCATCGTCTACAGCATCTAGTACATCTACTACTACAGCCTACAAAATTATATTTTCAACTTGGTTTTCAGTTTGCTCGCTTTCTTTTCTGTGTAATGCAAAACTTTGGCATAACTTACTCTTATTTGGGCCGCACAGTTACCAATCTACAACAGCCATAGGATATGCATAAAATATGCCAAAACTTTCGACGGCAACTTTTTTAATAAATTTCCAAAAAAAAACTACACGAACAAAACAATACGAAACACGTGCTGAATTCGAGATGATTTAGCTACAAAAGAATTGTATAAACAAATTAAAAATCAATAATTTAAAACGTCGCATAAGTTCAACAACGAATTGACAATATATATACATATATACAAGTATATACAACAATGTGGTCGCCGGAATCGGAGATAAATTCCATTGCGATGGCAACAACGATGCGACACTCGCAGTCTTCGTCCTCAGGTGAGTTAGCTGGGCAAAAGATAAACATAAAAGGGAAAACTTGCCACATCTTGGGCCAATCAAATGCAGAAACTCAAACGTAAATTTACAATTTTCCTATGGATGCGCTTTTACATCTTGCGGATAAACGTGGCAAACGGGACGTATGCGCAATATTGCACTCTCCATTTCCCTCTGTCGTTGTTTTCTTTCGCACGTTTGCTTTGCCAAGTGCTTCCGCTTCCGCTTCTGACCCGATTGATGGCTAGGCTGTCTGTCTGTCTGCCTCTTTGCCTTGAACTTTTCGCGCACGATTAGAGAAACGCTAAAAAGCCTTGACTTAAGAGTCGAGTTGACTTTTAATTCAAACTGTAATTCAAAAATGAGTACTCATTCATACTCGTTCCAGGACTGAGTGCGAGTACTCTGAATGCCACTGACATTATTCACCACGTGATCAAATTGCAAATGCTAATGGGCAGCAAAGTGCCGTTATGCACGTAATCTCTAAAATGTCGACTACATATAAGAATTTAGTACATATGCATATGAACTTGTTTGTGTGTGTGTAAGCATACAGCACGAGTCAAACGCATAGATACGGTAACGTTTCGATAGTTTTGGCTGCCTGTAAAATGTCTAAATGTGCAGAATACTGTGTGTAAATATCAAAAAAAGTTATCTAGCTCTGAGATAGTATATTAAAATAATACTTATTGTATAAATACAACATGATTGTAAAGGAGTTTTTCAAGTAGAAATAACAGATTATTAAGCCAAAATGTAGGTTTGTCAGTCCTACTTCTAATTTCGTAACTCTTAACAAGATGTGTTTACTCTACTTTAGTAGGAATTCAAAACATCAGAGCCTAGTAAAACATAGGTTGCTTACACGCATACTATTAAACTTTTAGCTTGTGTGCAATGCTGCCAGGTGTTGAGCGCCCGGGAAAACTAGATTCTTAGAAAAAATATGCTAAAAATATGCTGAAAAACAAGCTATATCCAGATGCAAGAAAACATTCAATATAATTAGATTTATATTTAAATAAAATTAGTCAATAAATCGTCCACTTCATTATTTTCAAGTTCATTTAAATATTTATCGTTTTATTTTTCTATAATACTATAAAATTTCTTTGGCAAGTTGTGGGAGTATCTGTGAAATAAATAAAACCAGGGACTCAAAAGGATTATCATGCCCAGCGTCTTTATAGGAGAGCAGGTGGAATAATTTTCTCATTTCGTAGCCACTCCTTAAATTCGCTACTTTCCAGCCATGAATCGCGGAATAATTGTTTAGAAATTATTTTTGGCAATTCTGCAAGCTTCACACTCTTCACTTCACAATTCCAAATTGAAGAACTTGGCGATGACATATCGCACATGCCAACATATCAATGACACCAGCAATTAGAAAACAAATTCACGATCATATGAATAAAGTTGACGTAACAATCGCAATAAAAGATCATGCTACGATATTTGTAGAAGTCACGAGTACAATTGCTATTAGAATATGCTATATGAACTTTAAAATGTGCTAGATTTATGACTATAAGCTATAAGCTAAGATCTAGCCTAAAATAAGTTAATCTGGCAACACTGCTTGTTTGCGAGGCAGCGAAATACGAAGTCAACGTGTCAAACAGCCGAATGCACGCTTTGCAAGATGACAAACGAACGCTCGCTTCGTAAAATACACGAAGTGTCTCACACTCTGCGTGTGTGTTAACAGCGACGCAAGCAGAACTTTTAGCTTCGGCCACGCATAGTAGGGAAATTGCACATTGGACACACATTGAAATAGTCTGAAGAGGAATAGAGAGTCAAGTAAAACTAAATTGTTTCGATTGCTAATAAAGATTAAGCAAGCATAAAGTTTTTTTGGATACTGTGTGACACGTACATTGTCAAGTATTTATAATACCTATTGTATTACAGAGTATATAAATATGCATTCCTATTGAGATGCTTTCAGCTGTATGGCCTTCAATTCGCACGGCATTCGCCAGCACACTCCTCTATATAGTTACGTATATGTGTGTACACTTATGTACATATGTCTATCTACATACATATGTACTAGTATGTGTGTTTATAAACGCACACAAATGTGCACGCAACTTCAATTTCAAATGCCAAAGTGTTGCAGCTTCGTTCGTGCAAATTTGTTTATGCGAATTCACATTTTGTCAAACGAGTGTGTGAGTTTCCATGTGTGTTTTTGTTAGTCAGTGTAAGTGTCTGTCTGTCTGTGTGTGTGTGTGTGCATGTATGCACATTTAACGAGGGCCACGTTTATATCTCGGCCATTAATTTCCTGACTGCCTGGCTACCACAACCATGTTGCAAGCATAGCGTATGTTGCAACAAATACATTTGTCCGTGTGTATTTGGGGTAACGGAAACGCTGAATGTTTGCTGGCCATGCCAAAAGTGCAACATTAATACCTTGGCATTATGGTTTTAACCCAAATTAAGTTACTTCAATGTGTGGTTTTCTCTTTCTCTCCCCCCCCCCCCAGTCTCTTTTTCTGTCCCGCTCTATCGCTTGTGGCAGTTACGAGTACTTTGTGTGGCATTATGTGGGCGCCATTTAAGTTGCAAATTGGATTTTGGACTCAACGAACATCTGCTCAATTAAATAGCGAGCCAGAAATCAAATAATCCTCGTTAAATGCAAATTATACTCGATGCACACAACAATTGCAGGCACTGTGATTATGTTCATGCATCGTCGGGTTTTAAATTAATGAATAAATAATGGAATTTATGCATTTTATGTGTTGCCCAAACATCCCACGGGATGTAGGTTAAGCCTCCTCATCTTCTTTTCCTTTCTCCATATGCTTTTCGCTTTGGCATTGTTGTTCGCATTACTCACAAAACGGATGGCGTAGGGAAGAGTAAAGCAGCGGAAAACCGAGGAGGGGAAACACACACACAGAGAGTGAGTGAGAGAGAGAGAGAGAGAGTACGAGGATAACCGACCCTAGCTGCAGTCGCATTACTCGTAAATTTTAAACACCGCAATCTGAAATGCATATTCATTTTAGCTGCAATGCCTTCTCTGTATATAAGGAGTAGTATATAAATGTGGCCTACCAATACATAAACAACTATATATATATATATATATATATATATATATATATATATATATAATCTTATTGGATGAAGTAAGAAGTGAGCTTTAAACAGGGCTTCTGTTAAATGACGCTCAGCAGGCAGGAAAATGGCTGATAAAATATTGTAAAAAAACTTCTACTCCTGCTCGTTAACTGATCAGCTTTAAAGTCGTTTGCAAAGTTCTTGAAAATTATGAAAACTATAATCTCGGGAGGAAAGACTTTGGTTTTATTACTGAAAATTGAAGGCAATTAGACGTGAAATCTATAGAAGTAAATATCAATATTAAAATAGCTATAAAACTGCTCTTATTATCAGCTTTTTCGAGTTATGGGCGAAGGGGGCGTGGCATCGCGATGAAACTTTCTACACACATTAAGCCCAAGTTTCTTATCATGTGCGCCAAATCTCAAGTCTCTAGCTTTAACATTGCTTATGGTATGGGGAGTTTTCTAAATTTAAAACAAACGAGACTTAATATCGAAAATTGACAATAAACTTGATCTTCGTATGGTATGCAGGAACCTACATTCCAAATTTGAAGTCTCTAGCTCTTATAGTTGCTGAGATCCACGCGTTCATACAGACGGACGGACGGACAGACAGACGGACAGGTGTCAATCGACTCGGCTATTGATACTGATCAAGAATATATATACTTTATAGGATCGGAGATGCCTTCTTCTGCCTGTTACATACATTCACACGAATTCATTATACCCATTTTAGCCCACTTTTAATGGGCACAGGGTATAAAAAGGTTTTAAAAATTAGTGGAAAAGGAAGAAAGTACGTAGAATGTATGATGCCTGCTCGCTCGTCCTTAAAGTTATTTTCAAAGCATAAAAAATATAAACCATAAATGTCTTATAATTTACGAAGTTACTACTACATGTGGAATATTTCTGGAATAGAGAAGCCTATAGAAACCCACCTAAACTAATATATCTAATTAAAAAGAAGGTCAAATCGAAGAAACGGGACGGGAGCGACAGTAGGGAGCCCTCAGAGAACCCTGATGCACTTTTTAACCGATCTTTCCTATGACAGCTATATGATATAGTGATCCGATTTGAACCAAATCTGGTCAGAATATATAAAACATGACCAGATGCATAATCTGTGATTTTGGTTGAAGTATGTCGAAAAATTAAAAAGTTTGTCATACAAAAGTTTGATTTTCGACCGATAGTTCCTATGGCAGCTATATGATATAGTGATCCGATCCGGCCGGTTGCGACATATGTACTGCCTGCAGCTAAAAGACTGATCTGTAACAGGTTTCATCCTGATAACTCTAAAACTGAGAGACTAGTTTGCATAGAAACAGACAGACAGAGGGACATGGCTATATCGACTCGGCTGTTGCTGCTTATCAGGAATATATATACTTTATAGAGTCAGACATGCCTTCTTTCGTGCCTTACTCATTTCGAGACAAAGTTCTAATACCCTCTGCATGGGTATAAAAATTACTAGAAGTAATTCAAGTATTTAGATAAGTAGCTAAAGTTTAAAACTTCAAAAAAGCAATATAAAAATCGATTTAAAATTACTAAACAAAAAAACTTATTGCGTCGAGTGGTTGAAAGTCTTGTGGTTTGTGTTTACATTGTCAACAGAGTAAGTAAACAAAAGCTACTGTTGGCTTAAAGTTTAAAGTATTACAATTGTTGTGTCTAGATAAGCCTAATGGGTACAAGGAACTTGTAAATAAATAAATTATAAATAAGGGTCATGTTATGAAAGTAACTATGAATTTTCAACAATTTCTTTGTTGTTAGAGTATTTAAGTTATGGTTGAGTTCAGAAATGTCGTATTTTAAAGTGAATTTTGGCCTGCCAACTTTCCACAGCATATCAGTTGAATAAATCAAGTAATATTCGGATAGAAAACGAATGCAATCTACATTCGGCAGTTACAAACTGTGATATTAAGTATACGCTCGGTACAAGTTTAAATTGTGTATATTTGCTATCTTTTCACTACTAAGTCTGTGTAATTTTCTTGTCTTTATTATTATTGTTTCTTGTAAATTTCCTAAGAAATATACATACATATAAAGTGTAAAACACAGAAAACGTATATAATCTTTGTAGTGGCAATGAGGTTATTAGAAACATTTACTTAACCTTAGCTTGCCTTTAAGAAGACATCGTTACGTTTAACTACATATATAATAAAGAATATTATATAAGTTAAATCATTTGAATGATTTTATGGCTGCCTCTGTGTTGACCTTTCCTTACTACATAAAATGAGAAAATTTGGCTTATTACGGATTATTATGTGACTGGGAATAGGTAACAGTCTGGTTGACAGTAATGGGTGCAAGTTGCACGTTGCACGGTGATTGGGACATCGAATCCCAAGCAAGCACAGCACAGAGGTTAGCCTTTTAAAATTACGTGATGTGGCAAGATTGCCCGCATGCCACACACCACACACACACAGACACACACATGTATATACTAGACAAACATTGGCTAACAGCATATTGGGGCAACCACAAAAACGTAAAAGTGGGGAAGAAAAGTAAACGGGAGAAGACGGCGGAAGCGAGCATAAAGGTAAACTATCAACAAAGCTGCAACGTGTCTGCCCAAAATGCAACAGCTGCTGTCGTTGGCTGCGCTTGTTTAAACGGTTGAAAGGCTGAAAAGACGTTTCAGGTTGGCCAGGACACAAGTCGGGAAAAAGAATGAGGAAGTTGCATGCCACCAGCATGTCTAGCTGCTCGTCTCATCTTGTTTTGCTGAGATTCTTCGCACGCTTGCAAATGCCAACAACGACATCATCATCTTCCCCATACCCATCATCCTCATCATTATTCGCTTTCATCTGTCTAAGCTTCAACATCATTTGCAGGCAATTTCAGGACACAATTTGAGCAATTCACGAGCTGCAGCTGCTCTCAAACATTTATCCCAAGTGGGAATGCTTACAAATTTTATCGCATGCCTTTTTGCATAAACTTGAGCAGCTTGATTGACTGACTGATTGGCAATCAACATATAGAATTCATTGCACTGTCTAGTTTCTATCTATGAAGTGGGTGGAATATTACCATTCAATTTATGTTGCCATCTCCACATGTAGCCTTTATCAATAATTGATCATTAAATCTGCACAAAACTTAGCAATTAAATGTTTAAACCCTCCGGGTTGGAATGTTAGTTGGCTTTAAACTTATTACAAAGTGCTACAATTACATTATTATGACCAGTTAATCAAATAAGCTTCATTAAACTAATTCAATATGCGAAATTTAGAATTATGAACACATTGGGTTTTCGGTTTGGTTTCAATCGCCAAAAAGTTATAATCCCTGGACTTTTAATTCCAATATAAAGTGTAGCAAAAATTAAAACAAATTAATAACTAATTACATTTAAATAAATAGATATAATAAATAAAAAACAAGACTCTATGTGCTTTAATTATGACTATTTTATAAGTAATGATGATGTTATTCAACGGAGTAATAATTGCGATATATTTAAAGTAATTTCTATATTTGTAGCCCTGGAAAATAAATAATTAAATAAATACGAAAATAGATCAAGATTTATTCAGTTTTAATACGAGTTTCTTTGATATTAACTTTAGAGAAGAAAGAGTTAAAGAAATCTTGTATGTTTGTTAAAACATCATTCTTGATTTGTAGTGCTTAATCAGATAGTCTCTTAATTCATTCATATTTAGGGCTAAAAGCGCGCAAAAACGGATTACATTTTGAATATTAGTAACATTTATTTAAATTAGTTTCCATGTTTCCTGCGAGGCATTTCAAGTCTTAAAACTTTGCTTTGTTCAACTTTTGAACTAATTTCCACTACATACGTATATTCTGTGCATATGTTCTTCTTTAAGGCATCCAGCTGCCTCTTCAGTCCAAGCATAGCTTCATCAAAGAGTTAACCAGGCTGTCTCTGTTCTTGCATTCGTCGTAACTCGTTTTACAGACACAGATTTATTCTAAATTGCGAAATTTACATTGAAGGCAACAGCAAGCAGCAGCAGAGAGGGGGAAAGTGAGGCAGTTGAGGCAGCTCAATTGCTGGGAGAATACGCTCGAGAGCCCCAAAAGCACTTTATACTTGTGTGGCGCCCACGTTGCGTATACGTAATTTGTGTAAGGCGCTGTTGACGCTGTTGTCAAAGTGGCATTTGAATTTATGCCGCCACTTGTAGCAAGTGTGGCAAGGTAGGCTAGCTGCAAGCTCAAGAGCACACACACTTTATTTAAAATTAAATATTTAACTATTTTGCGTCGTGTTGCAACTAACAACATATTGTTGCAGATTGCCAACATGAAATTATTATGAACAAAATAAAATGTGCAATATTTATAGGGGAAAAATTTGATGAAATATTTGCAGGGAGATTTTAAACAGCTTCCGAGAAAGAGGAAATTAAAGAGAGGTAGGGGGAAGGTTGGGGGCAAAAAGACCACCCAATGGCCTCGCCAGCTGGCAATTTTATCATTTTTCACTTTGACAAACAAACACAAAAGCGATACAATCTCAGGGTTGCCGCGAGGCATGCTGGCTATGGGAAAGAGGCAAGCAGGGACAGAGCCTGGAAACGTTTGGGCTTTGTTATGCACGAGTTAATCGCTGGGTGTCCCCCTGTCGTCGACACCTCCCCCTTTGCCAACACACTTTTCAAGTGACGATCGAATGTCATTCAACAGCGAGATTCGCTCTAAACAATCGATAAAAGGATAATGCAAACAACAAACACAGGAAATAAAGGGAAAGAGTGAGATGGAGGAGGAGAGAGTGATGTGGGAGGGAATTGGAAAGTGATGGAGAAGGAATAGGATATGAATAGGATAGGAATAGGATAGGCATAGGAATAGGAAAGGAATAGGATAGGAATAGGATTGGAATAGAATAGGAATAGGATAGGAATAGGATAGGAATAGGATAGGAATAGGATAGGAATAGGATAGGAATAGGATAGGAATAGGATAGGAATAGGATAGGAATAGGATAGGAATAGGATAGGAATAGGATAGGAATAGGATAGGAATAAGATAGGAATAGGATAGGAATAGGATAGGAATAGGATAGCAATAAGATAGGAATAAGATAGGAATAGGATAGGAATAGGATAGGAATAGGATAGGAATAGGAATAGGATAGGAATAAGATAGGAATAGGATAGGAATAGGATAGGAATAGGATAGGAATAGGAAAGGAATAGGATAGGAATAGGATAGGAATAGGATAGGAATAGGATAGGAATAGGATAGGAATAGGATAGGAATAGGATAGGAATAGGATAGGAATAGGATAGGAATAGGATAGGAATAGGATAGGAATAGGATAGGAATAGGATAGGAATAGGATAGGAATAAGATAGGAATAGGATAGGAATAGGATAGGAATAGGATAGGAATAGGATAGGAATAGGATAGGAATAGGATAGGAATAGGATAGGAATAGGATAGGAATAGGATAGGAATAGGATAGGAATAGGATAGGAATAGGATAGGAATAGGATAGGAATAGGATAGGAATAGGATAGGATAGGAATAGGATAGGAATAGGATAGGAATAGGATAGGAATAGGATAGGAATAGGATAGGAATAGGATAGGAATAGGATAGGAATAGGATAGGAATAGGATAGGAATAGGATAGGAATAGGATAGGAATAGGATAGGAATAGGATAGGAATAGGATAGGAATAGGATAGGAATAGGATAGGAATAGGATAGGAATAGGATAGGAATAGGATAGGAATAGGATAGGAATAGGATAGGAATAGGATAGGAATAGGATAGGAATAGGATAGGAATAGGATAGGAATAGGATAGGAATAGGATAGGAATAGGATAGGAATAGGATAGGAATAGGATAGGAATAGGATAGGAATAGGATAGGAATAGGATAGGAATAGGATAAGAATAGGATAGGAATAGGATAGGAATAGGATAGGAATAGGATAGGAATAGGATAGGAATAGGATAGGAATAGGATAGGAATAGGATAGGAATAGGATAGGAATAGGATAGGAATAGGATAGGAATAGGATAGGAATAGGATAGGAATAGGATAGGAATAGGATAGGAATAGGATAGGAATAGGATAGGAATAGGATAGGAATAGGATAGGAATAGGATAGGAATAGGATAGGAATAGGATAGGAATAGGATAGGAATAGGATAGGAATAGGATAGGAATAGGATAGGAATAGGATAGGAATAGGATAGGAATAGGATAGGAATAGGAAAGGAATAGGATAGGAATAGGATAGGAATAGGATAGGAATAGGATAGGAATAGGATAGGAATAGGATAGGAATAGGATACAACTTTAATGATACTCTTATTACAATCTTAACTTAACTTTCGTTCTCTCAATACCCCTTTAGTCAACAATTTAACAGGGTATCTGTGCGTCGCATTTCCTCTTTCATCTTTGTCTGCTCTGTGCTTACCTTGGGCAAACATGACGACGAAGCGCTTTAAAAATTAATAGGAAATGATGACAAAGAGGCGTTGCTATAATGCCTGCCTATTAGGCCAAGTTTTAGGCTCCCTTTGCGCACTTAAATGACGGCAAACATTTACGTAGCTCTTGGCCAAGTTAAGTTCAGTTATGTTGCTAATGAGCGAGCAAATAACGTCTGCTTTGACTTTAATGCCAAAATTGACAAGGTCATAGTTGAAATTTCTACAATTTCTTCGGTATCTCTCTCTATCTCTCTCTCTCTCTGTCTCTCTCTCTCTACACGCACACACACACATATATACATACGCACACACACACACACACACAAATGTCTCTATTTAAATTGGCACCCGAGGATGCAGAAATGAGCAAGGAATTGATCGTTTTGAAGGCTTCTGTCAATTTTCAAGGTTATCTACAGTGCTTCAAGTATGATATCGTACTTCTCTTGTACAACATTCAAGTCTGCTGGCCATTCAAGTGTCCGACCCGAAAGGTTTTGCCCTTTGTTGACCTCAAGTTGTGTTTTGGCCCTACAATTGGTGAGTCTACAATATGCAGAGGACATCGAATAGCAGTTTTAAGTGAAAAGTTGTTATCGAGAAGTTTTTATAGGGAAGTTAGTGTTATCGGAGGGTTCTAATCGGAAAAATTTGTATTGGAAACCTTCAGTCGGAAAGCTTCAATCGGGAGTTTCATTTGCATTATTTTCAATCGAAAATTTTTAATCGGAAAGTTTGAAGTTGAAAAGGTTATATGGAATAACTCGTACGCCTTTTCCACTCCAAGCGTGACTCCGTTTCTCCTAGTTTTTTTCTCTTTCTTTCTATGTCTGTCTCGCCCTTTCTTGACATTTCCTCCTACACGTCATCGTTATGCGAGACCGCGTGTTGACCTTCAAAAGGCATTTTCATTAAGCGAACTCGAGTTTTCCTTTAGCACAACCTTTCCCTACCCCTCTTGCCCTTTTCCACTTTTCCCAGTCGCCCTTAGCTTTTGACTTTTGCTTGTTTAATTAAAGACGATTAGCAATTCTCGTTAAGCAATCGGCGAAAATGGCCAGAAGCGCGCTCGCAGCTCCATTAAATATGCAAGGAAAATGCTTTAATTATACATACTTACACATACACATATGTATGTACACCTACACACATACACACACACACACACACAAATACGTGGTCTTCTACTCTTTTAACCGACATTGAAAGTTGCTTTTTCATTGTTTGCACTTTCCATTTTTCAGCCCATTTTCAAATCGGTTTTAGAATCAACGAAATCGAAACGGAAGTTGTTCGTTTCGCCGGAAGGCGAAGAGGGAAAGGCGAGCAAATGGAAGAGGGGTGGGAATGGGGACGAGTGGCTGCGAAGCGCGTTAGAAATGAAAGAAATTGGTAACGAAATGAATTCGTTTTCGAATGTTGGACACGCAAACCTGGCATTGGTTCTGTGTCGGCGCTAAATAACGATTCTACAGTACACACCCACTATATAGTATTCGATTTTACATGTTTAGTGCAAGGACTCTCTCCCATGTGGATGGCGGGCTCGGGGAGGGATTTCATTTTATCTTTTTGTGGCTTATGAATGGCATGTGGTTGACACACAGCTGGTTGCCATTATTGGAACTGCCAAAAGATGGGGGGGGGACAGATGGTGGAAAGAGGCAGAGAAATAGAGGGTGGTGTAAAGAGGGAAAGAGCACAGGGGAAGGGAACTAGACTGTTGAGCTTATTGTTAGACAGTGTCGTCCATGTAAAAGGGAATACCAATGATAATATTTGCTTAAACTAATATTGTTACATCTATTTATAGAAATACGTTTATTTATACTACTACTCATAATACTATTACCAACAGTTGAACAACTACTACGACTTTCAGTATTATTACTGCTACTACTATTGTTCGTAGGAATACTAATATTATTAGTACTATTCCTACTAAAATAATGGATACTACATATACTATATTTTCTTTTATTTGTAATTACTTTTACTACTACATTGCTCTACTACTATTACCACTAAATCTATTGCTACCATTAAAAATACTATTTTTTTTTACTACTGTCAGTTCTACAATTACTTAACTTAGAACTACTACTACCACTATTCTTACTACTATTACAATTCCTACTAAAATGGTTAATTCTACTACTATTTGTAATTTACTACTACTAGAACTATGACTAGATACTTTAAACACTACTAAAAATGAATCTAATACTATTACTAATATTTCTACTACATTTCTACTACTATTACTAATATTTCTACTACATTTCTACTACTACTAGTAAATGTTACTACTACTATTTCTACTACTACTAGTAAATTTTACTACTACTATTTCTTCTACTACAAGTAAATATTACTACTACTATTTCTAGCACTAGTAAATATGTCTACTTCTATTTCTACTACTATTAGCAAATACTGCTATATACTACAATTTTCTACTACTATTTTTAAACACTTCTCTCGCTATTTTTACCAATATTTGGTACAATTCTTATGACTTGGCGCTATTTTTTCCTGATTGCACTGTAAGAAAAACAAAAGCAAATAACGAAAACCGCTAAAATACTTGAATATCGTTATGCAAACCTCGCGGAAACTCAACCCCAGAGATTTCCAAGCGTTTAAGCCACCACAAGGGGGCCAACAACTGCTGCGGGCCAAAAGTCAACTTACAGTTATAGCAAACAGTGCTAGGGGAAATAAGGGAAATATATAGTTTTGATGGCAGTCAGCGATAAGCGTATACGTCGTATTCTAGGGAGGAAGTGCGGTGCGGGAAGTGCTCAGAAAAGTCATAAAAATTGAAATATAATTGATTGGCGTTGTCGTTTGTCGTTGTCAAAGTTCCAGACGATTCGGGAAAGAGAAATTGACGTAGTCGCCTGCTAAATTTAGTTGGCCTGTAATTTTAGACACCATCAAGTTGAATTTATTTACATTGTGGGGGGGCGGGGCGAAGGGCGAAAGCGGGAGGGGGCACCTTGACAACGAGGATGTCAGGGTAAAAGTTTTTTGCATTTGTGCCACAAACTTTGATCATTTAACTCAATTAGCACAACGCCGAAAGTTACCTAAACTGAACTCTGGTGTTTTTATTCTTTATTATTTTTGAACGGAACAGGCATATCATCGTTGTCCAGCTCCGGCGATCCGGAGCGTCTGCCGGAGCTGCCGCCGGGAGACGAACAGCGTCTGCAACGTGCCGCACTCCACTTGCAGCAGAAGCTCATACTGCGCGAATGGCTGAGGGAATATCGCATGCAACATCATTATCAGCGCCTGCTTGCGGTTGAGGTGGCCTCCCTGGAGGACGTCTACTGGCTGGAGGATTCGCGGGCCAGCAAGATACTCGGCAAGGACTGGCAGCTGTGGTCGACGGCGCGTCAGGGGCTGCCGACATCAAAGCCACAGCTGGACGCACTCAAGGCACAGCTGTGGTCGACGGTGGTCAAGTCGAGTCAGCACCAGGACGCCTGGACATGGGGTGGCATGCTGGTTGTTTCCGTTTCCGTCGCCGGACTCGTTACACTTGCCGCCATGACGCAACCGTCGCTGGCTCCCGAGGCACGACACTCGCTGCTGCAGTATGTCACTGGCAAATATCTGCTGCCAGCCAACTGTAAAGTGCAATGGGACTGGAAGGATCCGGTTCGTGTGGGCGATACCATGTGCTTTGTGGTGCGCTTCTTTCAGCGCAACGGGCAGCCCTATCCCATCTGTGATACGGACCAGTTCTTCGTCGAGGTCACCGAGGGCACTCGCAAAGTGGTCACCATCAGTGAACTGGGCTCCTCCACGGATCCCAACAATGCCAACATTGCCAAGGTCAAGTTTACGGTACGCACGGCCGGACAGTACAAGATCTCAGTTCTCATCGGCGCCAGTCACATCGCCGGTTCACCGTTCCTGCGTAACTTTCTCCCCGGCGCCATCGATGCACGCAGATCACGATTCATTCGTCCGGCCAGCACGGTCATCTGTTGTGCCAGTGCTCCGACCTTGATGCACATTGAGCCGAGGGATGAGTTCGGCAATGCCTGTCTCTTTGAGCAGTCCGACGATGCCCTGAAGGTGGGAGAAAAAAAACCCATCCCTTTTGATTTCCTACTAACTGCGTTTATCCCTTACTTTTTTTTAGGGTTATCACGTTGCCATCTATGATCTGCATGGCGTGGCCGTTGAGAAGCTTCAACATGCCATTGCCTTCAGCTACGATCGCGTTAACTCACGCGTCTCCGTCACAGCTCTCTTTCCGGAGCCAACCTGTCTGCGCGCAGTCATCAGCTATCGGGATCAGCAACTGCCAAATGGTGACTTCGATATCATCGTTTTGAGCAGTAAGTACTATTGAATATGATTGATGAATCGCTCATCCTTACATCTGCAAGGATAGACAAGTCCGTCTGTTCCTCTTAACCCAGTGATTTCAATAGTGGAATAACTTAGTGCCAATCTATAATAACATTTCCTCCTTTCCCTAAATCTAACCAAGGAGGGATAATAATTCCCCTAGCTTGTCGTATCACCAATACTTTCTCAAACAGAGCTCCTCATCTATTCCCATCTCATTACAGACAGCGACACGACGTTGGTGCACAAGAATATAGCCTCTCGGAAGCACAATATTTGCTACGAGGCCAAACTGATGAGCATCTATGGATCATCGAAGGGGAAGCCCCGCAAGGTGATGTGCTATGTGGGACCCAAGCAGGTGAGTATCAGAGCGGTTAAATAATTAAATTGTGCGAAATGTTGAGGCTCAGAACTCGTTGATCTTTCAGGTGACGATCAAGGAAATGATATTGAAATTCATTCCCAAACGCATTGCGACTTTTCGCCTGTGTCCGTCGACCAAGTTCCATTTTCTACCGCAACTTGTGACACAGCTGCATGGACCAGTTTTTGTTATAGACGATGGAGCACAGCCAAGAATAGAGTTGGCTTCAAAGGATCGCAATATCATTGCTGCGACATTTACACATTTTCTGCTAAAGAACATTGGGGGATCGGAGACGTTTAAGGACAAACAGGACTTTTTCTATCACGAAGTGCGCAAGTTTCACGCGAGCTATTATCATGAGAAGATGGCGTTGAAAGTGCATCGCGAGAAGATTCTGGAGAGCAGCATGAAGGCCACAAAGGGATTCTCCGTCTCTGACTGGTGTGGCAACTTCGAGGTGACGTTCCAGGGCGAACAGGGCATCGATTGGGGAGGTCTGCGTCGAGAATGGTTCGAGTTGGTCTGCAGCGCCTTATTCGATTCCCGGAGTGGCCTCTTCTGCACATTCCATGACAAGCACCAGGCCCTGGTGCATCCCAATCCCACACGGCCAGCGCATCTCAAGCTGAAGTACTTTGAGTTTGCTGGCAAAATGGTTGGCAAGTGTCTCTTTGAAAGTGCGCTGGGAGGAAGCTATCGACAGTTGGTGCGCGCCAGATTTAGTCGCTCCTTTCTGGCCCAGCTTATTGGACTCAGAGTGCACTACAAGGTGAGTTAAAGTTCTCTGCAACAACTAAAGAATTGATTAAAGCAGCTGTCTCCCTTTGCAGTACTTTGAGCAAGACGATCCAGATCTGTATCTGTCCAAAATTAAGTATATACTCGACACGGATCTGGATGGGACAGACACTCTGGAGTTGTACTTCGTGGAGGAGGTTTACGATGCCAGCGGTCAGCTAAGCAAGACCGTAGAGCTTATTCCCAATGGTGCCAAGACGCGAGTGACGAATGCCAGCAAGAATCAGTACCTGGATGCCTTGGCACAACAGCGACTCTGCAATAGCGTCAAGGATGAGGTGGATAGTTTCCTAAAAGGTCTCAATGCCATCATACCCGACAATTTACTCAGCATTTTCGATGAGAACGAACTGGAGGTAAGGATTACTGAACTAAAGTTGTAACTTTCAGTTTCTCTAACGATTTCAAATCAATAATTAAACGATCTTAAACGCTCTTTTCAGCTGCTGATGTGCGGCACTGGGGAGTACTCCATAAGTGACTTCAAGTCCCATCACATTGCCAATGGTAATTCCTCCGAGTTTCGACGTGTGCTCGCCTGGTTCTGGGCAGGAGTGAGTAACTTTAGTCAGACGGAAATGGCACGCCTGCTGCAGTTCACCACGGGATGTTCCCAACTGCCGCCTGGTGGATTCCAAGAGCTCAATCCACAATTTCAAATAACAGCTGCGCCTACGTTTGGCAATTTGCCAACAGCGCATACCTGGTAAGTAGATATTACAGCATAGCTCACAGTCGAGCAGACTCACTCTTATCCTACACTTCTCCTCGTCACAGTTTCAATCAACTCTGCCTGCCTGACTACGAGAGCTACGAGCAATTTGAGAAGTCGCTGCTGCTGGCCATCAGCGAAGGCAGTGAGGGTTTTGGCATGGTTTAAGCCAACTTTTCGATGGAATTTAATTAAGTTAATTAATACATATAGATATATTTTGAGTAGCCGCTGCAATTGTGTTCCTGCGCTTTCTATGTCATATTGTTAAGAATACCACATACATACATATTTAATAAGTATGCGTGATGATCAAATTTAATAAAAATAAAAAGCGTTGCTTTCTATGTTCAAATTGATTAGAAGATAATTAAAAAGCAACCCAGCAAAAGCAATAATTAAACAAAAATAGCTACTAGTTTTTAAACGAATCAAAATGAAAATGAAAATATATCATCATCAAAAAGAATGTGATAATTGTATTATAAAGTAATGCAAGTTAATAGTAAAAACAAAAGATCTTTTAAACTAACCAAAAAAATTTAGCAACTAAATCAACTAAACAATGATAACAAGATTTGTGTACTATAGTTAAATGCTTGCAGTGCTGTGTACAAATTTTGCCCCAAACAAATTCCCAAGGCAGAGGGCCAAAGTCCCGAAGCCCCCACTCTATTATAAAGTCAAACTATTATGTAGCATATAACTATAACTTATTATAAACTCGAAAACCAAAAAAAGAAAAGTAAAGAAAACAATGTTAATAATATGCATTTCAACTAACAATTTCCCAAACTGAATGAACTCTTAAAAGAAATAAAAAATGATGATAGCTATGTGAGCAATATTGATATTTAGAGGACATCGATTTGAGTAAAATTATTAAATGGTAGTTTTAAACTGTTGTTTGAAAGCACATTGCTAAATCAATAAATTATAAAGAATAAGTAATAGTGTAACTCTGTAATGTATTTGTTATTTTTTGGGAACGCACATGATATTATTATTTATTACGAGTAGAACACTTTTTTAGTTATATTATTTATTACGAATATTAGTTTTACATAACTATGGCATTTTCCAACATTCAATTAAGTAAAAAGTGGAAGTGGAAGTGGGACCGCAACCGGTTTACGACTCTAAACTAATAAGACTTACTGGCCGAAAATTAACGCATCTGAAACCCGTGCAGTAAGTGTCAAACAACTTTCTTCGGGGTTATAGGGTAAGGTGTCGACTATCATTAAAGTCTCTCGCTATTATTCAATGCACTTTTATTGCGAAAGGTCGCATGTGTAGGAAAGCAGTTTCCCCAGCAAATATATAGTACATAATTAACTAAGTGTATAGCAAGTGTCGTCTACAGTATTTCCATTTCTCATCTGCTGATTCGTGAGTGACATATTAAATAGAAAACATTTAACAAACCAAACTGTCAATAAGAAATTTTAGACAAACGCATGTGTCGACGACTCGTGTGCCAGCATTTTGTGGCATATTAATTTAAACAATTATTAGATATTAATTAATAGAGTACGAGAATCATGTAGCGGGAATCAGGCAAAAGAAGCCGCTTATTATTTTTTTGCCACATTCAAATTGAAGGAGAAAGTGGAGTGCACGACATTATATAAAACAAGTAAAAGTGCTCTGGTTGATTATGAGCGGTCTGAAGTTATACCCTGTAGCAAGTTTTATTTGTTTATTTATCTAAACTTCTATAGGTAAAAATTGAGTTAGTTTAATAAACTTAAATCAAATGAAGGACTCATTTTATTTCAGTGTTCAACTAGCAAACAGAAATATTTTCTTCAATTTATTGGTTGATTAATGAATCGATTTATTAGTTATTTTTCTTGTTCCTTCCAGTTCTTAGCTCAGTTAGTTTGTATCCCCTTCTTGTTCATGCTTTCTTTAGTTTATTTATGTGCCCTTCTTGTTAATGCAATAGACAAACATTAAACAAATACTGGTCACTGGTTTTTATGAATGTTCTGTGCTCTAAATATGTGCAAAGTAGTAAGTAATCTTGATGTAAACAATATTCGCAGAACAGATTTATATAGATATCATTAAATATTTGTTTAAATCTATTTTAAGAACGGTTTATGGTTTTAATACATGTAGAAAATAGTTTTAAACCAGGTTGTTGTTAAGGTTGTTTATTTTTTTTTGCTAAATAAATATGTTAATTGTTTAGTTTGCCAAAACATTTACTGTGGCTATTTGTTCAATATTCTAATGATGGAAATTGTCAGCCTGTTAAAATAAATACAAGCCATCCTCTATCATTCATCTTTTCGTTATTACTTTTGTCGCTTACTTTTGCTCTATTTTAAATTATTCATAAATAAATAATAAAAACCGAGTGTATGTTAACCAACCTAGTAAAACCAGCTCGGAAAAGCTTATGAGCTTGTTATAAAAGTGAAACTCTCTGCGGCACAGCAAGTACCTTGAGTTTGTGTGTTCTTTATGGACTGCCCTGGCACACATTTAATAATAATAATAACTTATGTAGTTGTCGAGTGTATCTGTAACAGGCTTATAAGGTAGTTCGCGCCAGTTTAGAGCTGGTAATTAAGACGGTGAAACCTCGACACAAGGTCTTAACACACTCCACGCAGGTAGAACACCAGATAACTTTCCCCTGAAGAAAAAAAAAACCAACCAAACTGTGAAGTATTCGCAATTGAATAAAATGAATTAAAAGCCAAACTGTGTGTATCGTCATTATTCAATTTAATTAATTCAATTTCGTCACACTTAAATTAAAATAAATAGCTTAGGAAACTAGTCGAATATAATCATAGGGTTAAGGCTTATCCCGTACACTTGCTGGCCAAGGTGCACATAAGGGTTCTGGGACAGAAGACGAGGGCCTTGGAGCAGGTCATCTTGTGGCCCCTCATCTGACCCTGGGCGTTCTTGTAGCACACGAAGTAGCTGCTGATGGAGGTCTGATCTGGTATCTTGTCTCCCTCCTTGCAGTAATACTTGCGCTTCTTTAGGGAGTTGCTGCTATTGCTGCTGCCGCTGCCGCTGCCGCTGCTGCTGATGAGGGGTGTCAGCGTGGGGGAGGGAAGTTGGGGACGTGCCGTAGTGCTGAGCTCGACATAATTAAGCATATAGGAGTCCAGTAAGTTGTGCTCCATGCTGGAAGAAGCTGATGGAGCAGCCGTTTCCTGGGCGTTGCCATATTGCTGCAGGAGATTTGCAATGTTCTGAGCCTTCATGGCCGCCTCCTGACGTCGCTTCGCCTCCGCCAGCAGCTTGAGCGTCTCCAGCTGCTGCCTTCTATTCTCATCTATCGTATATCCATGGAATAGAGGCATGTCTCCACACTGGGCATAAGTCTGGGCATCGCAGATCCGTGTCTGTTTGTTGAAACCCGTATAGGGGGGACAGGAATAGGAGAGGACCTTGCCATCCTTCTTGCTACACACAAAGTAGCGGGTACAGTCCGTCTGATTTGGCTGACGTACGCCCGTCTGGCAGGTGATAACCTCCACATTGCCCAGCTCCGACATGGCCGAGGGCGACTGTGTCATCAGGGGAAGTATGGACTTTTGGAAGACATCCAAGCTTATAAAATTGCCATTAAAGTTAACCAGTTGCCCCAGGACAGAGGGATACTTGGACTTGGTGGGCAGACTATTGCCGGGTGCAGTTGGCATTCCCAATCCTGTGCTGAACATGCTCAGTCCCACATTCCCCGCCGTATCACTGTAGATGCTGCTGCTCATGCTGGGAGTCGGTCGGGGCAAATAGGGAGACTTAAATTGATGCAAATGCTGCGACTGTTGAGATTGTTGAGATTGTTGCGACTGTTGCTCGTTGGCCGCATTCTGGGACATCGTATAACTCTGCTCCACATACGTGCCAGGTGCTAATTGATGGCTCATGCCCAGCACATCCGTTGAGGTCAGTACATGACGATTGTTGTTCTGATTCCCATTGCCATTCCCATTCCCGTTAATTGCCTCGTCAGCTTCCACTTCCATGCTTTCGATTTTCTGCGAATTGGGACGTATTTTCACTTGGCCCGGCTCCAGTTGAGTAGGGAACATGCCCTGGCCAATTGCCAGAGCTGTGGGGTAGCTCTCCGTTTGGAAGATCGAGTTTACGTTATGCTCGTTGAGATGCGGACTGGGCGTGTAATAGGTGGCGACGGTTGCCGGCGAGGGATGAACAGCAAAGGGACTCGGCGTGGTGTGTGCATAGTCGTGGGCATAGGGAGCCGCATATTGTCCCGTGTACTGATTACTCATGGTCGTCACGGAGATTGAGGAACTCGGTCTGGCCGTCGTCATGGTGGCCATGAACTTGTTGTAAAAATTGCCGCTTTCCATTTGATTGTTGTTGTCCATGTTATTGTTAAACTTGTGCTTGTCCAGATTAGGATAAAGTCCCAGACTGTTGCCGTAGTTGTCGAGCACTTCCTTCTCCCCGGAACTTGTGCTGGACAAATGTACGGGAATGACATTGTTGTGTATAATCGTCGTGGTTGGTTGCTGCTTCTTGTAGCCAGTTTGCTTCTTGTGATGCACATAATGGGTTCTGGGAGGCGACGGGGAGTCGTAGCTCTGCATGGGATAGTAGGATTGGAAGGGTTGGTTGTGCGATGAGAGTATGACGGGTTGCAATATGGGAGGAACGTAGTAGGCGCCATTATACGCCGGATTTGGCAGCACCTTGGGCAGATTCTGGGCGGCAATCATTTGCTTGGACAGCTCCAGCACCGTCTTTAGGGTCTCCTCCGAGATCTTGGGCTCGTGTTCGCTATACTCATGACTCTGAGCAGTGCTAAAGGGTTGTTGTTGTTGTTGCTGCTGCTGATGTTGTTGTTGTGTCTGTTCCGAGTTTAGACCGTATTGAGGAAGGGTGAACATGACCGAACCCTCTGGACGATTCACAACAATTTGCGAGTTGGCATAACCAGGACCATAGGAGGAGAAGGGCTGAGTGTTCGACAGCATCAACTTGGTCTCGGGCTGCATGCGATGCCTGGTCAGATGCTCCTGCAGGCGCGTCTTGTTCACTGTAGGCTCCGGCAAGGGATTAGGCGCCCTGGTGGAGGAGCTGACAGCAACTGTAGTCTGTGTTGTTGCCTCCGTGGTGGTGGAAACAGCCGAATCCTTGTAGTCCCCTACAGGGTTTAGCATGTCATAGCGATTCTTTAGATCGAAGTGCGCTAGGAAAGCGTTCAGCTGATCCGGACGCATCTCCAGTTGAGGTTTGTCTGTTTTCTGATAGGTCTGCTGCAGTCCATCGATGAGCTGCGATAGACGCTGCAGATGTGCCGTAAGATTGGGATCAATCGGGGAGCTAGAGGAATAGGCAACAGTCGGAAGCACTGTGACGGCAGTTGACTTTGTGTCCAGTTTGTTGTCCCCCTCCCGATTCTCTGGTTGCACTTGACCTTCCAATTCGACCAACTCGCCATCCCCGCTGGAGTCAAATTGACTGACGGAGGAGTTTTCATCCTCGCTGAGATTGGGAGCAGCCAGAGCAGAGTTAATTTCATCATCCTCCTGTTCCTCGCTGCTCAGCGTGGCGTCCAGCACAATCTGCACATTGTCATCGTTGTCCCTGAGCAAAAGTTCCGCCTTTTCCTTGTTGTTCACAATCAAAATATCCGCCTGATCTGGGGATGTTGTGGATGTGCTCGACAGTTCGCTGGGCGTGATGCACTCCCAATCCTCTCCTGGCAGCACACAACTGCCCACGTTGTGCTCATAGACGAGTCCCTCCTTGCACTTGACGGGCACCCAGACGTGTGAGTTGGAGGGCAGCTGGCGGCACTTGTAGAAGGCGTCACAGCGCGTTTTGTGTGGGCGTGACTTTTCAGGGCATGGTTTACCTGGGCGTACACGAAAAGAGGAAGAGAAGAAGGCAGATTTGAAGAACTGATTCTCATATTAAGTTGGGGAAAAGAAATCCTTGATTTGTATCCTAAACTTGAATGTCTGCCTTAATCAAACAGCAATATTAAAATAATGCCCCATTTGTTAGATCTCCGAAATAAATCGACCAAGAATTGACGAACGGGCTTTTTAAGGGGAATCCGATTCTTACAATCACATAGTGTACCAAGATCTTAAGAATAACAGCATACTAATGTTGTTTAAGTTATACAAATAATGGATTTCTTTTATCCCAAACTATTATTTACATTCATTCTGTTTTCTTATTATAATCACTCAAAAATTGAAACTGTCTTCATTATTACAGATTCAAAGCCGTCATATTTAATTATTCATTCAATTTGTTCACTATATAATATAAATATACTTTGTTATTTTTTTAATCACATTTATCACTTCTTTTACCTTCCGAAAAGTAAAAGAGGCCCGTTAAAAGACACGCATATATGAAAAGTCCACGCATTTCGTTAATAGATTTTAAGTTTTATTTAAATCCTTTTTCGTGTTGGCTTGCTTTACTATTTTTCGTCAAACATCCGACTCGAAATTTGAACTTCCGCTCTGGACAAAGCGCGCGTTACGAATGAATGCACATTCAAGGTTTGACCAACATTTAATTTTAATAATTTTCTCTTTGCGTCGTTCTCGCTAAAAAAAAAACGCGGCTCGGAGAAATGTAAACATGGCCATCGAGCGGGGCTCGAATATCGAGCAAAGTGTGAAAAATACGCGCTACGCTAAGCCCAATTTGTTGCCACTCTCAACTAATTTATTATCATATGCTCAGCAGACGGAAGGAAAGGTATTAATTGTTTAAACAAATAATCACTTGTTTTGCATATGACGCGAATAGAAGCAGTAGCAATTTCACTTTTATATGGCCATAGATAGGTATAATTTCAGTTAGTTTACTAACGGAATTTCTTATATTTAAAAATAACATATTATTTTTGCATATATAATTATTATATTATTATTTAAACATAACGATTTATTCACTGCAGTAATCGAATGGCATCATGTTATCGATAGTAGATATATCGACACCAAAATACTCTAAACGATAGATTTGAAGATTTGCTTAGTATTTGGTATTTTTAAAGCGAGCATTGGGCAAATTTATCTTCGCCGCATACGGTTACACTTGATGCAAACGAAAACTATTTTTTTGCCAATGCATTGATTGTGCCTATTAAACAATGCCAACTAAAATACAAAATGCAAAGCAGTAATTGTCAAGTGCAGTGCGCGCGTAATACACAAACTAATTAACAACAATCGTGAATTTCGTTTTTTCGTTAACTTAAAAACACACACACAGCGAACAGCATATTAATTGTTGGGCAGCAAGTGCAGAAGGTAAGCAAATCGCACGGTCAGCACATTACAGGTAAAGAAGGCAGATAACTCCCAGCTAGCCAGTGTCGAAAAAAGTCTTTGTGCATTGGAATGTGCGTCGCACTTTTTTTTTTGTCAGTTTGCCAAGTCCCAAGACGGCGCTTAGCAAGAAGTCTGTGTCAGCGTTGCCGCGACCTTTGCCTCAATTACAAACAAACCCGAGTGACATACATATATACATATACACATTTGCTTTGCATAGCGGTGGTGTGCGTTACATGACTATGAATATAACTGTCTTTGTGTGTTGCGTGCGGGTGTTTAATATATATAGACAGACGGACAGACAGACACATATGTTTGTTTGTAGTCTTCAGGTGTTCTTATGTCCGTTTTGTCACACCGCTCCCTCGGACAATCGATCCCCACCCCAGAACTGCATTAGTCGTATGAGTGTGTGTGAATCTGTGTGTGTATTAGTGTATCAATGTATTCTTAAGCATTTATTTCGCTTCAGTTATTGACATCTAGGCAAGCAGACATACGTACATATCTATCTATCTATATCTATATGCACTTAGATACATACATACAAATATATTTACTTGCTTACATAGATGTAATGCCGCAGCTGTTGTCTCGCTTCGCTGATTATATACATATTTTAGTTTCCTTTTGCCTACAATCGTTGCTTGCACTCTTCATGCATATATGTATGTATGTATGAATGTATGTGTGTGTGTAGGTACAGACATATATGCATGATAACAACAGTAACATTTTGCTCCAGTCTCATCATCTGCTCTTTGTTTACTGAGTATTAATAAATCTTCGACTGCTGTTGTTTTTATACCCTGTAAGTTGCGAATTGACGGGTAATGTTCGTGCATAAATACATTATAATTGTGTAAAAGTGCATAAAACACACAGTAGAAGAAGAAGATGAAGAAGATCAACAGCTGAGTTTATCCAGATTATCCGAAGAACCAACGGATAACAAGTGAGTCGTAATATACAGTTGGTCGCGTAATTGTTTTGACAAATTATTAAATGAACATTTATTAGTTTGCAAAAAAACCTATTATTGTTTTATTATAGTAGTATATTGACACATTTTGTCAAAACAATTACTCGACTAACTGTACGTATTTATGCACGCTTGTGTAGGGTATTTTCTCGTCGAGCTCTCTGTCGTCTGGAAATATGTTGAAGCAAATCGCAAGTGCGTTGGCTTTTGGAATTTAAGTAAAAGTGTAATCTCTTACACCTGCCAGCTAATTAAGCCATTACTCACATTCCGAATCAAGCAACAAATAAGTTTATATTCAGTTAAATAAATAGAAGCACATGCCAAATTCACGTTTGCCGTCAAAAGTATTGTAACAAATAACAAAGTATATATTTGTTAATCAATTAAATTAAATGTAAACTCAACAAACAATTGTCGATAAACAATTAAATTGCAGCCAGAGTGCAACTTAATTTCAAGACATGAGCATATTGAAATTGTAGTAAAATTCTACTTGTTTGTGTACTTTTTTTTGTTAGTGACTCATTGTGGCGATTATACAATTGATTGTGTGAGTGCGTGATAATAAAAATGTTAACTACACACACACACACATACACTCTGGATAATGTTGGGAAATACACGAAAACTCATATTTCTACACGTAGATTAATGTGTAAGTTGTTGTGTTCGATTATTAGGCTCGCCGCCAATTGATATTATCAACTATTTGTTGTAGTTCAATTCAAACGAAGTTAAAGCAATTTATTATAAACAACAAAAATATTGCTAGAAAATGCCAAAGAAATCTGGAATTTCTTTTGAATTTATGTGATTTATGGGAATTGTTATTATTCCCCAGTTTAGAGTTTTATTCCAAGATTAAACTTATCAGCTGGTATTTTGCTCTTTATTTCTGTAAGCTATAATTGTGATTTTGATAAAAATAAGTACACACATGTACAGTTAATCAAATAAGTGTTTTGACTTGGATAAACATGCATATATTTCAATTTAGAATATATAAAACCAATTCTTGGTAGTTTATTACCAACTACAGGTCTATTAATAATAATAATATTATAAAATATAGCTAAAAATAATAATAACTATGAGTTGCAATAGAATTTTCTATTTTTAAAAGTAAAACAACTATGTAAATTAGTTGTCTTTTTAAAGAGAATTACTTGACTAATTACAATTGCTTTAGTATTGATATTAGGGTTTGTGTTCAGTGTAAATCTTTCTCTGGAGACTCTCGCAGAGAGCCCTTGTCACCTGTCCCTGACTCTTGGCAATTTCTATATGCATTTACTTCCTCTACACGTAGCCGGCAATCTTATCAACATTGTAGTCGCAATCTCTTTGTTGATAACTCGCATAAAGTTTAAATTTGCCAGCAAATAGTCAACAATTTTTTTTTGGCTGCTTCTCTTCCCTTTGCAGCCCCTCCGAAAAGGGCAGGAAGTGTAGGCGTGACGACTAACTAGCAACTAGGAGCAACGTTTAAATGGCCGATAGCAATGGTCAGGCAGCAGCTGGAGCATCCCGTGCTGCCAACAGCGGCGTCCACGATGCCTCCATGCAGACAGTAAACACGGCCAGTCCACCGGGAACATCTACTACTGGCACACAAGTGGGCGGGGCCAGCGGTGGCGCAAGTGGCAGTGGAGTTGGTGGTGGAGCAGGCAGCGGGAATGCAAGTGGCAGCGGCAATCAAGGATACTATCAATTAAGCGTGACAAGTGAGTATTGACAGCATTATTGTTTGCCACTCGTAGTTGATTTCGATCTGTAATTCACAGTTGAGGAGGCTTCGTTGCGAAACAACGGATTCCTCAAGCCTAATCCCTACGCGGAACTGTTGATCGACAGCAAGAGCAAGCGCAAGACGGATCTGGTGAAGAACAGCTATCTGCCCAAATGGAACGAGGAGTTCACAGTGCTGGCAAGTGCATTCTTTTACATTACATAGATTAAAAACTAACTGAAGACTGTGCGCACTGTCCACAGATCACGCCCAACTCGACGCTGCACTTCAAGGTGCTGGATCACTCGAGTTTCCGCAAGGATGCAATGCTGGGCGAGCGTGTAATTCACCTGGCCCACATACTGCAGCACTATAACGGACGTTGCGAGTTCCTTGAGCTGACTATCGATCTGTTTGTCACCTCCAAGTCGGACAATCGCCAGACGAAGAGCGGCGAGTTGGTGGCCATCCTCAATGGCCTTAAGCTGGACATGAGCAAGGTCGTTCAGCTACAACAGAATGGCGCTGCCGTCCAGCCGGCGAATCCTGTGGTCAGCGATGCCGCCACGGCGGGACGTAGCTGTATGATCTACGGCGGAGTGAGGGCGAGAATGCGTTTACGGTCCAGCAATGCTGAGCCGCAGGCGGCAACTCGTTCCCCGCTGCCCAACGGAGCGCCTGCGTCCGAACAAAGGCGTTCGACGGCGCCGCCAGTGTGGGAGCAGCAGCAGCAGCAACAACAGGTGCAACAACAGCAGGTGGCGCAACCCGCACAACCCCTACGCCTGGTAAATGGCAGCACAGCGGCTGTGCCGCAGACAGCGCCGTCTCCAGCGCCAGCTCCGTATCCACAGCAGCAGCCAGCTGTGCAGGTGCAACAGCGGCCGGTGTACGGCAACGGCACCGTGGAGAACGGCCTCTATATGTCCAATCCGACCGGGGAGCAGTCCGTGCTGCCCGTGAGCAACGGCACGGACCCACAGCTGCAGACGCAGCCAGCGGAGGACGAGTTGCTGCCCGCCGGCTGGGAGATACGTCTGGATCAGTACGGACGCCGGTACTACGTGGACCACAACACACGCTCTACCTACTGGGAGAAGCCGACGCCGCTGCCGCCTGGCTGGGAGATACGCAAGGACGCGCGCGGTCGCGTCTACTATGTGGACCACAACACGCGGAAGACGACATGGCAGCGGCCCAATAGCGAGCGCCTGATGCACTTCCAGCACTGGCAGGGCCAGCGTGCCCACGTGGTGGCCCAGGGCAACCAGAGGTACCTATACTCGCAGCAGCAACAACAACCGACGGCCGTAACGGCGCCGGTGACGCAGGATGACGAGGATGCGCTCGGCCCGCTGCCCGACGGCTGGGAGAAGAAGGTGCAGTCCGACAATCGCGTCTACTTTGTTAACCACAAGAATCGCACCACGCAGTGGGAGGATCCGCGCACCCAGGGCCAGGAGGTGAGCCTGATCAACGAGGGACCGCTTCCGCCTGGCTGGGAAATACGCTACACGGCGGCCGGCGAACGTTTCTTCGTGGATCACAATACGCGGCGCACAACCTTCGAGGATCCGCGTCCTGGTGCGCCCAAGGGCGCCAAGGGAGTGTATGGCGTGCCGCGTGCCTACGAGCGCAGCTTCCGCTGGAAGTTGTCCCAGTTCCGTTACCTGTGCCAGAGCAACGCGCTGCCCTCGCACATCAAGATCACCGTCACGCGGCAGACGCTCTTCGAGGACTCGTACCACCAGATCATGCGTCTGCCCGCCTACGAACTGCGCCGCCGCCTGTACATCATCTTCCGTGGCGAGGAGGGTCTCGACTATGGCGGCGTGTCGCGGGAATGGTTCTTCCTGCTGTCGCACGAGGTGCTAAATCCCATGTACTGTCTATTCGAGTACGCCAACAAGAACAACTATAGCCTGCAGATCAATCCCGCTTCCTACGTCAACCCGGACCATTTGCAGTACTTCAAGTTCATTGGGAGATTCATTGCCATGGCCCTGTACCACGGTCGCTTCATCTACAGCGGATTCACCATGCCCTTCTACAAGCGCATGCTGAACAAGAAGCTGACCATCAAGGACATCGAGACGATCGATCCCGAGTTCTACAACTCGCTCATCTGGGTGAAGGACAATAACATTGATGAGTGCGGCTTGGAACTGTGGTTCAGCGTAGACTTTGAGGTGCTCGGACAGATCATTCACCACGAGCTGAAGGAGAATGGCGAAAAGGAGCGCGTTACCGAGGAGAACAAGGAGGAATATATTACACTCATGACCGAGTGGCGCATGACTCGGTAAGAATTGGGGTCAATCTAACAGTGGAGAGCATCTTTAGGTTTTTAGACCCCGTACTTAAAGGGTACTTTGTAGAGTAGTTTGTCAAATAGATTATGTGCGTAACAGGCCGAAGGAGGCCTTAGCGAATAGATATTCTTGTCTTGTATTCATAAAGTATTGTATATAGTCGTCTGTTTGTCTGTTCATCTGTATAAACACCTAGATCGCAGAGACTCGCAAGTTATTCATATACAGAATATTTATATATTTATTTATATACAGAATAAGTAAAGGGTCTCTCACAGTCGGGTTCTTTCGACTATAGTCTTTCTCATTAGTTTGAGTCATAACAGGCTGTAGGTAAATAAGCGATATGTTGTTATACAATTATTTTATACAACTAACTATTATTATCTATAAGATGAATGATGAAGGTTCTTGTATAAACAACTAACGGGTTTAATTTATACAATAAACTTGATTATTTTACAAATATAACAAACTGGATGTCTTATACATCTAACTAGGTTATATTATACAACTAACTTACTAACTGGGTTATCTTATACAACTAACTTTGATGATCACCATTTCAGAGGCATTGAGCAACAGACAAAAACGTTCCTGGAGGGCTTCAACGAAGTTGTCCCTCTGGAGTGGCTGAAATACTTTGATGAGCGCGAGCTGGAGCTGATACTGTGTGGCATGCAGGACGTGGATGTGGAGGATTGGCAGCGGAACACCATCTACAGGCACTACAATCGCAACTCCAAGCAAGTCGTGTGGTTCTGGCAGGTGAGTTCGTTTAAATCGAATCCTTAAACGCATCCATCTAAACTCCATTCACTTGCAGTTCGTGCGCGAAACGGACAACGAGAAACGTGCGCGTCTGCTGCAATTTGTGACTGGCACCTGTCGCGTTCCCGTCGGCGGCTTCGCGGAGCTGATGGGCTCCAACGGACCGCAGCGGTTCTGCATCGAGAAGGTGGGCAAGGAGACGTGGCTGCCGCGATCGCATACGTGCTTCAATCGCCTGGATTTGCCGCCCTACAAGAGCTACGATCAGCTGGTGGAGAAACTGACCTTTGCCATTGAGGAGACTGAGGGCTTCTGCCAAGAATGAGTGGTGGTCGATTTGTGGTCAGTTTGTTGATTAATGTTTAATTCCAATTGAGCGTCCCGTTGTCGTCCGTTACGTTGATAGTTACTGTTATTATTACATGCCTCTATGTACATACATACACGTATGTATCACTATTATGTACACACACATTTTTAAGAGATGTCCCCGCCCGTGGGATTCCCAGTCCTATCATCGCATCAACACCTCCTAGCTCTGTATACACTATTATTATTTCTAGGCGTCCTTGGCTCAATCTTTGCACTCTATGTTAAGTTTCGGCCATATACAAATGAGACATGGAAACTGAGGCACAGAGGAAGCTCCCTTTGCATGTCTTGTGTTGTGTTTTTAAACTATCAAAATGTTAACTTGTTACGTCACTCAAACGGTCCACAAATAAAACAAAAAAGATAAGATAAAACACGCAACAACCTGAGCAATAAACAAAAAATGTCAAATTTTTATGTTCACTTTATAGTTATATGTAAAGTTTGTAAATAGTTCATAATGCTATTGTTAACAATCAAATAATCATTTATTTGGCCATCATTGTAAAGTGCAACTTTAAATGCGATACATAGCAAAAGGAAAGAAAGTTTTTAACTGTTTTACAATTGTTTAGCACATCAAAAATATTTTAAATATCAATACACAAAAGCTAAATGCAAAATGTGAAGAGCATAAGCAAAAAAAAATATATCATGAAAACTTTAAACACCGCGAAAAAAGTAACAAATTATATTAGAAAGAAAAAAAAAACAAACAATTGCAAACGAACACTTAAAACAATAACTATATAATTCAAATAGCAATAATTGTTGTTAACGAAATGTAGAGAAACACACGAGTCGTAAATTTGAGTAAAGGCAATTTGAGAACTACGAGTATATTTTCATGTTCTACATACAAATGTACATTAATACGACGCGTATGTATGTAGTTTATGAACGTTGTGTAAAGAATGCGTAAAAGTTGGTAAATTGTATGATTATACATATATACATTATATATTTAATTAGTTTAATGCAATGTGTACTGTATTATATAAAATAAATGCAAAATTATTTAGTGATATGCGAAATTGCCTACAGCACAATTTTCTAACTACGATAATTATTAAAACCAATTTGGGATCCCTCGCAATTTAATGTGCATTAGTTATTGAAATATTGCTTATGATGAATTCATATTGAGCAATTGCCGACGTCAAACAATGCTACATCTGATTTATGGCAATTAAAACATGAACTGTAACTAGTAGTTGATTTTATTTTGCAATAAAGCGGTGGTTGAGTTGGAGAATCATTTATTGCTGATACACAATGTTTTTTTTGCAGGTGCTGTTTTAAATTCCACAAGCGGCGGCTTCATTATTTATTGCGGCAAAATTGCAAAACGCAGCAGTTAACAAAAAAAAACCACAACAAAAAAAAGAAGAAGAAGGGGAAATAATAACATTAATAAGAAAACCAAGCCATTTAACACCATTTCACAGTCGTCACCGCTGGGCGTCCAACACACGTTTCTGGTCCCCGGGAGATGGTATGCAGTGTGCATTTTTTCCAATTAAGGGCGATGATTGTTATAGGGGGCGTGACTATCACTGTGTGTGCCCTTCATTGCTTAAACTTGCAAACTTCAAGTTTACTTTAATGGATGCATTAAACGCAAGTGAGATATTGAATGATCCGACAAAAGTACAATTTTTATTGTCATCTTTTAAGAAGAATGGTATTTTATAAGTTCATGAAAATTATTTGTTATAAATTTTGAATTTAAATTAATCGCGGTTGACATTTCGATAAAAAAAATTCATCGTCATATACGATCGATAGACAAATGCTTGTTTAATCGAATATAAACATCACATGGTGGCAACGCTTGATCATTGCTTCACATAAATATTTAAAATAAGCAAACAAACTAGTAGTTTCTACAAATAAATGATGAATGGCGACAAAGTTTCAAATAGTTTGAGGTATGTATAAATTACAAACGAGATTTGCTGGCTATTTACAATGAAATATCAATAAACAGCTGTGAAAAAGGGACGCGACGCATTCAGGAACTGCGTTTGATTCCTGCAGGCAATCAAGAAAATGTGAAAACGCCAAATCGTGTTCCATCAATAAGGATAGAGACATGTGAAGACTTAAAAGAGTCAATATCGAAGAATATCTATGCAACACCGCGTCGAACTGTGGAAATGCTGCAATCTCCATTGCACAGAGACATGCGTGCGGGATTCAAACGGTTCGAAAAAGACGCAAAGGATCGCAATACAATAATCGTAAAGTCACCACTGCATGGAAACATGCGGTCGACTGTTTTAACACCTCAAGGAAAATCAAGGAATCTGCACGCTGACTCGTTTGGTGTTAAGAAACTGTTCAAATCGCCTCTGCAAATAGACAATAGTTCGACTTCCACACTGTGCCAAGGGGAATCAAAGAACATCCATAGAGAACCGCATCAGGATACCGATTTCATACAGTCACCACTGCACATGCCTTCTGCCGCAACGAAGAACATCTACTCAGAGCCACGTCGAATCAGGGAATTGCTGCAGTCGCCATTGCATAGAGACATGCGTACAGCTTCCATTAGACTCAAACAAGAATCGAAGAACATATATTCGGAACCACGACGCACTAGAATGACAATAAAGTCACCACTGCATGGAAACATGCGCTTAACATCCACGTTGCCTCAACAGGAATCAAAGAATAACCACATAGAACCTCATCAAAATACTGATTTGTTACAGTCACCTCTTCACAGAGACGCTCCTACAGCTACTGAGGTATCGAAGAATATCTATTCAGAGCCACGTCGAATTATGGAATTGCTGCAGTCACCTTTGCACAGAGACATGTCTTCCAAGCTGCTCAAAGCAGCATCGCAGAATGTCCATTCGGAGCCTCGTCGCACAACAGAATTGCTCTATTCAAATTCGAATGTTCGTCCAGCAAAGCGCAAGTTGCAATTCGTTAAGCAAAATATGGATATAGCATTGAAATGCATTGCAAACTATCTTCAACAGACAACTACATTCCAAGGCATGTCAGTACGGAACATACAACATATGGGAATACAAGACTTTATAAACATAATCGCAAATCTGTTGGCAAACACAGGGATTCCCCTAAAACCACTGGACAAATTGAACTATATAGAACAAACGATATATGCGATGGAACAGCTAAATTATCCACATCAAGTACGAAAGTCTTGGCTATTGATGCCCAGTGCATCGTTGCAACACGTAGTGCAGATATTTGACTTTTTAATGGACTTCGCACCAGTGGAGAACAATAAGTTTGCTTTCGATTTTCAATCGCAATCTGAAGAGGAACAGTTTGCTTTAAACGCAGAAATATGGAGGAGTCGTAAATGGGAGGGCAAGGATGTTGAGGCTGTAAAGTAGAGGAGAAGGAAGACAGCCTAAAAAGCTGAGAACAAATCGCAGGCGATAATCCAACAACCTTTGCAACATTTTAAATCAATGGAAATGCTGAACTTGGAACTGTTTCATAGGGAACTTCAATCTCAGCTGCGTCGATGTGATACAGAGCCCTATAATAAATAATAAAGCCCGTACTTATAAAGGTGCCATTTAACAGTTTGCTGTATGCTCTGCACGTTCGCGTTGTGTGGTTTTTACGGCCAAATCAAGCTGCCAAGTTCACGTTTTGAACTTGTGCCGTGCAAAAGTTAAGCAAACTAATTGTGCATGGCTGAAAGATCTGTTGTGTTGCTGGAGGCAGGGGAACACATGTTGCAGGCATCGAGGCGGTGAGGTGGCAACAGCTATGGGTATAACAACTAGCGTATAACAAGAGCTGCTGCGACTGGTGCCGTATGTAAATTATTTCGAGTCATAAAACAAACTGTCACCCAGGCAGTACTTTCACAATGCGGCTGCCAGGCACTCAAGTGAAATAAGCATATCATAAAGTTTCTTAGGCTCGTGAAGCTAATGAACAACATCAACATCCTGGAAGAAGCTCTTGACATCAAGCATAATAAGCCCAAAGTCAAATCTAACGTTTTCCGACTTAATTTCGGTTCTCTGTTGCATAGCCAGCAAATCTGCTTTTGTAAACTTAACGATATATATTGGGAAATTATTTAATTTTAATATGTTACTTAATCAATTAAGTGAATAAATCAGTATTTCATACAGAAGTAGTCTAAACAGACTGTCAACTACAATAATTACACTACTCAAATAAAAGAATGTACAAAATAAGAATATAAATAGCACAATATATAAAATAAATATATATATATATATATTCAATATTTTCTTAGGTATTTTATCAAATACGTCAAAAAAGGAGTCAAATCCAAATCAATACAAAACAAAAGTTAGCAGCGAAAATTACAAATTATAACAGCAAAGAGGAAGCTCGACTAGCAGACAAACTGTAAACAAGAGAGTGTTCACAATTTCCATTAGAATTCATTTATAATGTGATTATCCCATCTCTTAAGTTGTCCGTCTATGTTACCATAATATTTTCTATAAATAGCGAATCTTTAAGACCTAGAAATACCCTAACTAGGGAACATGTTCTATTAACTGATATTATATAGAAATAGTAGCACAGATGGACTTTATTCTCTTTATTTATCTACTGAAACTCATTAGGCGACTTAGATTATAAAATTGTGATTGCATATATATCCATGAGTTTAGTTTTTACAACGTTATGGTAGAAGATCTTTGAATATGGTTCTAAAAACTAGTCCAAACTTATATCGTTTGCAAGAATAAATTAAATTAACTTTGATGACAGAAATAGACAACTCATATTGTTTGTAATTGCCATTTTTAACAAGTGTGTTGCTTACTATTTAAATCCCTTTCACATTGCTGTAACAAGTTTGTTAACAAGGAACATACAACTGTAAAATTGCGCAAAATTCTGTCATTCTCAGAACTCCAGATCCAAAGCTATGTATATGCCCCAAAGTAATGATAAAGTTTCCAATGCGAATTTGTATGCAGAGAGTTGCGAAGAGGAACTCGGAACCGCCAACGTCAGCTCTTCGGCGACGTGGCCAAAGAAGACTGACTAACTGTTAACTGGTTTCCTTTGACTGTTGACTCGAGTTAGTGGCAAGGCGTCTGCCTGCTTCAAACAGTTGCAGCATCAGCGGTATACAGCTACCGTAGTCAATCAACGGATTTGACATACTAAATACACAATATACATTTTCGTTTTTGCAAATAAAGCATTTTGTATGATATTAGATCAAGAAAATACAATAGATATTGAGATACATTGGATTTAACTATTTAGAAATATAAAAAGCAAATATAAATATATATATTTTTGTTGCCAAAACAATTACTTAACATATTGTACGTCGAGTCATGGCCTTGCAATATTTTCCAAGTTTATTGCAAGACGTTTGACAATTTCCTTGGCAATGACAATTTTTGAGCTGCAAATTCGAGCGCTTTAGCGCTTGATTGGATTTAGTGGACCGGCAAGTTGTTGGGGCGGCAAACAACTGTTACAAGAACAACAACAACAACTGCTTATCAGTGAATTATATCTTAGGCCAACGCGTCTGTCGGCCACGCGGGTTCGCGTATGTTAGCCATGTTCACGGCACGTCTGTGGGATGTTTGCCCGTGCGGCCGCGCAGTTCTTGTCATCCTTGTTGCCTCTCATGTTTGTTGGTTTTGTTTGTGCGCCATTTTTGGCGCTTTTCCTGCTGATTTATGCAAAACTGTGGCATTTTTCAATTGCATTTTCCTTCGCTCTGCAGGAGCTGCTGACATCGGTAATGTCGTTTTGGCTAGTTTATAGCTTAATTACAAGAACTAGACAATTTAGTAGGAATGCTGTTAGCTAGAAATCGGGCTATTTTAAATAATGATGACTACTTTTAATATATTCTGTGTCGAGAATAGATATAAAGTTGAGATACTCGAATATTTGAATGCAAGAAATATTTATGAAAGAAATTTGAACCACGGTAAATTTCATTTGGCAGATGTTTTTTCAGTACAGAGCTACCTGAGATCAAATATTGTTTTTATTTCTAGCTACTTTTGAACAACTTAGCTATTTGAGTCCTTGAAATTCTGGCAACACTGGTTGACATTGCTGCCGCTCGCAGTTCGTTCGTTCGTTCCGTTCACCGTTTGTTCCCTTCCTCTGTTCGCTCCGCTCCTTCGTTCACTTTGTTCCTTGTTTGTGCAAATGTGTTCTGTACAATTTTCACACATTTGCGCAACTTTGCTTTCAAATGTGCAACACATTGCCACGCCGCTTATTGTTGTTCTTGTTCTTGCGTTGTTAGTTTATGCCCAGCGACTGTGTTTGGGTTGTTGTTGCCTGCTGGATGACGGACAAGGCCAGGGGACAGGGTGGCGGCAGGGTGGAAGCGGAACAAATGTCTGCAGCTTCTTCGCACGAGTTGCCAACTGCATTTTATTGTCGTTCTACGTGTATGTACGCCTGTTTGCGTGCGTGTGCGTGAGCCTGTGCCAGAGTGTGTGTGTAAGTGTTTCCATGTGCGGATTCATGGATCCAAGGAACCACGCTTGGTTTTGCGCATTTACTGTCAAGTGATAACTTTCGCGTGGGTTGTTTTAGTAGTTCCACCAGCAGCTCCACTTACCTCGACGCACAGCTCAGCATTTGAATCACACGAGCCATAAAAACTAATGCAGAAAGCATCCCAGTCTAGAATATGTGCGATAAGTGTTTAACAGAGCCAAGGAGGGGTTCAAAATTAAATAAACGCCTTTTTATCCCATTTATTATTATGATGCGCTGGCATTACGGCTCCAGATATATTAAACCATATACGAGTATGGTTAGACTACCGTTTGTGTATCTGATTAGGGTTGAGATGAAGATGAAACGCCTCTTGACGAGTGTATAACAAAAGTAGATGGACATTCTTTCCACCAAAAGTTCAATTAGCTGCTGTCAATTGAATACAATAAAAGCATTTAATAGTTTTACATACATATATATATTTATTTACTTGCATAAAACTAAAGTCCGTTCTTTGCTTTTTAATTTATTTATTCAATTTATTGTATTTCATTAATTTATTTAATTAATTATCAGCTCTAACATTACAATCTGCCAATAATATATTTGCAATCGTCTTGCAGAGCTAAGAAGTCATTGATTCCCCCTCGCTAAAGCTGTGATCAACGATCTGCAATGTGTTGCATTAATTTTCCAGCTAATTTGGAAAATGTGCATAAATGTAGCGCTTGCCATTTGGGCCATAAACTAAACGAGCCCCAATGGCCAAGTGTGCACTCATAGTTCCAATGATGCCTCTTGACAGCCACCGCATTTGGTGTTAATCATACGCACTGTTGCATCCACTTGTATCCTGTTTGCATATTTGACTGTTGTTGGCCACGTTCTAATGGGCCAACACAGCTATCGCTGAGTTATCTAACATTTTGTTAAACAGTAAAATAAATTAGAACTTTGCAGCGAGAGAATGACGAGAATTGATGTTAATGCAAGTGAGAACAACAACAAATTTATTGGCGCATAACTCAATGGCATGATGGCGCTGACGATGATGCATGGGAGGCGCCACGGCCCTGAACCGAAATACCAAGATATGAATGGATGCAAGTTGCAATTTATGGCAAGCCTAAGGACTGCAACAGACGCACGGGGGGAGGGGGGGTTCAAGGCCTTTTCACTGCCAAAAGCAACCCAAAAGAAATAAGGACAACGACAACGTTAACATAAAACGGAAGCGGAAATACCCAAATGCAATTGTCACGCACACAGATACAGTTACAGTTACAGTTACACTAACATTTACAGATACGAAAACTGAAATTTAAATGGAAAATTGGTGTACCAGCTAATAAAGGGGTAGGTCCGAAAGGGTACCGCAGGGTACAGGGTACCGAGGGCAGAGGGGCAAGAGGAAGCGACACTGAATAGGCTGGTCGGGCAACGGGTTTGAGTGGCAGCCTCCTCACTTGACGTCAGCCAGCTGACAAGCGCAGAGGCCCATTGCCCGTTCTTCGGCTCAAGGTAGCAAATGTCAGTCACTTACCATATCTTAATAGGGTCAATAAGTATTGAGATTCCTTTCAACACTTGCCAAAATCTAGAAAACCAAAATATAGAATTGTTTTTCAATTATGTTTGACAGAAAAAGTTGACTACCTTATTTTACTTTCCATGAATACTTTACAAAATCTAGTAAAACACAAAACTAAAACTGTTTTCCAATTATGTAAAGAAAGTAACATTCAGTTTATGTTATTTAATGTCTTAAAAGGGTCAATATCTAAATATAAACTAATTATCAAGTCCTATAGATAAATACCAAGAATATTTTACTTTAAAATCTGCATAGGAATAATAAATATTTGGATATCTCTTAACATATTTTTTAATCTACAAATCCCTTAGATTTTCCGGCAATTTAATTTATTTACTGTCGACAAGCAAAATACTTTGATAAAAATATTATACATTAATTAAATTAAATATCATAAAAATAAGTCTTTGACTTCTGGGATTTTTTCACAGATCTTCCAGCTAAAAAGAAATTAAAGATTAAGAAACATAAGAAAGATAATTGAAAAGGGTTGTTGAATTAAAAAAGGGCATAAGTAACAACAGAAAAAAGAAGTAAAATAAAGTAAAGTAAAGATTAAGGAATACAGGGAATTTACTTTAAAAAGGGAAACAGTTAAAACTGAAAATATAACAATGTGAAATATATATTAATTTACTTAGTGCAAAGAGTATCTAGTTTCTAGTTTGTGACTAAAGATTTTAGTTAGATTAAAGCTTTGCTGCATTTGCATATTACATAATTGGTTGAGTGGCCAACTGAATGGCGCAGAGGATGGCAGCTCTAAGGGCCACCACATGATCATCACATGGCAATGCTTTATGGTCACTTTATATTTGCAGTGTGTGGGATTAATTTAATGCAGAGGAAGACCAAGAAGACGATGCAGTGTAGGGGGGGGGGAGCAAAAATATGGTCGGCATGCCAGCAAACACTTGACGTGCGCTTGTAAAGGCACAAGTTGCGCATACGCCCTGTTGTACACACATATCCACATACATACATACAAGTGTATCCTTAGGTAGGTGCACTACTTATTGAAAATGCTGATGCCAATATGCGGGTGCATTTCCATTTTCCCTCTACCCCCCATTCCTCCTAAGCTCTCATGTCACATTGCAGCAGAGGCTGGGCAAGATTATCAAAGGGTTTGGGCCGCATTTCTGTTGTTGTTCAGGGGAGGTAGTGACAGTTCTAACAGGATTGCAGGCTAAGAAGCAGCTTGGACTGTTAGTTTAAACCGTGTTTGCCCCTTAGATAGTAGATTGCTTTGAGACTATTATCGAACGTTAGTTCGTTTATAATAATGCCTCACATTATGTCGAATAAGAGTTTCCCAAAACGAAAAACTCACTTTGACAGCAGGAAATTAAGAAGTGCATTGTGCAGATTGTTTTGTGTTGCGGGCAATTTAACTTCTCATAATTAAAAATTCTGTTTGTCTAACAAGAAGGCTTAAAGTTTAGTATAAAATTGATAATAAACAAGCCGATCAGTCGAGCGAGCGCGACAGTAGGATAGCCTGTGCAGGTCTTCAAAGAAAAGTATTTTCATTATAATGGGATTTAAATATATCGCTTGAAGTCGATTTTGCTCGCATCGAGAGTATTTAGCTTGCGATAGTCTGGCAACATTGGATTGCGGCTGTCGATTGTTTATGTTGAGCGCCACAGCAGACGAAAGGCAAATCAAACATACATGAACAAACGCGTCTTTTCGTTCATTATATCGTCGGGCGGCGCAGCGACTGCGCTGCTACTGCGCTGCGACGCATCTGCATAAATTTGATTCTTGAATAACTTTTGAGTTCAATATCCGATCGTACTGAAATTTGTAGCACACATTAAGAGTAGGATACTTGCCATGTGTGCCAAATCTCAAGTCTCTAGCTATTAAACTGCTCGTGTTATCATTTTTTTCGAGTTATGGGCGAAGGGGGCGTGGCATCGCGATGAAATTTTCAGGACACATTAAGCTCAAGCTTTTTATCATGTGTGCCAAATCTCAAGTCTCTATCTTTAACATTGCGTATGTTATGGTGATTTTTCTAATTTTAAAACCAACGGGACATGATATCGAAAATTAAAAATAAACTTGATCTGCGTATGGTATTCAGGAACCTACATTCCAAATTTGAAGTCTCTAGCTCTTATAGTTGCTGAGATCCACGCGTTCATACAGACGGACGGACAGACGGACAGACTGACAGACGGACAGACGGACAGACAGACGGACAGGTGTCAATCGACTCGGCTATTGGTACTGATTCAGAATATATATACTTTATAGGGTCGGACATGCTTCCTTCTGCCTGTTACATACATTCACACAAATTCATTATAGCCTTTTTTGCCCATTTTTAATGGGCACAGGCTATAAATATATATGTACATAGAAACGCACCTCTACAAAGATTCCTATGCATTCTCTATCGAAATATCTGTCTGACAATGGTTTAGAGCTAATGAATTTATAGTATTCGAATTGAATCGATAGCTATTGGTGCAGAGATATGGTTTCACTTAGAGTGTTTAGACTTATAAACAAGCGGAACAGTCGGGACCCCGACCGTAATATACCCTGTGGGTCTACAGGAACCCGCTCAAATTCACTCCAGATGAATTTCTCTAGTAATTATTTATTTTTTAATTTGTAAGCGAAGGGGGCGTGGCATCGTGATAAAATTTTCTGGACAAATCGAGCTCAAGATACTCATCATGTGTGCTAAATCTCAAGTCTCTAGCTACAAAACTGCTTTTGTTATGAGGTTTTTGAGCTAGAAAACTGCTTGCTTTATGAGGTTTTACTTAATTTGAGGGCGAAGGGGGCGTGGCATCGCGATTAAATTTTCTGGACACATTGACCCTAAGATTCTTATCATATGTGCCAAATCTCAAGTCTCTTACTGTAATATTGCTCTTGTTATAAGACTTTCCGTTATGTAGGCAATGGGGGCGTGGCATCATGATACAATTTTCTGGACACATTGACCACAAAATATTTATCATATGTGCCAAATCTCAAGTCTCTAGCTTCAAAACTGCCCTTGGTATGAGGTTTTTGATCTACAAAACTGCTTGCTTTATAAGCTTTTACTTAAATTGTGGGCAAAGAGGGCGTGGCATCCAAAAAAAAAGATAATCTTGATCTGCCTGCAAAAATTTCCAGTGCTGGGACACCAAGTCAAGCTTCTAGCTCTTACCATCTCTGAGATCCTTTCGTTCATACGGACGGACCGACGGACCGACAGACCGACAGACCGACGGACAGACGGACAGACGGACATGGCTATATCGACTCGGCTATTGATGCTGATCAAGAATATATATACTTTATTGGGTCGGCCATGCTTCCTTCTGCGCGTTACATATTTTTAACAAACTTAATATACCCCCACAGGGTATAAAAACTAGGAGCTGTGAGTGAAGAGAAGAGGAGTCATTCAACATTTTGTGTATGTCCGTTTAGGCGATGACAAAGTGGAAACAATTAGTTTAATTGTCAGTCTAATTTAATAAACATATACAAGAATTCAAGTAATTATTTCGATATATTTGGGAATAGTCGATTTTAATTACTGTTATGCTTCCTAAAACTAACCATTAGCAACTATAATAAGCGCTATTAGCACTACAATTAAAAACGAATATAAAAGTTGATGAAACTTTGCAGCGTTAGCGTTTATAAAACAACTATGAATATTTACGCTTTGTTGAGCAACAAAATGAAGGCCAACATTGTAGAAAGAAAACAAACTGAAGTTTTTATACTCTAACAAACTTTCTTTTTTCTTTCTAAATGATCCCAAAGGGGAAATCTGTTGAGTTATCGTTGAATAGCAAAGCGCGTGGGAAACATAAATTGTGACTTTGTTATTATTATAAACGGTTTGGAGTTGGAGTTGTTTATGTGGCTCAAAGTAAAACTTTGAATTGCTGACATATGATACATCTTTTGAAACGAAATTATATCACTAACAATAAAGTTATATTACAGTAAGTTCTTTTCACTCTTTGGGAGTTCTAAAGGAACTCAACAAACATTGATTAAATATATGTTTATATTATTGAAAATACAAGTCTGCTGAGATTTGAGTTATGAAAGTAGTAAAAGAAAAAGGAATAAGACTCCAACAAGTAGCGTATTTGGATTAATATGAGCAGGAGTTTAGCACACAAAACAATTAAAACTTTTACCAAAAGTCAAAGTGAAACTTTCCCCAGCTCTAACTCGTATTCAACAAGAACAGGACAAGTCCAAGTATAAAATGTGAAACTATCAGGCGATGGCAGGTTTTTTATTTTAGACTCGCCTGTGGGGCAGACGTTGATCGAATCTTAAAAAGTAACTACATTAAATGATGATGGACACCGTGGAACCTGCAATTGAGAGGAGCTTCTACAAGATTGTTCGTATCTCTGGTTGGATTGTGGGCATTTGGCCACAATATCAACGCACTTGGGACAAGAATCTACTCTGCGCCTTCAGTTTGATTGTGATTCTCATTGGCGCAATGGGCGAGAATCTCTATGGCTTTCTCAATCTCAGCAATTTGGTATCCGCCCTGGAGGCCTTTTGTCCCGGCAGCACCAAAGCCGTCTGCGTTCTCAAGTTGAGCATCTTCTTTCTGCATCATCGTCAATGGTTTGAGATCCTACAACGTTTACGTGCCATGTTGTGGGCCAATCGAAGTGAGGAGGCTCAGAATATACTCGTTGGCATCTCCAAGTTGGCCAATGGTCTCAGTCTTCTGTTGCTCAGCTCTGGGTCTACCACAAATGCCGCATTTAATATACAGCCTTTGATCATGGGCCTCTATCGCTGGTGGTTTAAGTTGCCTGGTACCATGCAGCTACCCTTTAATATAACGTGAGTTGAGGTATTATTTATGTATTTATTTATGTATTTATTTAAGTATTTATTTATGTATTTATTTATTTATTTATTTATATATTTATTCAGTTATTTATTTGTCTATTTGTTTATTTATCTTTTTAATTATTTATTTGTCTAATTATTCATTTATTTGTTTATTTATCTTTATTATTATTAATTTATTTATGTATTCATTTATTTATTTATTATTTAATTATATTTGTTTGCTTACATGTTTGTTTAATAGTTTATTTAATTAGTTATTTATTTGTTTATTTGTCTATTTGTTTATATATTTTTTATTTATATATTTTTCTTTTAATGTATTCATTTACATTTTTATTTATTTATGTATTAATTTATTTATTTATTATGTAGTTATTTATTTGAGTATATATTTAATCATTTATTTAATTATTTATTTATTAATTTGGTTTATTTATTTACTTCTTTGTATATTTATTATTATTATTAAGTCATTTATTTAATTGTTTATTTTCATATTCATTAATTTATTTGTTTATTTATTTATTTTTTGTTTATTTATTTAATTATTTCTTAATTTATTTATTAAATTATTTATTTATTTACTTATTTATTAATTTACCGTCGACTAAAAGCAGTTGACGCAAAGAAATTCTAGAAGAACTTAGAACCTTTTGCTTATTAAATTAATTCTTTACTATATTTAAAATTCTTAACATATAAATTGTAGTTTACCTAGTTGATGTTGTATATTCTAAAATGCTGTAATTTTACTTAAAGGTAACAGCTTCTGAGCAATACTTAATGTTCTCTCTAATTTCCCCATTTCTCCTTTTCTCCCCTTTCAGTTTACCCAAATTTGCCATGGATTCACAATTTTTTCCCTTCACATACCTTTTGTTGACCTGTTCCGGCGCCTGCACCGTCTTCACTTTCAGCTTTGTGGATGGTTTCTTTCTTTGCAGCTGCCTCTATATCAGCGGCGTGTTTCGTGTGGTGCAACAGGATATTCGGAACGTTTTTGCAGATCTTCGCGAATGTGAGTTGCCTGCTTTGATGATAACGTTGCCATTTAAGTTTTCCCCTTTGCTAGTAGTTGAGGTCTTTACCCCCTTGATGAATGCTGAAATACGATTGAAACTTGGCCATATCATCGAGCGCCACAATGCGATTATCGATTTGTGCACCGACCTAACGGGACAGTTCACGGTTATCGTTTTAATGCATTTCCTGTCAGCTGCCTTCGTCCTTTGCTCAACCATTTTGGATATTATGTTGGTAAGCCTCTCACCACTCACCTCTCTCTCTCTCCATCTCTCCTCTCCAGTCACGATTAAAAGTTTTTCGCTGTTTTTGTCTCCTTTTTGGTTTGCACTGTCTGTTTGTTTGTTTGCTTTTTGGTTGGCCATTTATAAGCACATGAGTTGTTACAGTGCCAAAAGTTTTTAATGCGCCATTCACACGTTTTTCCGGTTTCACACACCTACCCCCTACCCTCTGCCATTGGCTGTTTGGCATACCCTGTAACAAATGACTTAAGTCGGGAAAATTAATGTGAAGTACAGAAAGGATCGATGCCAGTTTTATAAGATCCATAAAGCTTAAGTTCTTAAGGATTTGCCTGTTTATCAGCTCTGTTAATGTCAAAATAATAAAGATATGTTTTGTTTTAAAGTAAGCTCTTTAACAGATGGGAATATCACTTATAAATATGAAATTATTTGATAAATTAGATTGATTAAATTGAAAATAGAGTTTAGTTTAACTCTGTATAGAATAGGGTATTTTCTTTATGTATTTTAGTTCTCTAACTCTATGCGTTTGAAGAATAGTATATGAGGATCATCTCTGCTTCTTTTAAGGCATCTTTGACAATCATATATGTAGGGTTTATTATATAATTGAGTAAATACAAGAATTAAGAGAATATAAACTTAGTAATCTTTCGCCGTTAGAGCAAATGTTCTCACAACCTTTCACGTCAGAGGCCGAACTACAACTCCCTTCGGCGTCTCCGTCTCCGATCTTCCTAGGTCGCTCGTTAATGACAGTGTTGCCAGGTCAGCCATTTTCCGGATAGATCTGTCCTGTTTTGAACTACTTCATCTGGAAAAAATACCAAACATCCCTTATCCGGAAATCTGCTCTTTTCTCACCATCATTTTTAAAAGCTTTTATTTGTATAAATAACATTATAATTATATAAAATAACAATGTTGCATTAGATTTCACATCGTAATGTCGAATTCAACAACGATATTGTGTTATCGTTATGAGAGAGATATAAATATATATATTCTTCCTGTTTCATAGTCATACGACATTTTAGAATTTGATCTTAGTATATAAATATATATATTCTTCCTGTTTCATCATTACACGACGTTTTAGAATTTAATCTTTATATATATACATATGTATATATTCTCCCTGTTTTATAATCATACGACGTATATAATCATATGAATATATATATTCTCCCTGTTATTTAGTAAAAACTATATTACGAAACTGTCTATAAATCCAGACGTTGAATGGCTTTTTGTCGATCATTTAAAATAATACCTCAATCTAGTTATATATGGACGAAGCCATAAGCGAATTATTTATAAATAAACAAAAGAACATTTGTTTGTCCAGTTTTTTGTCTTTTTTAAAAAGAATTTAACCTTTTTTTCCTGATTATTTTTGGTTGCTTTGACCTGTTTCTGTGGCGAGGTGTTGGCAACACTGGTTAATGGTGATGCGAATTCGCCTGAGAGTGAATTCGCCAACGTTGCCTTAACTCATTGATGTTGACTTTGCTCGTTGTTATTATCGTTGCTCGTGGTTGTTGTCTTTGCTCATTTCTGTTGTCTTTGCTCGTTGTTCTTGTCTAGGGATTGTTGCACACAGGAATATTCCAATCCACATATATATAATATAATATCAGAGTTAAAGACGCCCTTTTAAATTTAATAATTCCATTTAAATAAAAAGGGAAAATCTTTTATATTTTATTTATATTTGTCTTTCGAAGATCTCATATATATTATTAGCAGTCAGCTTGTTTGATTTCACTTTAAAGATTCCATTGGAACAAGTATACAGCTTTATTAAACTAATATTTATTGACTAGTTTTGTTTTCTATCTCAGATAACTGATTATCTGTTTTAGTTATAAGCTAAGCTTAGCTTTTCTCAGTATAGTTTAATTTATTTTACTTATATCCCATACTTCTCGTATCTTTTGTTCACATTTTAGCTAAAATTATATGTTAAGCATTGTAGAACTCAAATGAAGACACCAAGAAGTTGCACTCACACACTAAGCATGCAATTTCTTTCCAATTAATGATAGCTCTTATCACACTCTCTTTTCCCGCGACGTTTAAACGGACTTCATTCTCGGGCAGAACACCTCCTCGCTGAGCGGCTTAACCTACATCTGCTACAGTGTGGCAGCGATGACTCAGCTCTTCCTCTACTGCTACGGCGGCAATCATGTCAGCGAAAGTGTTAGTAGTAGTTTTACCTTTTCTCCTAATTTCCATTTCAATTTCAATTTAGCGCCAAACATTAAAAGGCATTAAAAATTATATGCCAAACACACAAATTGCACTTGCGATGAAATTTTAATTACAGAACAAAGTGTTTTGCTATCTCCCCCTTTTTATCTTCTATTTTTCTTCTCCTTCTTTCTGTTTTGATCAAATTGTGGGCTTAGAGCGCTGCTGTGGCTGACACTCTGTATGAGATGGAATGGTACAAATGCGATGCGAAGACTAGAAAAATCATTTTAATGATATTACGACGCTCGCAACGGGCAAAAACAATTGCGGTGCCGTTTTTTACGCCCTCACTGCCGGCCTTCAGCTCGGTATGCCACTCGATTATGAGAATAAATGTTTATGTTTCTTGTTTTACACTTTGCTATCTTTTGTTTTCTTCTATTTTATTTTTATTTTATTTCTTTGTCTCTCCCTTTTCAGATACTCAGCACAACGGGCTCGTATATCACGCTGCTGAAGACATTTCTGTAAGCCTACGCGGCGTATGATTGATATGCGTAGCGAGCATTGGTCAACTTCTTGGCCATATGGCATTGCCTTCATCTTGTCGCTGTCATTGTTTTTGTTTGCATAATTAAATGAATTCACGGATTTGTCAACGATTCTCAACGATTCTTTTCTTTGGGATGGGATGCAACAAGTTATAATGTTACCTTTTGTTCTTAAATTGTTATTTCCTAAATGTATAACGACTTCTAATTACACGCCACAAACTAATGAAAAACACTTGCGGCTATGGCCACATTAATTGGGTCAACATCAGCTACAGCTTCAACATCACGGGAAACTTACGAAATCTCTAGGGTGATGGCTTTTTTATGGCATCACGTTGTTGCTGTGGCTGTGTTACCGCGTACTTTGCCAGCAAATATCAATTATAATGGCCAACATTTAAGCCGGACAGCGAGCACTTTGCACATGGCCAAGACAGTCAAGTTGTTGTGTTGACGCAAACGGCGCGAGAAGTTGAAGATTTCAGATGAATCCTTTAATTACAGCCAGATATTTGAAGATATCTGAAAATTAATTGTTTGAAATCTGACAGTGAAGTCAAAAAGTCAAGAAGCAGTAAAAATCCACATTGATTTTATAATAATTTTAATTTATTTTTGAAATAATCTGTTTTGTTCTTAGCATCACATATAATAATCTAAAATCTGCTTACTTTCTTACGCATAGTAAATTCTTGTCTACAATTATAGTAAGTATATGTATTATTATTATTAACTATAATATATTTAATTTTATAAATTTAGTTGCTTTCATTTACACATTCTTTTTCCATTCTTTCTGGTTACATTTTGTGTACTTTACATATGTTGTTTGGGTGTGCATTTACTTATGTGACGTACTGTAGACACTGACAACTCGTGAAATGCTTGTAAACCTTGTGAGTGTCTGTTTCTGTTGGGTTTTTGCGAGTGTTTGGCTTTTGTTTTACTGTAAAGTGGGCACAATAATGAAATGTGAAGTGGGTGGCGGAGAAGGGGGAGGGAGGGAGGAAGGGAGGTGCCACAGCTTTGCGGTGAGGATGTGCCGTGTTCTCTGCAGCTGCCGAAGAAGGTTCTGCATTTTTTATAAGCTTTCACTTTTTGCTTTTACTTTTAGTCTCTCGCACTCTTTCGTCATTTCACACAATGAAATGTAAATACGGCGAATGCCTGAAAGGGAAATGGGAAACGGGGAAAAGGAAAGCAGTCAATGTTAATGGTTGCTTGTTTGTCCTTTCCTTTCCTTTGCTTTTCTTTAACAATTTTTAAGTACATTCCGAGCAGCTGTAAAAGAAAGAAGGAGCAAAACCAAACTGCTCATAATTTGGCTGCTTTTCCACATCCACATCCTCAATTTCATTCTCATCCTCTGCTAATGATGAGTACGATTTCCAGTTGTGGCTCTGACAGTTAATACTTGTCCCATTGTATTGCCAACAATAACAACAGCAACACGGCCGCGCACATAAGGCTAAGACGCTGCTGCGTGTGTTGGCCAAACAAAGCCAAAGCTGCGCTCTTCTGCATCGCCGCGGGATTTTCATCTGTAAAGAGTGGAAATTGATGAGCATGTGAAATGTCTGGCTAATGGTGTAAATTCCTCAAAAATTAACCGCAGCTTCGCCCAATGGCATAATTTAATTGTGAAATTGTTTACCGAGAGAGACCGAGCCAGGCCAGAGCTCTATCGCACAGTCACGCGTCTTGGCCAGGCTAGATAAATGACATATGTGTCGACGTTGGCTTGAAATAGGATCCCGGCGCGTATACGCAATATTTTGTGGCGTTTTCTTTGCCAATGTTTGCATCATTTGTTACTGCTCGCCAGTTTTCCTCCCCCCCCCCCCAACGTTAAGTCGACCCAAGTCTACAGACTTAAAAGCTGATGATTACTCTACTGTAAAGATAATGCTGACTATTACACTGACTTAGCAGCGACAAAGAAGAAGGAGTTCCCCTTCAAATGTGTAAGCTTAACTCCTTTAAACTCACATACTGTCTCTCTTTTTTAAGTGCATTTATTGTTATTTATAAGTTGTCATAAGAGCATACAACATTCGGTTATCGCACTGTCTCGTTTTCAGTTCTCGTCTTCGTTAAATTTTTATTGCAGTTGATTTATTATCTGTATTTATGCATAGGCATTTGGCAGTGTCATACTCATTTCTATGTTCAACTCCGTTCCCGTCACCGACTCCCTCTCCCTCTCCCTCTCTGGGGCATGCCACATGTGGCACATGCACGCGTATGATTAACTGCCTTTTGCAAGTTACTTTTGACATTTTTTCATATTTATTATCATTTTGGGCTGCCCTGATTGAGCGCTTTCATGACGCTTTAAAATGCAAATTCTTTAAATTGCCTTTTCGCCTACAACAATTTCATTTAAGTTTACAACTTCTATCCGTAATTTCGGCCATTTCATTTAACACTTGACACTCTGACATCAAAACTTAACGCACTTCAATTTGTCCTCAAGTACTTGCCATAAAAATGACAGAAAGTCGCGTCGAATTTACGATGACCAGCGACTAACGTTGCTTTAGTATGTAGTTTTCCCAGACTAAAATGTCTTAATTCACTTTAATTTATGCGATGGCGTTGCTGAGTTGGCCTATGTCTAGGCCTGAATGTTCTAGGCACATTACTCATACGCCATGTTGACTGGCCGAGTCAAACTACAGACAGAGAGAGAGAGAGAGAGTGATAAAGATAAATGTCTGAAAAATGCTGTTTTCAACAGACTTCTATTTGAAAGTGAATCATAATAAAATCGACAATGTCCTTGGGAGATTCTTATTCTCTATTTACAACCAGAGGATAGATTTCTTAACACGTTCTTTATTTCCACTTAAAATAGTAGGAATTGATGGACAGTAATTGCCTGAGCTCTAAATATACATCAGAGCATCAATTAAAATATTTAAAAGCACACATTTTTATTGCCAAATAGTTGAAAATAAAATTCAAACCATAATGGAAATTTATGTTCAATGTTCGATTGAATATAAATTATATTTTTAGCTATAACTTTTCATAGAGCATTCGTTATGCTTCCCCAAATAACAAATGGACTTTGAACTCGAACTAAAGCCTCCACATCACTTACCATTAATCACGTGGACCATAACACTGGCACTGCTCGCTGTTGTCGGCTGACACGTGTAGTTGCCGGTGTCCGTGGTCTGAGCATTTGAGATGCGAAGCCTGAGTAGACAAATAGGTAAATGAGTAAATGAGTAAATTATCTACTTGGCCAGACTCTTGGCTCTTACCTTGACTTGAGCGTGTCCCCCAGCTGTGATTCCATGGCGATGCGTGTGGTAAAGTCCCTGGCCAACTCTGTGCTCAGAACTTCATTCAGTGACTGTTCCAATTGCTCAGGTGTTGGCTCCTTGCCTTGTCCCTGACCTGGCCTAATGAGATTATCGGCATCGCCGACATCCGAATCGAAGGGCGTGATCATGTGCTCACCGCGATACCAATAAATGGGTCCAATGTCCTTAACCGAGGGCTGTTTGACCACACAGTTTAGGATAATGGCGCTGCCCGACTTGAAGTGCAGATCGTGTGGTCCACTGATGATCGCCTTTGCATCGGGAGAGATCTCTGCAGAAACGAATGTTAGAAAATGTAATTAATATATGACAAAAATAAAAAAAGAAAAGGAAAACTTCCGATACATTAAATTATGGATTTGTAATTATACCTTGTGCCCATTAAAAGTGGGCAAAAGCGGTATAATGAATTTGTGTGAATGAATGTAACAGGCAGAAGGAAGCATCTCCGACCCTATAAAGTTTATATATTCTTGAATAGTATCAATAGCCGAGTCCATTGACAACAGTCCGTCCGTCCGTCTGTCTGTCCGTCCGTCCGTCTGTATGAACGCGTGGATCTCAGCAACTAAAAGAGCTGGCCACTTCAAATTTGGAATGTAGGTTCCTGAATACAATACGCAGATCAAGTTTATTTTCAATTTCCGATATTAAGCCCCGTTTGTTTTAAAATTAGAAAAATCGCCTTAACATAAGCAATGTTAAGGCTAGAGACTTGAGATTTGGTACACATGATAAGAAACTTATGCCAAAATGCTTATGCTCAATGGAAAAAGCTGATAACAAGAGCAATTTTATAGTTAATTTTCTTAGCAAGTTTTCTTTTTCTCTTTTGTTTTAAGACCTGCACAGGGTATCCTACTGTCGCTCCCGCTCGACTGATCGGCTTGTTTCGGCTCTATTTCTGATATCAAATGCGGCGTATACAAATTTGTTGAATTGAATATACGCAAAGTTTCGATCATAAAAGTTTATGACATAAGTTTAAAATTCCACCAATTTAAAGCGAGGAAGTAGAAATAATAAAACACAGAGTGTAAAAATGCAGCAGACATTTTCCATATGCACGTGTGTGTATGTGCGTGTGGGTGTGTGAGCGAGTGTGTATAACTGGGTTAATAATAATATTTATTATGCATCGGACTGTGCAAATAACAATAATTAAAAAATATACCCGAAAAATAAGGCAAGCAGAAAATAAGTGCGAGCGGGAGAGAGAGAGAAAGCAGTCACATATGAGGATTACATGAGTTGGGAGAAAAATACACATAAACATACATTCACATGTATGTATGTTTGTCAGAATTTCGTCGCCAGGTTGTCTGGCTGTCTCGCTCTTCGCTTTCTCTGTCTGTCCGTCTGTTTATTTGTTTGGTTGGGATTGTGGCATATGTTGAGCATGTGGGAGGGAGGCGGGCAACGCTGAGAGCGAGTGGTGTCCCGTGGTGTCATTAAGTGCGTGTGTATATTTGTCGCTCCCCACTCTATACCATATGTATGTATGTATGTATGCCTGAGTGTCTGTGAGCACTCGTATTGTAGTATTTGTGCAGTGTCACTGTGTTAAAGGCAATTAACACCCAGAACTGGCACACACTTTGCACACAAACGCACACACGCACACACAAATAAATGAAAATATGTCTCTTTTTTTTTGCTGCAAGTCGCTGAAATTGGTTGCATTTGGCGTGGTCATGCATGAAATGCACGCATTCTTTGTACCCTGTAAGCGGAATGTGTAAAATGTGCAATGTCCAAACTATGCTGAAAGGATTTAAACTTATTTTGACCTGCAGAAATGCAAACAATGCAGGGAATTAAGGTGAGTTTAAGTATGTGTCTACTTGAAATACATTTAACAACAATTAATTAGTCACTTTTTGGATTATTCTGCAATATAAATATATTTAAATGCTAAAATGAATAAGTAATACTTGTTTATTACTTATCACATTAATGGCCGCCATTAAAATGTTAAGATGTTAGCAGTCTGGCAACTCATTACCACATTTCTGATTGGGTGTAACTGGGCCGATCACTGCTTCCACTGCTTGCCAGTTAGACGCAGTTGAAAATGTCAGCATACAAATATGATATCAGTTACAACCGCCAGATGGCGCCCGTGCTGTTCTCATTGATGACCCCAAAAACTGCAAATCGTTTTGAAATGTGCATAAAATCTTTTTTTGATCTACATATTCATGTTTAATGCTGGAATATCTCTTAAAGCACATAATGCTAATTAAAATTAAATATTAAGAGATTATACCATTTAATGTGTTGGCTATAAAATTGTCTCGAATATATTTTCTTTATATTTCTTTCAATTTTAAATTATCCCTAAGTACATAAAGGCAATGTGCATTTCATAGCAAGCACTGGCTGGCGTATTTATAACGCGACCACGCCCGAGCTGAATTTATATGAAGTATAAATCTTATGGAAAAAATCGGAGGTCGGTCACATAAATTTGCATAATGACATTAATTAAATGCAACGCAGGCTGCAGCAGAAGTTCACAAGAAAAAAAAACGTGGAAAAACAGGAGGAAAACAAGTGAAGAGCCAGGCAGTAGCCAGTGTTGAATCACTCATACGCCGCATATGCCGATAATTTCATTAAAAAGGCAAAGACACTGAACAGCGGACAGTAGACAGTGGACAGTGGAAAATATCTGTTGAAGGCGTTTCTGCAATTGTTTCATTAACGTAAATTAAAATGCATACGATGGCAAAGAAAATGTAATCGGAAATTCATTTGTGCCGAAAGGAAGGCAAGTGTAAAAGAAGATTTTACTGCGTACACTGTGCACTACACACAACAACAGCATAATCGAAAACTTAAAAAAGAGATTGCAAACTGATTTGCATAAGCGGCCAAAAGCAGCTGCTGAGAGGCAACTGGAAACTGCCGATGATGTCGACCTTCTTCTCCCGTCTTTTCTTTAATATGAAAATGTGTTTGAAGTGAACGCCAAAGATCTTTAAATTCGCATTAAATTCATATTAACTTTTTATGAACTTTTTATTAAAGTTCTAGATGGTTAAGATTGAGAATTGAGTTAATTAACAATTAAGGGTAAATAAAACTGTGTGTGCTAATTGACTGACCGATTGATTGATTGAAGGAGTCAGTAGAGTAGTAGTCAGTCGTCTGTTAAGTCAATAAATATAAATTGAAACAACTTAATTTTTAATTCTAATTAACTGATTAATCGTAATGGCTTGTATCTTGAATTGGTTTTTCATAGTTATTAAAGACATTTTAATATATATATGTATATATATATATATATATATAAATATATATCTAAATGCCAATTGAGTGTGGCAAATTGTCTGTGCTGATTGACTGACTGATTGATTGTTGAAACGTTTTTCACAACCTTAGATTGTTATGAGTGAAATAGTAGAGTTCTGTTTGTGCTGTTTAACAGACTGATTGAAGAATTCTCTTTAGAAAGGGTATCTGCTAGTCGAGCACTTTTATTTAGCTTACACACATTGCAGTTCAATTAAATTCTTTAGTTGGAAACATTAGGGAACTCCAAGAGTCAAAATCTAGTACCACAAAACATTGTTATTAAGTATTATGGTTTAATGGAAAGTAAGCAGTTAATTTGCTAACACTATAAACTAAGTTATTTATGTTGTTAGCTTCTGGAATACACAGAAATAATACCAGTTTGCACATGAATTATCTATGGTTCAGCTGAGAGCAGAAGCCGCACACAGTGCCTGCTAATTATATGCAAACCGTTATGCATGGCTCGTTAAATCCTTTACTACATTTCCAATCAGGCAGCTTAACTCGTCTAAGTCCCGCGAGTTGACGGGTTAATTAACTCCCTCTACTTGCAATCCTCCCATCCTGCTCCTTTCACCTTTGCACAGTCTCTCCCTCACTCTCTCTGCTGATTCCCTTTGACCCAGAACTCGATCCGGGAATTCTCAACCGACTGAGGCCCGTTTTCATTTATTTATGACGAAAAATGGGAAATTAAAAATGTATGCCTGCAGATATTTGGCCAAAATTATGCATTTGTCAGAGTGGGCAAACAAATAAAATAATCATAATTGCTGTTAGCTGTTGGTAGTTGCTGTTGTTGTTGCTGTTGCTCTTGGGTGTTGCTGTTGGGTGTTGCTCTCGGGTGTCGAGTGTTGGCAGCTCGCTGCTGGCAAGGCAAACCGAATTACAATTTTTAATAAGCAATTCGACGGTCGCTGCCAGCAGATGTGCAAACATAAATAATCAACAACAACAACAAAAAACTTACAACTCCACGTTTAATTTGTTTCTTTTATTTTGCCATTGTTTTTGCTGAATATTCGCATTCTTATTCTGTTTGTGCACTCACCAATGATGTTCAGCTGAAAGGCCATCGACATTTTGGGCTCGGTGTTGACCTGACACTCGTAGATGCCACTGTCCTTGGCCAGTGGCGACTTTACGTGCAGCGTCCACTCGCGTGCATCCTTTGATTCAGATACCTGTGAGCATGAAAATCTTCTAATTAGTTTGTATAAAATTAGACAGTTATTAACAGAAAAGATCTAGATCTGTAATATTACTTAAATGTGTCAAAATAGCATAGAAATTGGATAATGAAATCATCATTTATACAATCATGTCTTAACAGTAGAGTAACAGCAAGTTAAACTGCTTGCAGCAGTTGTCGTTTTCACGCCAAGCAGTGAAACTTGGCATGCAAAGTCATTGCTCATCTCATCATAACAACTCAAGATCAAATTGCATTAACAGAAGTTGTAAAGTATAATTAAATACAATGTTAATTGAGTTGCAGCAATTGTATATATACATTTACAACTTTATATATTTATATTTAATCCCATCACTATCTTCGTTAGTGTTTTCTACTTAATCATATCCTTCGAATATACTCCTACTTATATATTAAAATTGAAGCTACATGCCTGGAATCGCTTATCGGAGGTGTAGGTGGCTGTGCCGACAGTCAATATGTGCAGATCACGCTTTCGTATCCAGGATACCTGAGGCGAAATGACGCACATGAAAATATAATTAATACCGAGAACTGGCAACGCCAATGCGAATTCGATTGGCGGCCAACATCCCAACCGAAGACGCAACTGCAACGTGTAATGAATCATTTGATTGCCTTACCGATTTATCATGCAGACTGTCTACGCGGCATTTAATTATGGCCTCCGTGTGGCCGGTGCGTCCCGTGATGTTGCGCGGCATGCCAAAGTCAAAAATTGGCAAGGAATGTACAAACTCCGTTTCCGTTGCCGTCGGGGCCACCGCAAAACCATCCGAGGTCGAGTGCGGCGAGGAGGCAAAGGAATCGACGGCGTTGGCCAGGAAGGCTAAACTCTTGAAAGTGTGATTCGTGGCTTCCGTTTGTGGCAGCGTGGCAGCCACAGACGATGACAATGCCGCCGCGTCATCAGCACTGAAGTCTTCCGTTTTCCTTGGCGAAAAGCTATTGTTATATAAACTGTTGTGGGTGTCGTTGTAGTGTGCCCCTTCTACTGCCGTGAAGAGACCTGCAAAATGTGAAGGAGAACAAGATTTATCCACCTCATCTTTCGTCACTTTACCGATTTTACTCGGTCTTCAAATGAATTTACAACTACTCGTTGGCATTTCGCCTTGATTGAGTTTTAATTTGTTTCGCTGGCCATTCCACGAGCTGGCTTTAAATTATTTGCCAAAATTTCAATTTAAATCTATAGGAATGTTAAGGGAGATATTTGACAAATAGAGACGTTTCTAAAGGGGAACATTAATTAATTTAAATAAATATTGCGAATCTGCATTTACATATTCGTTGATCTTTTAGGAAATAATAAGAAAGCAAAGTAAGAAAAACTCTATAGCATACTTTACAGCGTCAAACATTTTGCTAGGGTAACTGTTGCGTACGCCAGATGGCGCCACTGCAGCCGTTGGATACCCTTTACATTTATTATCCGATTATAATTAATTGTAATATTTAGCTTACTTACAAATATATTCTAATAAATCTTTAAAGTTATGGCAAATAGAAAGCGTGTTTAAAATCTCTTGATCCTCGCTCTTATATACATATACGAAGTAATCCGCAGCGTTTTAAGCTTTTCGTTTTATCTACAATCCGCCAACATATGTATATATATAAATATTTATTTCTTTTTGGATTTTCGTTGGCATGGAACATAACAACTGATTTCACAAGGCAGAAACGTTTGCGATTGTACGTGTTTTTCTGGCCATGTTTGTTGTATGTTGCCAGCACCAGTAACAGAACCTGGAGCCGGAATAAGGACCAGGACCAGCTCCAGGATTGGAACAATGCAGCGGCAGGTCGACAGAGGAGCTGCCACTTCACGCACTCAGAAGCTTCCGGCGTCGGCAAATACGAGCAGGACATGCACAGTGGGTAGAAGAAGCGTATTTGCTGTTTGGTTGTTGTGCTTCTGTATGCGAGTGCGTGTGTGTGTGTGTGCGTGTGTGAGTGTGCCTCGTGTTGCACTTGTAGTGTTCAGTGTGCTTTTCGCGTAGAACTTAAAATGACAAAAATAAAATAGACAAAGGCCACACAAAACAAAAGCGACAGAAATTCGACGGAACATGTATGAAAGCTGTTCCACAAAATGATTTCACATCGTTGGGTATTTATAAATGTGGGTGCAAGCGAATTAGTAAATTAAGAATTTAGTTTCATATCATATTTTAAAATTAAAGGGCATAACAGTTGTCTCGACATAAAATTTAGCTAACATGCAAAGTTTTGCAGCTGTTAACTAAATGTTAAATCTTAATGAGCTGTTCATATTTACAGCTGTTACACTAATGTTATGCTTAAACTAACAGTTGAAAATTTCAAGAACTATTTAATTAAGTAATATTAATTGTAGTAATAAACTGGTTAGCAATATATTCTTTGTAGAGTTTCAAGTTATACTATGTAAAATCATATGCAAAACTATTTTATTATATAAGCTACTTGTCAAGGACTTGGGAAGGACTCTCTTTATAAGAGGTAGTATAAAGATTAAATTCCTAATAAATAGAGTTTCATTAAAAAACGAATAGTTCCACAAGGCTGGCAATTGATTTGCAGCTGATTTCTGATAGAAATTGATTTTAGGAACACATCTTATGCTCTCATTTTTGCTGCGGTCTGTCAACCATAGTATGTATGGATTCAATTCCAAAATAAGATAAATTGCAATAGCAGGCAATTGAAAAGTTCTCATGGTTTTTGCACCGGCTTCTGCAAATAAATCTCTTCTCTTTCGCATTTCGCATTTCATGTCATGACGACCAAGCTGGGAAATATGTATGTATGTTTAAAATGAAATATGCCAATAAAACGTGCCATTAAATGCAATGAAATGCTTGTTTAAAGGTTAAACAATTGGTCTAGATATAAGTACGATATTTGAGCATGCATGTTTACCTTTCAAAATTCAATGGCTCGACACGATGTCATAAATGTTTGCGCTTGTTTCAAATGTGTCAATAAAATGCTGTTTTAATTTCGTGCAAGTAAATAAATGACAAATAATGTTTATCGAATTGTCGTTAGACAAGTTCAACGAACTCAATGAAGTTCGTTCGAATGTGATTGTCATGTTGTCGAGTTGAGGAAGAGCCGCAACAGGACGCAAGACTGTCAAGTGTCTAGTGTCAAGTGGCAGCAGCTGTACAGATGCCAGACGAATTATAATGAGCGGCAGCTCCAACTTGCCACATCCAATAATCAGCGGAGACGACTCCTAGACAGAAAAGGCCTGCAAACTTTCATAAACTCATATCACGCGCCTTATGCTTTGGGGATTTGTTTTTTGCATTTTCCACACTGCTTTTTGTTGTATTTTTATTTTTGGGTGACCTTTTTGGCTTTTCCTTGTTATTGTGTGAAATCGAGTGGAAAAAAAAACGCACATCAAATGTTGTTGCGAATTAAATTCAATTTCACATTTCTACTAACTCGATTTGTGTGCCGAGTGAAAGTGGATTTGACCATGTCCACATTCAGCGTGGCATGCATCAAAGTTATAAATGAATTTATTGCTTAGCTTTCCACGCCAGCACATACAACAGTTTAGAAGTGTATACATGTGTCTGTGTGTGTGTGTGTGTTTGGCTCAAAATTAATCGTATTTCTGCCAGCGTCATTGCCACGCGTAATACAAACAAATTGATTAAATTAATGATGTCCCCATTGCGCTTAAATAGAATATCAATCCGCTTAGAGCTGCAATAATGTTTGCTCTAGATTCCCACCTAAATCCCACCCGTGGGTGTCGCAATACTTATCGATTCCACTTTCTTATCGGATTTGGATTTATAGTTTTGAAAACTTTTAGCCAGGCAACTTTGGCACCCACTTATTCCACACAGGGAATGAATTCGTAATAAAATGGATGGAAATGTGTTTATTCAAACTATTCATTCAATTATTGAATATCTTTTTATGTAAAGCCTTTGAAAATATGATTAATGCCACTCCCCGCAAGGTGGTTTATTTTCCAAAATTAGTTTTTGACTTAGAATGCGTTTGCAATTGATATAATGAAGAAAAACTACGGTTTATACACATATTTTGCACCTTGAAGTTGGTATTTAACCTTTTTAGCATAGAAAATATTGTTGTTTAATGTAATTGGCATAAAGTATAGTCACAAAGTTCACAGTCTAGCTCTTAAAGTTCGTATTGTACTTTGTTTGACACGTTATCAGTCAGTTATTATAGTTTCTTAATATAGATAAATAGTTAAATATCTTTCTGCCTTGAGGAAACTATTGATCTCGAAGAAAACTGGTAAGAAAACCCGCTATGCACATTGTATACACCACAGATTAACTGCGGAAGTATAAGTTTTAGATTGGATTACTTCTTGGATTGACAATATAGAAAGCAATTTACATAACTTTGCGAACAATTAAAAGTTTGTAATTAGACGTTTGGCAAATATAGGCTTAAATAGAGACACGAGCAGGAAAATAGCAATTGAAAAACCGTTCATGCCAGCGAGAATGGAAACAATTGTGGCCCAAGAATGAGGCTAAGACTCAAGTACATAGCACAATTTCACATAATCAATTTGGAGCCCAGAACCATTGTTCCAGGTGAGGTCGTAGTTGGTAGACGAAAGGTGGAAGGTGGAATGTGGAAGGCGAAAGGTGGAAGCGTCAGGCTCAGTTTTGGCTTCAACTGTTGATGGATGTCCCTTGGGCAATACATCAAACCAAATTAGCAGTTTGTGCTTCGGCTTCGTTTGTTGGCCAGGCCAAAATGCGCATGGCACAAAAGAGATTGAAGACTGGAGGACTGAATGACAGACAGACAGAATGACTGAATGACTGACAGACTGACAGAATGTGCGTATGCTCAGCTTATGCTCAGGTGCGTTGAACGATTGGAGGGGAAGACAGAGGGGAATGGAGACAGGTGAGAGGGGACATTAGCTTGTCTGCGTTTCAGTGTGGAATGCGTTAAATGCGTTTGATGTGCAGAGTGCGCCTAATGTCTGAAAATTTCCATAAAACATGCAATAAAAGCGCAAGAGCGATGGGTAACAAGTTCGAAAGTAGAAGGAAGGAGAATGAAAATGGAAGGAGAGAAGCAACAACAAGCAGCATAATGGAAAAAGTACAAGGGTCGCATAAAAGCATAACAAGAAAACGTGTAACATGGCTAAAAGTCGAAGCTGCAAATGAGGCCAGAAGTCAACCGGTAAAGGTAACGGCAATGGCCAAGACTACACTGTCAGAGGGCCATCATCACTAGACAATGTAATGCTTCAATTTTACACACACGCATACACCCCCACACACACCCACACACACACACACACACATTGACAATCTACATGCCAACGTCAATTGCAGTTGTATGTTTTCTTGTCTCGCCTTTAACAAAGTGTTAACGTCGGGAAGATGCGGCCCACACACACACAAAGCCACCAGTACCGGAAACGGAAATACGTATTTTGTTATGCCACGCTTTTCTCACTCTTCACTTCCATCATAGTATTGTACGCTAAGCTTCAACTCAACTCTTCACACATCCTTTTCCATTTTTTCCATTTTACACTTTGACTTGAAAATGGCCGAGACGAAGCTTTAGCGTTGTAGCTGTTGGCCAATATATTATAAAATACTCCAGGCGGCAGATTTATACCGCTGGAGACGCTACTGTAAATTGTTACAAAACTCTTTTTCTGTTGTCTTTCCGTCTTTCCTTGTCCGTGCTGGCAAATCTTTTACAAAGTTTGCAGAAAGTAATTGATCTGTGAATTGTTGCGATTTAAAGTTTTGTCTTGACTTTACAATTGAGACGAAATATCCCAGGAGAGAGGGCATTCAAGCAAATCAACATTTTGATAGCGTTTACAAAGAGTTGCCACACTGTTTGTACAATTGAATTGTTTCGTACAGCTGTGCATTCACAGTGGTATAAGCATCCACAGTGATATTAACATTCACAGTGGTATTTCGAGCATATGAGATCAACAGAGCGAACTCTCTGCCGTTGCCATCCACACATGTGCAGTTGTTTGTCTGAGCAGGTAAGCGTATCAGAGCGAGACAGCTGTAGTGATAACTTATGGCGCAGAGCGGAGCGTGTCTGACCAATTGGAGAGCTCGTTGGCAGCCATGATGGTCTTTCTGATCTAAATTGACAAGTGTAAGCACAAATAAAGTGCAATTAAATGAAATGGAGTAAAGAGTTGTTGTCAGTCGTCCAGCCCTTTAAAAATATGAGAGCTAAGCTGGAAATAAGAGTCTCTCTCTCTCTCTCTCTCTTTCTGACTTGTTTTCATTATTGTTGTGCTATGCAAATCGAGTCTCTGATCTATTTGACCAACTAACTGAAATGTAAGTTAATTAACTTAAATGTGTGCAAGTACTTTGGTTACGAGCCAGTAAGCTTTAGGTTTTATTCACAACAGCCACAAATGCAAAATGAGAATTGTAAATTAAGTAAATTTTAGCATGGCCTGTTAATTGAGTTAGCTGCATATTTCTGGCCTTAAGCAAACACAGTGCGTATGCTAATTTTAAATATTTTCCAGCGCTCAGTTGAGCAACATTTAACCAAGGAAACTTTAAATATTTGCTTGGCAAGAAAACGTCTGACGACGCCTGCAGATGAGATGAGGCCAAAAGGAAAAGCTGCTTACAGCCAAAGCCCGTAAAACGCACTGCGGTTTTTGCTTTGTCACAACTTGCTAAACACAAACACGAATACAAATACAAATACTACAACAACAGAACAGAACGACAGCAACAGCAACAGCAACAACTACAACTATGTCTGGCATGTGCATGATCAAACAACAGAGGAAGGCATCTTGTTGCCACGCCCTCCGCTCTCCGCTCCCCGCCCTTGGCAAGCAACAAAAACTCACACGGCACGACACACACAACAACACCTGTACGCAGCGAGAGCAGTTGAGTGTGCTTAACTATAAAATACGCCAGGTGGCGCCAGTGCAAGATGCTAAGCTAAACAGTGTAGGCATTATCCGTTTCTTATCCGATCTCATTGAAACCTGCAGGTTAGACAACAACAGAAGTAGGGTTTATCCTGTCAGCCATATTTATTTTATTATCCTGTTCACAGTGCATAAATATAATTAAAGTTTTTATAACTTGTGTAGAGGTTTTAGATTACTAGTTATACATATTTATATTTTTATGTATATCTCAGAAATAATTTAAGTTTGTCCTCTAAAAAAAGAAGGAAAATAAAAAAGAATTTGTATTTATTCTGTACATATGTATATCATATTTTAAATCTGTATCCTGTTCTCTTAAAGTAATACTACAAGATATTATATAAATGGGTTTAAACATATTCAGCAATTAGACACAAATATTTTAGATTATTTATACTTTAAAATATTTTTTATATGTTTATTCTGCTCTCATTTAATATATATTTATATTCTCATATATTAACTTGAAAACTGCCTTAGTATAAATTACATAAATGAAGTTTAAATAAATGTTTTTACTGCTGTAGTTATAACTTTATTCGAATTTATTTTGTACAAAGTTTTGTAATATTTTGTAAACTGAATAATCAACGATGTTTCAGCTGTGTACTTTCTTTTGTCATTTCTTTTACCTGTTATAAACATTTGCACAAAGTTATAAAACTTTATTTGGTAGTACTTTTCAATATCTACAGGGCATGAGAAAGGCCTGCAACTTCCTTAATGCCATTCTATGTGTGTGTGTGTGTGTGTGTGTGTGTGTGTGTGTGTGCTTAACTGTTTGAGCTTTGGCGGCATTTAATTAGAAATTAATTACATGTCGCACCTCTGGGTGGGAAATGTGAGCCTAAAACGCCGTCAATGGACTGTGCATTTAATGTGGAAGGGTTTGAAGGGTGTGTGTGTGTTCTACAATTAAAAGGCTAAGAGTGAGAACAATCATATTAGTCGTTGCTGCAATTAGGCGTCTATTTATTTCAAATTACTTTCCAATAATCAATCAAATTGGTTTTAAATTACTCAACATAAATGTAGATAAATGAAATAAAAAGTATTTTCCCTAGATCATCAATTTAATACTTTCAATCTATATACCACACATAGTTTCCTTTTAAGTAAGACAAAAGTATTTAACAAGCAATGGAAATGGAAAACCACAAATGACAAAACCACATAAAAGACGTAAATATTTATGCGTACAATTCTGAATATTTATAATTATTAATTACGTGTGCACACAGGTATGTACTCTGTATGTGCTCTGCTTGGGAAAAGTAAAATTTATGCAGCATCATAAAAATTATAAATCGATGGAAACCGAAGGTGGAACGGCCGTGGAAATGCCGTTTCAAGGCATACAAATAATGAATAGCTCTTAAATTTTCATTTAGCTGTCCGAAAACAAAGCAAACTTTTCATTGCTCGGTCGGTGGCTTGGCAGTGTGAGAAGGGATTGCAAGAAGGAAAGCGAGTGGTGGCGAGAAAAGCCGCAAAGCGAGTGCAAGCAGTGGTAGGGGGGGGGGGGGGGGGCAGACGATGGAGGGGAAGTGGCGGCAGAGTGTTGGCGCTTCACAACAAATTGCTCGACCCATAACCGCAGTGCAATCAATTGTAGTGGTCCAGAACAAACACACGCAGGATGTGGTGAGGAGGTGTGTAAATCGGAGGAGGACGGAGGAGGACGGAGGAGGACGGAGAGCGGGAGGATACCTACTCTCTGTCTCTGTGAAGCACTTTATATGCCGAGGTAATGGCGCTTAATAAACGTCTTCACTCGAGTGCGCCCAGAACAAAACGCTAAACGAATTGGGCAAATGGGATGGGGAAGAAGTACAAGGATGAGTACAAGGACGAGGACGAGGACGAGAACGAGAACGAGAACGAGAACGAGAACGGAAAACCAGAGCGAGAGATAGAGCAACAGAGCGACAGAACGGGCCAAGTAATTATGATTTATGCCGGCCGAGAATGTAGAAGGCGTCTCTAATTGTGCAGCTGTAGGCGTGACGCGGTCGTGTGCAGATACAATTATGTCCTGGACGCCAACAGAATTGTGTCCTTCCTCCGCAAATGATCAGCAGACCGAAAATAGTAAGTGGATATCCAAAGTGCAATTACAGCTGGCTCTGTGGACAAAACAGACGTGAAAAGATTCCCAATTGAATGGGAATCCTATGCATGCAAATGCCTTGTGTTCTTCAAAATCTGTTGCTCCGCCTTATTACGAGCTCAATTATTGCCCAAAATGGACGGTGTTTAATGAATAATATAGAGTAGTGGTTCCAATACGCACACTATCAAACATTGGGTGTGTGTGCGCAGACAGCGAAACACGAAGTTAACGTAACAACAGCCGAATACAAGCAGTCTCTTCGGATTAGGCCACGCGTTGTAGGGAATGCACATTTTGGGCACCACTAGATATAGAGCATTGTTAATCGAATTTCAAATGTGGAGAGATAACTTTCAATATATCAAATATGCAAGTTCCACCTAGTTTGTTGATGTATTCGAACTTAAGCTTCTAAGTTGCCTTAACTAATTATCTAAATTGGCTACTTTAACCATTGTAATTTGAACAACTCTGGAATTCTTCGTTTATACCTGTTATTATTTGATTTTGAACACTGAACTTACTATGAAGAATATAAATCTCATGTGTTGCCAATGAAAACTTGACTTGACTAGACTTAAAAATACCTTTGTCACAAAGTGTCACTGTGTCAAACTAATGAATTAATTGCATTGAAATCTGCTATTAGTATGCAAAGTATGAGTCTGAACAATTCGAAGTATTCTGGCTAACCTTTCAACGTTCTAGCCAACTTTAATATTCGAAATATTTGATGAAGTAAATCTGTCTGCCACCACAGTCCTCTGTCTTGGCTCTGTCTTGCAGTCTAAGCTTATTACGTGCCTCGGCGCAGCGTCAACACCCATTAATGTCACCACATACAATTGCAAATTGATGGCGAGCTGTGTTGGCCATAATGAGCCGATGTGGCCAAGAAGGAAGCAGTTGGCAGCTCCCAATGCTGTGAATGACCAGAGGCGCGTGCCGAATTAATTGATGCGGCAGCAGTCGACTTGAAGCTTCTCGTGCAACATCATCATCATCATCATCGCCATCATCATCATCATCATCATCGACAGCGGCGGCTCTGCAATTTTCATGGAGTATTTCATTAGTGCTAGTGTCTTGCCCCCAACCAGCGTCTCTGGAAATCAAATTTTAATTTATGCTGACATTAAAGTGTCTGTGGGCCAATTAAATCGACAAGGGGGCGTGGCATGCAGACACTTGCTTGCTTTGATAAAGTGTCGCCCAAAAGAAAAGTCAACACAATGGGAGGGGGGGGGGGGGCAACTGGCAGGTTTTTAGGCCGCATTTCTAAGCCTTTTCCACTCGAGACAAGTCAATAGATTAGTCAGAGGCCGTTAACTGCTGCTTGGCATTATGTTAACTAAGATATTGATCTAAAATTCAATAGCGGCTTGAATTTCAAATGCCGCTGCCATTACTTTGACATTTACAATTTGCAAATAACAGTGACAATAGCGAGTTACACAACACTGATTGCGAAATTAACTAAGTTTCTCAAAGTATTTTAATTACAGGTAATTTAAGATTTTCTTTTTTTGTAAGGATTGCTCTGCTCTATTTAATAATAAAAACAGTACGGAAAGTATCCATGCAGACAAATTTAATTACTGACCTAAAGAACACTTTCATAATGTTGAAAAGTGTGCCAGAAAACAGAAAAGAGTACACATCACTCTCAAAAAATATAACAAAGACATTTCTATTATAAGATGCATCCAAATCAGAGTGACTGAGAATTTTAACGAAATTAATTCATTTGTTTTTAGTTTATTCTACTTATTTACAATTCCGTTGATGAATTGTCAAATTTACTTGATATATATCGATAAATATCAGTGAATTTACAGTACGAATTGACAGTACGAATAAAAAATGCATTATACAACACTGCTCTACCAAGGGAAATCAATCAAACAACGTGACGCAGCAGCTAGTAATTATTTTTAATAAGATGGATACAAATCAATCGAATAACAAAACCAAGAAAACTGACGGAAAACTGTAAGTTTCAAGTCGGTATCAGAACTGTTCAACTTTAATTGATTTAAGTGTTTTACAGCAATCAATTCATTTGTCCGATTCAGTACAAAAACGACCTACCGGATCCGGCAATCGACTGCAAGTTTCTGCCATGTGGCAAGACTCTGATGGACTATACAACGGAGCCAGCGTCTTTTGCCCGGCTAGAGACAGTATTCGACCAGAAGTTGAAGGGTCTGCACTTGCTCTTCGACATCGATCTGCTTGGCCCGAGATCGTATCAACCCAACGAGGGAGGAACAGCTGAAATATATCCCCAGGATGCTGCACTCTTGGCCGACATCGAGCCGTTGCATATTAATAATCCCAAGCCGAAGGCTGTGCACAATTTTCCGACACGTGCCCAGGAGTGTCGTGAACTGTTCGCCAAGGAACGCAGTTGTGTGCCACGCCCCCGAACGGGTCTGCAACGGGTGCAGCCGGAGCAACCGCAGCTGGAACAACTGGAAGCGTTGAGCCTCGAGCAGCAGAAGCAAATCATTCATCAGACATTTGTGGACGTCGAGATTCCGCCGAGCTGTCATCCCACAAAGGCCAACAGCAATGCCCGTCCCGTCGCCGTGCTGCCCATCTTCCCGGATCCCTGCCAACAACAGCTTGTCCAGTTTCAGTTTGGTATACCACCCAGCGACAAGTCCGGCGGACTGTTCAAGGATTGCGGCAATTACTTTATCAATTTTAAAGTGAATCCCGAACAGACGCACGAATTGAATAAAATGGGAGTGCAGACCTTCCTTTCCGATCAGCGCTACAGGGAAGAGCGCACAGCGGAGAATCCGGAACGTAGTGAACCCATGATGCTGCGGGAGAAGGACGGAAGTTTCTACTATAATGTTATTAATAAACATATGAAACTGCGCAAAGAACGACCCACTCAACAATCCAATACCAGCCTCTGTTTACTGGTGAGTTGATAGATTGCCTAGTTCTCTTTAATATTCCTGTATTCAATATTCCAGCAAGTGACGTGTGACAAGCGAAAACCAGAATAGATCAGTCCGGCAATTTTAGAACATGAGTGCAAAACTATCAATTCATCTGTTATATATTTAATTTGTAGGTATTTTTTGAAACTTGTATATTAAAAATTAATTAATTTGTGCATTCTTTTATCATAAGTCCTTCCAACTCACCATCACTTTATCCCTTTTTTCTATATCTCTTAAATTCCATCCATCCATATTGCTGGCTATCCCTTCAACATTTTGTTATCTATCTTATTCGCCTAACCGACCATATCTCTGTCTCTCTATCCAACCCGATTCAATTTCTAATTAGATAATGTATATTTAATTTAAAAATGAGTTTAATTTTTATAATTTGAATTTATTTTATTTATAATAAAGTGTATTAACTGACTTGAGGCCTATTTATTATTGTCGATATGAAACATTATTAAGAAATTAGCTAATACCATTTATTTAGAAATTATAAAAGTCGTTAAATATAAATCGCAGTTTAAAATGACAAGCCGATCAGTCGAGCATACGCGACAGTAGGAAACCCTGTGCAGGTCCATAAAGAAAAGTATTTTCATTATAATGGGATTTATATATATCGCTTGAAGTCGATTTTGCTTGCATCGAGAGTAGGTAGCTTGCGATAGTCTGGCAACCCTGCACTGCAGCTGTTTATTGTTTATGTTAAGCGCCACAGCGGCCGAAAGGCAAACCAAACATACATATATGAACAAACGCGTCTTTTCGTTCATTATATCGTCGGCGCGGCACAGCGACTGCGCTGCTACTGCGCTGCTACTGCGCTGCGACGCATCTGCTGCGCTGCAAAAATTTGTTTCTTGAATAACTTCTGAGTTCAATATCCGATCGTACTGAACTTTGTAGCACACATTGAGAGTAGGATACTTACCATGTGTGTCAAATCTCAAGTCTCTAGCTATAAGACTGATCTTGTTATCAGGTTTTTCGAATCATGGGCGAAGGGGGCGTGGCATCGTGATGAAATTTTCAGGACACATTAAGCCCAAGCTTTTTATCATGTGTGCCAAATCTCAAGTCTCTAGCTTTAACACTGCTTATGTTATGGTGGTTTTTCTTATTTGAAAACCAACGGGACTCGATATCGAAAATTGAAAATAAACTTGATCTGCGTATGGTATTCAGGAACCTACATTCCAAATTTGAAGTCTTCAGCTCTTATAGTTGCTGAGATCCACGCGTTCATACAGACGGACGGACGGACAGACAGACGTACAGGTGTCAAACGACTCGGCTATTGATACTGAAACAGAATATATATACTTTATATGGTCGGAGATGCTTCCTTCTGCCTGTTACATACATTCACACAAATTCATTATACCGCTTTTGCCCACTTTTAATGGGCACAGGGATAAAAACAGATTTTATCAGATATATTATTTATAAAAGATAGACAAATTACTATTAAAGATAGATATAAGATATAAATATTTAGCAGTTTACTTATTCATTTTATCTATGCATTTACCATATATTATATAGTAATACTATTATATATATATCAAATATATATAGTAATTTATTTTAGTAGATCTCCAAATCAGTGCAGAGTTCTTCGTCTGCATTAAGTTCTCTCTAAATCCTGGGAAATTCCCTAGCGAAAACCAATGCGCAATCACTAAAAAGAGAATTACTAGATGCATTTAAGAGATTTTAAAATAAATTGTTGCTTAGTTAACGGAAATGGGGCATTGTCTGGTCATAAGGATGATAAGTCCTCGTTGATGCTGTTGGTTTTCGTGGCGCAACGTTGTGGCACGTTGCCGGGCAACAGCCTGATGTTTCTGCCACATCCACATCCCAATTGCCACATGGCGGACGCTTGTGAGTGTGTTTATATGATGCGACAGATTCCTGGCCGGCAAAGGCTGCCAACAATCCAGATAAATATATATATATATATATATATCCAGTATATGTATACAGATATATATATAGTACATTTATCATGTACATATTGTGACGTCTATGTGGGAAATGGAAAATTGTTATAAACATTTCGGGAAGCTTTTAAATGCGACGATTTTCTATGGGTTTTGGCAGAGTTTCATTTTGTTTGGTGATGCTGCAACGTCGCGTCGTTTATGGCCACGAATTGCCCACAGCAACAACAGCAAGAACAACAACAACAACAACAACTCGTAGCAGACACTCTGTTGGTTGTACGAGTAGTTGTTACATGTGGCATGTGGCATATGGCGTGTGTTGCATGTCCCATTCTGCTGCAACAAGACTCTGTCGCTGTCGCTGTCTCTGTCACTGGCCGCCAGATTCGGCTCGCTAACTTCAATGTGAAAATGATGCATGATGGCCTTAATGGATTAGCCATTTGGCCAACTCCGCGAAGAGACCGAGTGCACGGAAACATTTAACGCTCACTGTTCGCACGGCAGCAGAGTAATGTGGCAACATCAAATGTGGGCATTAAATCCTGAACAAATCAAATCGATTGCCATACATCAAAGCAATCAAATGTTACCCAATTCGTCCTTGATCCTTGGCAATGGTGTTGCCAACACAAAAACAAATGCAAATTGACCAAGTCCTGCAATCAGACACTTCACAAGTATATTGAAAAATTAGCATTCTTTGCCAGCTATCAAGTTCTAACCAAAAGCTGATGTCCTGCCAGTTAGGGTCAAAGACAAGGTAAGGTCAATATGGCCAGAAGGAGCTTAAAGTGTTTCTGGTTTTTTCCCAAATTGCTTACACACAAAAAAAGGGAAATGCATGTGCTCAATCAAAGATTCATATCACATTAAATTAAAGCAGGATTCGGTAAGGATTGTCATCGAATGAATTGCTTGCTCCTGGTCTAAACTTTAATTTAAGAGATTTTATTATGGTAAAATGGTTATTACAGACAGTTGAGTATGTTTCTAAACCAAAAAGTGAAGCAGGACTCGACTTTTACTCTTCAGCTAGCATAGGCTGGGAAACTTTCATTTCCTGGAGTCATGAGTATGAAGTTCAGCAAAATGCTTAGTTATTGTTGCTTTTACGTTCAGAAAAATACACAAAAATGCGCTGAGCAACAGAAATGAAGCAGCAACAAATGCATTTTGACTGGCAGCAAAGACCAAATGAACTTCCAACTTCAAAAATAAAATAGAAGTACCCAATTTGATAAGAGGGTGTCAACTGCAGCTCTTATTTGGCAAAAATTTAATACTTCAGCTCTTCTCACTTGTCTGAAGTGTATTAAATACGCAAAGAGTTTGTGAGTTGCTTTTAACTTGAACTCTTGAAGTTTAAAGCAGAAATAAATATTGGAAAAATACTAGAACTGAAGGCTTTAACACTAGCGTTCTTTTCCAATAAAAATAACTACAATGTATTCTATTTTAAATAAATAAAAAATCAATTTATTTTGTTAAAAGTGTTTACTTTGCAAAATAAAATAAATATATCAGTTAAATAATGCCTGACTATTGAAATTGATATAGAAGTACCTATTACAAGTACGCACACTTAATGAAATTAATTAAACAATTAATTGTATTCACTTTGCTAATAAAACAATAAAACACTCGAAAATGCAATTGCAACCGTTTTTTTCCATTTGCTCTACTCTTTCAGAAGAGAATACTTCTTTTGTGCTGAAAATAAAACTTTTGAAATAATTGTCTATTACAGCATAAACTGCCCTAAGTATAGAGTATTTTGTGCTGAGATTTATGTGTACATTTTGTTGAATGGAAAGACAGGTAAACCACAAATTGATTGGTTTGGCTTGACTTCGCACAGCGCAGCAGAAAGTTTAGTTTAATTTATAGATCAACAAACTCTTTATTATTGACACAATGTTTGTTATTTGTTGAGAAACTTTATTTCTTTCTGTCTAAGTTATTACACAATACTTAGCTGCCTCTGTCAAATGCATTCTCCGTAGTTCTTCTTCTTCGCTTGAATCATGATCTACAATGTAAATGAAACTTTGCAATCATGAATCATTAAACTATGCCAACAACTATAAAGTTTTGGGCAGCAAATTAAAAGTTTGCCCAAAAAACATTTTAGATCTAGATCCAAGGAAATGCCCAAGGAAAAAGTCTAACAAACAAACACTATGTGTTAATAAAAAAAGGCTTAGATTTCAAGATTTGCGTATAGACAAAATTGCTGAATGAAATCAACAAAAAGAAGACTACGAAATTGAAATGAATGAATATGCGCGCGTGTGGGTGTGTATGTATGAGAAGGATATGTGTTTTCCTATTAATCCGAAAGATAAACGAAAGCAAAATTGTGTCAGACTGTCTGCCCCAAAATGTATGCTATACTTATTTGACTTTGTCGTTTGCTTTGCTGCGTTCAATTCTGTTTATTAAAGTGTGCTTTTATTTGCATATTGCTAATCCATTTTCCATATTCGTAGCTTCCACACGTACTCATAACTTTTACATTTTTGACTGAGACTGAGAATGCCTTTTTGAAGTACCTCAAAGTTAAGAAAAACCCAACGCAGGTGAGCTTCTGCAATTGCAGCTGTCCCGAAGGACGTGTCAGACCGACAACAATTCCATTTGCACTAAAAAACAGGCAACATCCTTTGTCCTTGTCCTGACAGCGACTGCCGTAAGGAGAACACAACAGCAACAACAACAAACGGATTGCAGATGGGCGCGTCTTGCATTCGAGTTGAATTTTACTTTTTTTTTAACAGAAACTTGAAATAAATACAAAGCAGAAGCAGCAATAACTGAAATATCTCTCTGTGTGTGTGTGTGTGTGTGCGTACTTTTAGCAGTAGCTGTAGTAAGCTGATCTGAGTAGTGACAAGCAGGCATTGCCACATGTTGCAATATGGCTATACAATTTTTTTTAGATGCAATATGTTGTGACGCACCAAAGAATGTATTTCAGATTATGTTACATCTTTCCAACTCTTTCTTTCAATGTGATTCTCTGTTTTGCTTCTAAGTAATCTTCACTGGAAACTTTCTTGGGTTTGTTTTTCTATTGGCAAGTGGCAAAGACCCTTTTTAAACTCATATCCGGGCTTTATATCAAATAGTTATTAGACTAGCTGATTGAGTGGAGAAAGATTGTAAGGATATCATTTTGATTTAATGTTTTTGTAGACCTGTTTTTTTTTGTTTTTTAGACAGTAATTTTAATAAATGTTTTCTTTGTATACTAAAAATGTAGATGCAAGTTTGGTAAAGTACTCGTATGTTGTATATTGATTATTTTTCTCCTTGATTTTCTAGTAATAATCTTTTATTTAAATTGCTACATTTTATTTATTTATTATATATAAACTTCAGTTTTTATACACTTATGTTTTTAATATTTAAGCTGTACTATTTTTAGTATGTGCAAATTTAAGATCTTTTTATATGTATATTTTGGTTTTTTTTATATTTTTTTTAACTAATTCCACGGTCGCCGCAAACAAAACGTTTTGCGGTTGAACTGCTGCTTTTGTAGCATACTTTGCGGGGCTGACACACACACACACACATGCAAGTGGCAGTTGTATGTATCTATGTGTTCGTCTGCGTAATAGCTTGTATGCTTACTTGTGTTGTTGTAGCTGTAGCTGTTGCCATTGCCGTTGCCGTTGCGACTGCTGAGCCATTGTTTCTCCCCATAATATTTATGTTATGGTTACAAGGTTTCGCCAGTTCACATTTGCGGCAAGTTGTGTGTAGGTGGCACACGTCTGCGGTACCTCTCAGCACCAGCAGCCGACAGGCCAATTCAATGGCGGAAGTGTGGCATTTGAACCCGGCCAAGATGCTTGTGTAGCTAAAAGCTTTTGCCTCTGCCAACAAAGCGAAAAAAATGCTAACCATAAGTCAAGCAAATCGTTTGTTAATTGGCTGACATGTAGTACTCTTTTGGGGCCAATTTAAAAGTGGCCCGAAAGGAGGTCAAAACAGACATTTTGTTGGTAATAAGCATGTGTGTTTGGTTTGAGTTGCTGTGATTGATCGACAGTTGCGTCGAAGCGAGAAACAATTATAGTAGGAAGCGGAAAGATAGGCTGTCTGATAGTGTGTCTGTCCCGCTCACACACACGCCACTCACACGCAGTGGAGACCAGTGCTGCCATACTGTGCTGCATTTATTTGAATGTTGCCAGACTCTCAGTACACTACTTATCGTCAAAGTCAAAGAAAGTCGTTAAATTCAAACAGCGTTTGTTAATTATGTACGCCAAACTTTAGTCTTATCGTCGGCGAAAAAAAGGAAAGCCAACTAATTTTAAAATAATACACAAAAATAACACAGTTAGCAGATGATTAAAATGCCGCTGAGAAAGAATGCGAAAAAATTGCCCAACAAAGTATAAAATTAACAGGCGAAAAAAAAACTATAAAAATTGCAATTTAATTAATGAAAACGCGTCGACGATCCACACTGTGGACCGGTAAAATGTGCGCTAGGCAGTGTTACCAATTCAGCTATTTTCCCACCAGTTCTGACGCTTTACGAGTGCTAATCGCGGTTAAATTTCTGATATAGCAACTATGATATGTCTTCAAAGTATGTAAAATACATTGGAGGGGGAAGAATGTTTTGTTGAGCTTGATAATTGCTATTTTTGCTAAAAAATAACTTTAAATCTGGTTTTCCCAAAAATTATCTAACCATTTCTAGCCTTCTTGAGCCCCGAAGAGTTGGCAACACTGGCACGATAGGGCGAAATATGGAAATGAAGAGCGTGGCGGAAAAATGCAATGAAAGATGTGTGTGCGGCCGGAAAAACGTCAGCTGGCGAGTGTTTTAAAAACAAACTGAAGTGCAAGGAAAAAGAAAAAAAAGTAACCACGATTTTGCGCGCTGCGTGAAAATGTGAAAATTACTAGAAAACCAAATTTACCAAATTAGCAAGCTGTAAATTTTTGTGCTCTCGCGTCTCGTTTCGTCGTCCAGTCGACAGAAAATTAATAAAGTTTCACGTTATTAGTGCAGTTTTTCCTTTGCTCATTTTTCCGCCTGCATTGGCATTGGCAAGGCAGCCAGTTTGTTAGTTTGTCTGTCCGTCTGCCTGCCTGTCTGTCCGTCTGTCCGTGTGCCAGTCTCTCCGTCTGGCAACTAAAAATCCCGAGCGCTGATTCTGCTTTTGCCCAATTTAATTTCGCTTGTAGTTTTAAGCAGTCGGCACTGAAACTTTTTCCTAAATAAGTTGGCCAAGTTAAACCCGACTCGCGGGGCAACTAGAAGGGTGGTGGGGGGAGGGGCATTCTTCCATTGTGCGTGTGTAAATTATATGCATAACTTTGGGGTCGGCCAACTTTAAGTAGTCGACAGCTGGGACTTCTCGACTGCTCTCGTGTCTCGTGCTTTAATTTATCGCATGGTTTTTATTTTCTTCTTTTATTTATGTATTTTATTATGCATACACAAATACATATAGTATATGCATAAAGAGTACACATATATTTGGCTTAACGTTGACATTGATCCCCAGGGGGGGGGGGGGTACTGCAATATCCTGTCGCACAGGATGCAGGACTCCCAATGCGTCCTACGCGCAATTGACCTAATTGTCCATGTGCGGGCAAGTTTTTAAGGCTTTTCTTCCTGCTAATGGTCAACGTTTAGCGTTTGTCACCGCCACAGGATATAGTGTAACTTGAAATTAGTTCACTTTCCTAAATTTGATAATTGAGGCGCTCCGAAATCAAAGAAATCAATCTACACAGCATATTATTACTCCCCGTTGGGGGAAAGAGAAGAAATACTGCCACATTCAATGATTAATCAAAACTCGCACATCAGCAGCAAACAAAATTCATAAGTGCAAACTTTACGCCCGCACATAATTTTCAAACTATAAGTTCATACCCCTCGTTTCACAACCTCCCCCCACCCGAATGTGCTGTCCGCCTGCTTTACTGTTATTGCATTCAATTAGCCCGTCTCTAAGTTTGAACTTTCACTTTTTCGGTTGGCCCCATTTCGTTAGGAATTCCTTCCTTCATCGCACTTTGTGGACCGGACCAAAGTTGACCGACATAAATTTCATTAATTAGTGTAAAATTTGTTGTACAAGAAAATTTTGAAGATTTGTGAATGTTGTGTTTTTGGTAATTAGCAAATACTTATATTTATGATGGTTGTTTCAACTGAAAATTACATGATACGCCAAAAGTGAGAGAATGATAGTCAAATAATGAACCCACGAGTGGAAAATGTGCAATGGGCGAAGAACTAAAACATTTCTAATTATAGAAATATAAGGGACTGACTACAAATTTTATAAATAGTATATTCTTAGCTTCCATTTAATGAAATTGTTTGTCCATCAGAAACATACAGAAATACATTTTCATTTCATTTTTATCAATGACAAACTTCTGGACTGAAAAAATGGCAAGCGTGCTGAGAAAAAAGGGTATAAATCAATTGAAAAATATTAATGAATTATTTATGATATAAGGCCCAAACCCAAAGCAAACCTTCAATTCATCACACGTTGACAATCTCCGCAGAAGCAGCCACTGAAGCAGAACAAGCAAGAGAAGAGTGCTCAACTAGTAAATACCCTGCGTATTATATTTATTATGTTTCAGAAAAAAAACTAAATATATAAATAAGACAGTTAATTCTTTTTCGTATTGCAAATAATTTCTCAAAATTACAGGGTATACTAGGGAAACAACTTAAAAAACCCCGTAGGGTTAGAAAAAGCACCAAGTGTAGAAAAATGACACTGGAGACCAATAAAACATGATTATTGCGGTCTAACTTCACAGACAGCAGACAATAAGCTGCATTGGAGATGGAATCGTTGATGAGGAAGGTAAGGGCAGGGGAAAGCAAGGGGCATGCCATAAATCACAAGCCGCAGATTGCCACAAAATGTTGAATGTATGGCACAAATTCAAACGTGTGCCTCCTCGAACACAAGACACAAGAACAACGCATTGAATACTCTACATGCTGTGCATAGTTTAAGTTTAAGTGTCCCTGCTGGGAAGCCAGTGTTGGGCAATTGCATTAAATTGCACTCTATAAACTGACAGATGGACAGAGATTGTAGGCGAGTTCGGCAATATTATACTAATAACTATAAACAACAGCTCGAATGTGAGATAATTGCCAAATATGTTTGTTCTTGCTGCTTTTGAGTACTTTGCGTTATGCATTAAATGTAATTTGAACTGTTAAAAGTGCACTTTTCGCGCCATCGCCCTTTAGCCGTAGCCGTAAACATAATTTGCATTGCTGTGAAATATTATGGCAGCAGCTAAAAGTATGCAACACAAATTTTTATTACACTGCCAACAACAAGGCTGAAAAGTTGAATTAGCGGTCAGAGTGAGATAGAAAGAGAGAGAGAGAGAGGATGAAAAGTGGGTGTAAAGAGGACATACTTACCGTTATAGAATGGCCATTGTTGTTGTTGCTGCTGTTGTTGTTGCTGTTGCATTATGCTAAAAACTAGCGCCATTATTATTATAACTGTTCGCAGTGTTGACGCCGCTTTGGCGCTGCGTCGCTGCCTCATTCTTCTTCTTCGCCATGCTGTTAGTGTAGTCGCTGCTGTTGCTGCTGGTGCTGCTGCTGATTCTGTTGCTGCGACGCCGACGTCGGCAGCGTCACTCGTGTTACGTATAACGGCTGCGTTGACGTCGACGCCGCTGCAGGGCAAAGGCGCGCATAAATTTATATTGAAATTCTGTTGTTTTGTTTGCAATTGCTCTTCTTGCTGTAGTTGTTGTTGTTGTTTGTGTTTTACAATAACTATTGCTGCAGGCATTCAGCGATAGTTTCTAGTAACTGCCTATAGTTGAATATTTAGTTATTATCACTTAATGCTTCACTTGTTTTAGTTGCATTTTTAAATACACTTGTTCGCTGTTGCTGCCGCTGCTGCTATCGCTGTCGCTGCCGCTGCCGCTGTCAACGACGGCAGCAAGTGACGCCATTTGTTTATGCTGTGCTCTTTATTTTATTCTCTTGTTCGTTTGATTAGGGTGAACACACTGAACACACACTTCTGTTGCCTTGGGATGGACACTTCACTTCATTTGCTGCTCAGGCTTACTTTGTTGCTGTTTCAAAAGAGAAATAAAGTATTTGTTGTTACTGTTCTTGCTGTTTCCACGTCAACACTTTGCGGCTGAGAGAGCACTCAACACTGTCGCTTAGTTGTTGTTGTTGTATTCGTATACTCGTCGTTTAGCACTCCCGACCCTGACACTTTGATTCATTTCCCAGCTAATTCTGTGTCACTTACTTTTGTCTCTTTTATGTTCTCTTTTGCCTCTTTAGACTCTGTACGTAAAAGATGCAAAGGATTCTTTTGTCAACAAAAAAAGAATGTGTTGAAAAGGCAATAATGATATACAATAAACTTGATCTTGACTTGCAGTCTGTCTGTCTGTCCGTCTGTCTGCCCGTCTGTCTGCCCGTCTCTCCTTCTATATATACACCTACATTTCAGAGGTTATAAGAGCTTTCTTTACAGAAGTAAGTACAGGGTCTCCCACAGACAGGCTCTCTCGAATGCAGCCTTTTCTAGTTACTTTTGATGTTTGACTAAAGCAACTTTCTTTCATTTCCTCTTCTAATTTAATTGCATTCGCGGCCTGTTGTCCAACTAGTATAACATATCGAGAGTTTCTGTTTCTAGTTCACTGTTTCCTGTTTCCTTCTACCGTCATTTAGTATAGTCTACCTTATTGACCCGCTTCTGTTAAGTTGTGTGTGCGCCTTTTGTTTGTATTGGCCATGAGTAGATTTTATTGTGTGGTTGTATGCTTTACTGTTATCCCTTAATCCTTATCAGCTGCCAATCGCTTGCAAGTAAAAAAGTTCCACACAAACAATGCGGCTTTCATGTTAGTTTTCCTTTTCGTTTCTGTTTTATACTTTCTTCTTTTTATTTTGCTTTTTGTTTAATTCCAACCAGTTGCCAACTTTTACATTTGTTGTAAAGCTGTGCAATCAAGGTAAATGATTTATTATTGAGTTGTGGCCGAGTGCGGTTTGTGGCGAGATCTTGACGCTTTATTGTTGTTGTTATTAGCAATGTGCAAAATAAAATCCAACACTGATTTATTGCTTAACTGTGGAACTATTATAAAAAAAATCAAATAAAGCTGAATACAATGCAGATAAATGATTTAAATCCATAAGGTATTAAATCATACTACATATTATCATTAACAGGTTAAATTATCTAAAGCAGTTTACTTTAACTGGCTGGCAACTCTAGTCTTCATAGTAAAGAGACTGCTTGGCCAACACTTAACTGCTTGCTTATTTAACAATGGCTTGCCAGTATCTAGTCATCTCGCTTTATCCCCCAGAGCGTGACATACAAACAGTCAAAGCAAAGAGATCTAAGAGAAGCTTCCAATGAGAAAAGTAAGAAACGTGCACCAGATCAGTATCAAGCAGTATTAAGCAGTATGTCAATAAAAGTTCAAATCTTTGCTGTGGATCAGCAAAAAAGCCTCTGCAAGCATTGCAGATGCAGTAACAGTCCTTAGCATAAATATATGTACATAGGCGGCATTTTATAAGCATCGTGCGTGAGACTAAATACGCATAATTGTGCGACGACCTCAACAACAGCTTGCACAAGTTGAAATCCTGTCAGGCACCTATGAGGACCTTATGCCTAAGAGGCTTGACGGAAAAAAAGAATGCTTGTCGGAATCCCTTTTTTCTTGAGTTCATAGCCTGAGATTATGTGTGTGTGTGTGTGTGTGTGTGCTTGCGGTGTGTGTGTGTGTTGAGGTTGAGGTTGCGTGTGTCGCAGAGTGTGTTGACACAGCTTTTAACAGGCGCGTGTTTATGAATTATTAGATATAAGAACAACACACTCATATACAAACACACACGCATACTAAGTGTTAAGTCTATATGAATAGTTATTGTTTGATTTGTCAAAGCGAATTCGAAATGTCTAAATGCTATTCAATAATTGATCTTAATCGTGTTTAATTCGCATTTGTCGTACAAATCCACAAGTAAGAAAGTAAGACTACGACATACCCTGTTCCAATTCCTGTGCTAACCCAACTCGCATTTCCACGCACATTAAAACATATAAAAGCACATTAAAATGCATACATACACGAACATACAGACCTCCGGTCTCTAGCTTTCAAATTGTTCTTCTAATTGAATTTTTTTCAACTTGTGTGCGTAGGAAGCGTCGAATTTTAGCTATACATTTGATCTAACTGCTCATTAATATAAGAAGCCTTCCTGCTAAATTTGGTGCTTCTAACTCTTACCATCTCTGAGAATCTTTCGTTCATAAGGACCGACCGACAGACAGACAGACCGACGGACAGACCGACAGACAGACCGACGGACGAATGGAAAGACGGACATCGACTCTCCCTTTGAAGCTATATATACTTTATAGGATCTCCCAAGCCTCCTTCTGGCTATTACCTGCTCTTAACAAACTTAATATAAAAAGAGGGCATAAAAAGTAGTCAGAAAATATGTTTATTAGTTAACGTTAAACCTGCAATTGCTTTTAGTTAATTAAGGTTCTGCCGTGTGTGGATTGTGGAACGAGAGATTGGTGTGGATGCCGTCTCACTCTAACAACGTACAGTCCATTACCCGATAACTTGTGAGGAAAACTGCTGCAAGGCAACAAAGTTAAAGTCCTGGGAGCATCTCCCAATGAAAGAAAAAAAAACACTGCATTACATTATTTATTTACCCGCCAGCAACCTTGAGAGACCTTTCACATATTTCATACACACAAACTTACATTCCGACATATATATATATATCTCTCTGTTTTACTTCTGAAGTCTGTGTTTTTTTTTGTAACTTTCAACTGGACTGCTTAAAATATCAGCTTTTGGCTTTTCCAGCTGTCTGGCTGCTGACCGAGGTTGATTGATTTTGTACAGCCGCAAAGTTGTAAAATGTTCAGGTAACCACTTGGCCAGGTGTCAATCATAAGCTTTTAGCCATTATGAGCCATTATCTGTTAAGGTTTTGAATTGCTTAAGCTAAAGGAGTTTGGCATTCCAGAAATACTTTTAAAATACAAATACCGATGCTAAAATGCATATTTAGTTATTATCTCTTTGCTGTAAGTGAAATGCATGAAATATTTGTTAAGTTCTATTATTTAAAGCTGAATAGTCTTTGTTCTACGCGTATAACAGTTTTTGCATAGACTGGCATACACATAATCCACAAGCAGCTGATATGCAAGGCAGAAACTTAAGTAAGTCTCATATACTAGTATTGCCGGTAGTAAATATGGCCTATTGGCCAGTTGGTCAACAATTGCAGCAGGTAAATTGCTCGGCAATTCGAGTAATCGGAGTAATTTAGGGCCAACTCTGGGCGCTGATTCACACAGTAAACTTGGCCCAAACGGCTTACGCATGATGGCACATAAATCACACGATTGACAGCCTCGAAATAAATTCACAACGCGTCCAACTGTGTGCCGTGGAGAATGGGGATTGTGGAAGGGATTGTGGATGGGGATGTGGGTGGGGATGTGGATGTGGATTGTGGATCCCTGGACTGTGACATGTGACACTGGTCGCTTATTATTTTCACGCTTTTATTTGCACGCACGAGCGAGCGAGACAGAGGATGATACTTTAATTTCATGGTTAATCTGTTACAAATGTCAACTGTCAATTGTTTTTTTCCTTTTTTTTTGTTTTATTTAAACATCAGTCGACAAATTTGCACGCTAATTGCACTTCACGCATTTTCTATGCTCGAATTCTTGCATAATTCTTTTGCAATTGGATATTGCAGTTCTTGTTGACATTTGACACAAATTGATGTTGTTCTTGTTGCTGTTGTTGCTGTTGTTGTTGTTGTTATTGACGCGAACATTTGATGAGTAGGCAATGTTTGTGGCATACAACACAAACGACAATCATGGACCAGTTCATGAATATTTAAATTTCTATTGTTGTTATTGCAGTCAGGTGTGTGCCCTTTGAATACTGTTTCACACTTACACACGCGGACTTTTAGCCGACTCCCCCCCCCCATTTTACTTATTCCCCCTTTTTTTGCATTCGCGGCCTGCCTCAACTTGATTTAGATTAGACGCGGTTGCAACAATCTCGCGTTTTTCCGACACTTTCGACGACGCTTGAGGAATTTTTGAACTTGTTACTTGACAAACCGTTAAGCACGTGTCGCACTTCCGTAGCGTAGGAATCCCGTTAGGGTACTGCTTGCCACAAATGTTGGTACACTCGCCTGTGATGGCACTCACCGTCAATTGACAACGCAACACCAGCAGCAGCAGCAAACACTTCGTCGTGGCAACAGCAACAAGCTGTAGTAGCTTTTGCCAAGTGCTTTCAATTCGCCGCAACTCCGAAAAATGTATGTTTAAGCTTTGCCAAAAGGGATTAATATGTATGTTCGCAGGGGTTGTCGCTGTTAAGCCACGAATTGCCCATGTTAAGCGTTTGCTCTGTTTTTGCTGTTAAACGTTGCCTGAGCTTATGTTAGTTAACACACTGGCCGATGATGAATACAGTTTACAGTGGCTGGCGCTGTTAGGCCAGCGTTTGCACTGCTTTCGCTGTTAAACGCAGCTTGAACTTATGTTAGTTAACAGTCAGCCGCACTAGTCGAAATGCCTTCAACAGCACTGCTGTTAGTTGTGGTACAATTAACATGTACTATTGTTGTCGCTGGTACTTTACCATTAACAGCAAGTACTAAATGTAATATACTTTCCCCTGTTCGGCTGTTAACAGTTTTTACCACTGTTGGTACTTGAAAATGTACAATTTGCAATAGATGTGTACCAACTCGTGTTTATGCGTTTACCATTTTGAACAAAGTAAACCAACAACTAAAAATAATTGTACCAGTTAAGGTTTTAAAGCAGAGACTATTAACAGACACAGAACACGTCTAACAACAATATGATATGTCTGAAATTACTGTTTTTTTTGGTCCAACACAAATCAAACTCAACAAAAAGTTACATATTATATTTAGATTGTAGATATATTGTAAGTTTATGGTATATTTTAAAGCCCATACCATTTTTATTGCCCATACCATAAATATTACACTCTTTTGGCCAACTAAAAATTGCATTATAAACGAATAATAAAACACAGGAAAACACAGAAGTTGTTATCCAAATATTTTCCTTAGTACAATGCAGCAGTGGCGCCACCTAGCGTGTATAGCTTGCAAAGTGTTTGTTTGTGTTCAAATTTGTTTTAATTTGTGTGTGTGTGTGTTTATGTATGAGAGCTGGGTATTCCACAGTCAAGTGCACTCGACTGATTCTTCAACAGCATAAACTGGAAGACAAGTGTTGTTTCGAAATAAATTGGCTTCCTACGTCGATTGTTACAAACATTTTCATACAGCTTGTTATACCCTTTGATTTTGTAACCTGTAGGAGTATTTTAAGTTTGTTAGAGAAGGCAGCGTGGTCGACCCCAGAAAGTATATACATACATTCTTGATCAGCATCAATAGCCAAGTCGATATAGCCATGTTTGTCTGTCCGTCCGTCTGCCCGTCCGCCAGTCCGTCCATATGAACGAAAAGATCTCAGAGCTGGTAAAAGCTAGAAGCTTGAACTTGGTCTCGCAGCACTGGTAATTTTTGCAGGCAGATCAAGTTTATCTTATATTTTTGGATGCCACACCCCCTACGCCCACAAATTAAGAAATAACGAATTGCAGGGGATTTACATCGGTGTTGAATTTGAGCGGGTTCCTGTAGAGCCACAGGGTATATTACGGTCGGGGACTGTTCGGCTAGTTTTTTTTTAAACATGCAAAAATAGAACTCAAATTAGTCAACCAAAAGCTAAAGCGTGAAAAGCACAGTTACAGTCAGAGTCACAGTGACAATCACAGTTACTATGACAACTGCAGTTTTAGCGTGAAAAATGTAAAAAAATCAGCGATTTTAGTTGACGAATTTGTGTTTGACTGTTAGATTTAAGACACAACAAAGCAGCGAGTGAAAAAAAGAACGGTGATGCTCGACTTATCAATACCCCGTGTATATACATATATATTTTTTATTATTTGCCACAATTGTTGTTTTCCATCTGTTATCTAATGTCGTAATATCTTACCATACCCTTTCTTTTGGTTATTTGTTGACAAGAGGGTATGATAATGCAAAACAAATCGAGAGTTCAACAGAAAAGTCGCATGAAATTTATACAGTCGACGTCGAAGTTCATTTGAGTGTCATAAATCAGTTGCCCACGCCAAATGGCAGGCAGTTGGCGGAGAACAGGGCGAAGATATTTGGGGAAATTGGGAAATTGGAGTCGGAGTTGGGAGTTGGAGTAGAACTCACAATTGGATTGGGACCGAAACGCTGGATGGATGAAAGTTGGCTGAAGTGGGCGGACATATAAATGACAACTGCGACTTTTGGACTGCCGTTGCACGTAGTACAACAAACTGCAGCTTGGTCACGATTCAATGCCAACGACATGACGACATCACGACTCACGACCATGACATATTTCTGCAGAGACAAATACATATTTTCAAAACGGCTGCAAGTGCAAAATCCCGTTGAGTACTCACAAAAACAAAAAAAAGTAACGTGGGGAATCCCACTGATGGACAAAAAAAAAAAAACAATTCGCTGAGCGACTTTTAAAATATTTCCAGTTACAAATCAATTTGAATAGCAAAACGTACTGAGAATTGTTAAAGAGCAACGAGTTGCTGATGGCTGCGTAAGAATAGTTGAAAAAGGAAGTTCGAAGAATATGGAAATGATGACGACCAAGGCGGAAAATGCTATTTCGGTGAACGGAAAACTCTTTTGCTCGAGCAAAGCGTGTAAATGTCCGCCAAGTGTTGCAAATCAGTTTGATCCTCTTATCTGGTAAGTTATACAGGTAAAAAGATACTTACAGGCGACTCAATAAATCAATTTAACTATAAAACATTTAAAATCAAATTTATAAAATAAAACCATACTTTAAAATCAATTAAAAAGGGTGGCAACAAATTGATAACAATTTTAATTATTTATAAATAATAAATATCAAATGGCAAAGGTTTAGATTATATCTTAACACATTTTTTAGTATCACAGAGCATATTATAAATGCCTAGTGCTTTGAAGAAAAAAGCCTGTCCGCCTCTGTGCTGGCTTATATGCAAATGGGTAGACATGATTAGTTTATACCCTGTACACATTGAACATGGATACGAAACGGTGCAAGTGACTGCTGTGTTTAACTCAGTTATATCACAGTTAAGCATAGTATCTCATAGTTAAGCAATGGAAAATAAACCCATAAAACTACACATACATATTAAATTTGTTTTTCACATACTTTTATATATTCTTTAGCTATCCAGAAACTTTCATGACAATCGAATAATAAACATAAAATATAAGTACAGCAGCTATTTATCTTTAGGTCAATAATTTTTTAAACTGTTTTGCATAATTCTCTAATATTAAAGTTGGTATTAAACTAGCTAACATTTTTTTTTGAAGGGAATATTGTATATTAAACCAGTCGGAAAGTCTACAGTCGAAGTCGACTATGCGAGACCCTTTACTTAATCTTCAAAAAGGAAATAAGAGTAACACTAATAGTACCCCATAGTGCGTTGTAAGGTCAGCATGCTCTTCTTCTTCCTTTGGCCCGACACTGAGTAATATTGTGTTTTGAATAACTTCTGAGTATATTAGCCGATCGTGATGAAATTTTCAGGATACATTAGGACCCCGATGCTTGTCCTGTGTGCCAAAATTCTAGGCTCCAATTTTAAAATTGACTATTTTATGGGATTTCAAGCTTTTTTTTTGAATAACTTCCGAGTTTTTTATCCAATCGCTATGCAATTATCAGGATACATTGGAACCCTCGTGCTGTGTGCCAAAATTCAGGATTCTAGTTTTAATATTTTTGGTTTTATGGGATTTCAAAAATGTTGTTTTCATTTCTTGGGAGCGGAAGTGGGCGCGGCAAAATTCTAAGGCAAACTTGACCTTTTCGAAGGTCTCAGGAGTATTATTACCAAATTTGGTTACTCTAGCTCTTATAGTCTCTAAGATCTAGGTGTTTATACAGCAGGACAGACGGACGGACGGAAAGACGCACATGGCTATATCGACTCGACTGTTGATGCTGATCAAGAATGGGGTCTGCCGGACTTCCTTCGACCTGTTACGCACACTTTTTTGACAAACTTAACAGACCCTTTTTACTTTTTTTATTTAAAGTAAAGGGTCTAAAAAAGAGGCATAGTTAATTTCAAGCTTCAGGCAATTTTCAGTTGATCTCTTGATGTTAGCAGAGATAACCAAAAGCCAGCCACAATATCCTCTACCTATTCCTCTGCACATTCACCCCTCCACCGCCCCCTCCCCCTAGAAGTGCTCATTTAGTCCGTTTAACCTTGCGTCATTCTCGGATTGCTCGCGGCCTCGTTCCATCACACGGCCATCACAGGAAGGAGAAGGAGAAGAAGCAGAGCTGTTGTTGCAAATGAAGTACTAAATCCGCAAGTGTCAAGCACAGGAAGGTAACGGGAACAAAGTGTGCAAAGGGAGGACAGAGAAGGCAGCTGTGAACAGCTTTTCTACGAATTTCTCTCCCTCTATTTTATCTATTTTTTTGTTTTTTTGTTTTTTTTTTGTATATAAAGCATTTTTTGTGAGCTTAATTTTGGTTGTAGTTGTTGTTGTTGCTGTTGTTGTTACTGTTGTTGTTTTGTTTACATTGCGGCCACATTTGTTGTGGACGTGAATGCGCCTAACCCATTTGCATTTGCATAACTAAAACAAGCAAAGCAACTAAAATAGCGCGCGATGTTTCCATTTAACCCACTGAGCTGGTTTCCAGCCGCCGAAAAACAAAACCACGACAAGGATACGCGTTCGGTAAGGAGATGAGGCAGCTGGTTGGTCATGTGCGAACTGTTTGCAAATGTGTAGGAGCCAGTTTACACCTGGAATTTTGCACCAGAGGGCAGCGTGTGGAGAACGGCGTGTGTTGCCGGCTCTGTTTCCGTACGCCGCCGTTTCCACTCTTCATTTTCTTTTGCCGCCCCCTGCCCCCCCCCCCCTCATCATGCTTGTTAGCACAACAAACGAAATATTTGTTTGCGGAAATCATCAGCATCATCATCATATCCGTTATGAGTTTAGTTCCAGCCCAGTCCTGGCCGGGTAATGTCTTGGTCCTGGCGCTGGTCTTGAGCAGGAAACAAGTCACGTGTTAGGCTTTTCACTTTTTCTTTTACTTGTTATACCCTGTGCCCATTGAAAATGGGCAAAAAAGGGTATAATGCATTTGTGTGAATGTATGTAACAGGCAGAAGGAGACATCTCCGACACTATAAAGTATATATATTCTTGATCAGTATCAATAGGCGAGTCGATTGACTCCTGTCCGCCTGTCTGTCCATCTGTCCGTCCGTCCGTCCGTCTATATGAACGCGTGGTTCTCAGCAACTATAAGAGCTAAAGACTTCAAATTTGGAATGTAGATTCCTGAATACCTTACGCAGATCAAGTTTATTTCAAATTTTCGATACCAAGTCCCGTTGGTTAAAAAATTTGAAAAACCACCATAACATAAGCAATGTTAAAGCTAGGGACTTGAGATTTGGCAGACATGATAAGAAACTTGGGCTTAATGTGTCCAGAAAATTTCATCGCGATGCCACGCCCACAATTGGAAAGAGCTGATAACAAGAGCAGTTTTATATAGCTAGTTTTCTCAAAATATTTTTGTTTTAAGACCTGTACAGGGTATTCTACAGTCGCGCACGCTCGACTGATCGGCTTGTTTCGAGTTGTTTTTGTTGCCGCTATTTTTAGCCATTTTTACACATTTTTTTGCTATACATACAGTAGTTCTTACGTATATGCAAATGTCTTGCAAATTTTGCTACAACATTTTTGCGTATACGCAATGTTTTCGATTGTCACAATTGTCTCAGTATAATAGATATATAAATTACTAATAAATACTAATAAATTCATATAAAATAATAATAAATACTGCTATTTATTTATTACTTAATTAGTATTTAACTTGAACTAAAAGCAGTCGACAAGAATGATTAATTTAACTATATCTAAAAGCAGAAAAATCTGTCAGTTTAATAAAGTTTTTGTACAAATTCTGTAAATCATTATGTGCTTAATTCAACAACATACTTTTACACAGAGCTTTCTGTAAATGTAGTCAATTATTTGTATAAATTATTTCCTATTGTAAGCACAGAAATTGTATTAAATTATGTCAAATTAAACTTGTGTCTGAGATATTTTTCAATTAAAAAGAAGCAACGCTTTCTTAATTGTTGTCAAATACCCAAAATATTGTCTATATGCATATGATATTTCTTATGTAATCAAGATTAAATTCTATTATCGTTAAAAATTGCAATATTTTTTAAAACAAATGTTGATAATTTACGAAATTTCTATTTTATTGGCTGCAAACAAATAAATTCATATACATAAATTGTTTGCAGGTCAAGCTAAAATATTGTCTTAAGCGATATTTACTGTAAGAACCTGCAAATATCTGGCGGCTATGCGTTTAACTGTGTACCATTTGTACTACTACGTATAAGAGCAATGTTGTGGATGGGCGGCTGTGGGCGTGGCAAGGTGTTGTTGCAGTCGCGAGTGCAGACAAGCGTAGTAGCAGCTGGTGGCAAGCTGAGTTATTTCAAGCGAATGGTAAAAAAAGAAACAAGCCAGCCTCAAGGTTGAAGTGTAGCGCTGAAATTAAAGCAACATTTGCCAGATATTTGCCGGCCATATATTTAGTGCAAGCTTCATAATTTGGCAATAATTCGAAGTACTTGGTATTTGGCAAATTCAGACAGCTGTAATTTATGTAACTGCCCTCGAAAAGTTACAACTGTGACACATGTAGTAGAGGAGTGTCTGCTAATAAGCTTGTCGCTGTAATCAGTGTGCATAAGTCAAAGGTTAGACTACGGAAAGGGGGGTGGAGGGTGGTGGAAAACTAACGAGAAACCAGAAGAGAACGCAAATTGCCAATTATGGCTAGAAAGTGCACGCATTTGCTTATTTATGGCACGAACGATTGTTTGATATATTTATGACAATCTTTCTGCCTCACTCTCTCCCTCTTTATCTTTTGTTGTTACCTGTTACCTGTAACCCTGGTCAAATGGCTACCCAAAGGATGAGTGCTTGAAATTGTTGTACGTGCCATTGCTGAATTTAATGTGGCTTGGCATGACAACAATTTATGCTGCTCCTCGTTTGGTTGGTAGGAAAGTGGCCAAAAACGGCAGTTTGCCAGCATATGCATGCCAAATGAAAAGCAAAAGGGGGGTATCCCCCTATGGAGTCTGTGTCAGAGTCGGAGTCGGAGATGGTGCTAGGCTTAATGGGGAATCATATTTTTGCGTCGGTTCGACTGGCAGTTTATAAGCATTTAAGCGGCTTAACTCGCCGCCTGACTTATCGCATTGTCATCAATTTGGTTAAGTAGATTGTCCCCGAAAATGTTGGTAGTATTTTTTTTTTTATTGCAGGACGTTGATTGAAAATTTGCACGCTCCATTGAGCGCCTGGAAGGACATCTAATTATTGCATTGATTGAAAATTTCGTCGGAGCAACGAAATGTCCCGAAAGTATCTTTCTCTCTCTGTCTCTCTGTCTCCCTCTCGTTTTGTATAAAAAAAAACTGTTGTTAGCGGCCCATGCTTACATAATCAATCACGTTTTATCAAGGATAATTGTTTGGCGCGCTTCCTTCGCGTTGCATAAATTGAGTTGCTTGAGTTGGCAATGAGAGAGGAAGACAGGACTGAAGTCGGGTCAATATCATTTTCAATGCTCATTATTTGCGCTCAATTGAATTTGTATATGTCGTCGGTATACACACACACGTGTACATAGTAAGTATATACAGTCTATTATTCGCGATGTTAAGCAAACACTTTGGGAGACAATACAAGGGATTTGAATTGAATTCATTTGAAATACAAACACAAAGACAAACACAAATACGAGCACACAAATACTTACTTAAGTCAAAATGTCAAAATCTTCTGCGGTTACTAAAATATTTATGGGCAAATGTCGTGAATTTGCTTAGCTTAACAAAAGATTAAATGGCTTTAAAGGATTTCAAGCAACGACAACGACAAGTCAACGCAAGCAGATGAAGTCAGCTCAATATTATTATTTTTAAGATAAATATAACAAATAATTATGTAAGCTGTTAACACTATTATTATTTAAATGAAATTTGATCCATTAATCACATCGACATACAAAAAAAAAGAAAAAAATACCTAAAAAGAGGCACTAGACTTATTATCAGGTCAGATCAGGTAATGCTATAGATACAGATGCAAATACAGATGCAGATACAGATGCAGATACAGATACGGACTCTGAAATAGATGCAGATACTGATGGAGACACAGATACAGATGCAGATACAAATACTCATACACATACAAATTAACCAAATCGCGAATGCGTATTTGAAAAATATATTTTTTTAGGGTGAAGCCGAGATGCTTCCGTTTTATTCAATGTCAAATTAAGAACTAAAGTACAATACTGAACTTATGCTGCAAGTCAGCTAATGTTTATGCTAAAGCTTCTTAAAGCTCAAAAGCTCGCGAAGGCGGCTCTTGTAAGCAAACGCTGAGTTAATTGTGTTTACGTTAAGTAATACGCAGAATACGTTAAGTGATTTTATTGTTATGTTTATGTTGAAACTGAACTGTTTGTGTTACGTTAAGTAGCTTAAAGCTGATATTGAGAGTTTACGTTAAATAAGCTGCAGCTGCGCATTAGTCAAAAGTGATGATTGATAAGGGTGAATAAGCTAGGCTATTGGAATTGGAGTCTATTCTGAATATTGTTTATATTTCTTATTAGAATTGCTTGGCTAGCTGGGTGATAACTCCTCCCTTTCTTAAAAAGAATCGTCCTCGATTCTTAATGGTTTCCTGATAGAAATTCAATTTGACTATTTAGTCTATTTAATATGTCAAGCTCAGCTTCTGAAGGTTGTGAATTATTTGAAGAACTTGACCTTTGGAAATTAATGGGGAATAAATTTGGTATTGGACAATGTTTAAGAAGCTTTATCATTATATAAGTAAATATAATTAAAAATAATACAAAAGTAATTTTGGAATGATTATTTTCTAATTTAATAACAATTTTAGATAAAATATTCGTATTTTCGAGCTGAAGGTCGGTATTATTGGTAAATTGATATTCGGTAACTAAGTAATTTGTGAATCTATTGTGTTTTACATAGTTTAAAATTTTTTCTCGTTCATTATTGTATGTTATATTATTTATGATTACAATATTTTTGAAAGTTATAAGATATGTGCCCGTAAGCCATGTTTCATTAATACAATTTGTTCCTGAAACTAATATAGTGCCATCTGTTATGATTTCTATTGGCTTATTTTTTTCTGATATTTTTGTACAACTTGTAAATTGTTTATTTAAAAGATTTACAAAGCAATTTGGATCAAGATTTATGTGAGCAAAACTGTTATAAATCTCTTTTTTATAATTTTCAATAAGGTAAAATGTATTATTACATTTAGCGACTTTGTTGTTTACAATTAGTTTCCCATCTGTTTGGGCAACGGCTTTAGCATGGTGTAGTTTACAGTTGTATTTTATTTTTGGGTATTTTATGAAAACAATGATTAATCCTTTAAATGAAACTATTGAAAAGGGAGACACATCTAAGAGGTCAATTAAAGTAATATTTAAAATTTCATGCTTGAATATACTTAGCATATCTTGTTTATTTAAAATTTTTGGATTCAGTATTTTGGCTTTTGAAAACGTGATAGTGTCCAGCAGATTTTGTAAATCAAGTGACAACAATTTGAGTCTATATTTTTTTAATAATATTTCTTGATTAAATTTTAGATCTTTTAAAAGATTTGTAATTTTAGTAACTTCTTTAAAAATTGCAGAATTAATGTGATTTTGTTTATTGTTGTTTTCTATGAGTTCGTTAATTTTGGTTTGAATAGATAACATATCGTCATGATCTGGTGTGCCTGTGATCCATTTAAAAATTGTACCTAATTCGTTAATACTGCGTTTAAAAATATTATGTGGTGTGAGTTGTGATAGAAATGTATTGATTAAATTTAGTTCCATGGTTATTTCCCAATCAATAGTACTATTTTTGGTTTTAAAAAAATTCAGCTCTTTTTCGAAAATATCATTATAAAAACTTAAGTTAGTAACATGAAAAACTTCTCCAAACGTTTCATATAGAAACAGATTATCAATATCCTCAAGTAAGACGTAGTCATCATTTGAGTAATTAATAATATCGGAACAACAAAATGGTAGTATGCCAAATAAGACGTATAAAGTCTTCATGCTATATAAAAAAAACAATAAAATAATATATATAAAAAATGACATATGTAAAAAAAAAAAATGAATTAAAATTTTATATTATCTTTATGAATAATACGATCTTTTTTATTAATTTTTACCTTATTTCCTAAATCTTCCTTAACTACTTGTTTTTTATATCTTGGTTTGAGTTTATTTCGTTCGCCATGTATTTTTTCATATATTATTTCGCCTACATAATAATTTTTATGCTGACGATCTTTATTATGATACGCAAGCATTTTTTCTTGCGCTGTTTTCAAAATTTCTGGTAAATTTTTATGTGCTATTTTATTGAAAAGAATTTCGCATGGTTTTTGTTGTATTGTAGATTGTATGGTTTGGTTGTATTCTTTGACTGCTTTAAGTATGATTTCTGAATAATCTAGTAAACTGTATTCTTCTTGAATACATCGTGAAATTTCTATTAGGGTAGAGTGTACTCTTTCTACCTGACCATTGGAAAGACTGTGTCTGGGATCTGCAAAAAATAATTGCAAATTTGCTCGGTTCATTGCTGATTTGAAATGTGCTGATGTAAAACTAGGTTCGTTGTCTAACATTAGAGATTTTGCAAAAGGAAAAGTTTGAATTAAATCGAGGATTTTATGTTCCATATTAGATTTATCGTTGATTTCTTTAATTACCAGATATTTTGAATAGGAATCTATACAAGTTAAAAAGGTTAATTTTTGAGCATAAAATATATCTATGTGTAATTGCTCGCCTTCACTTTGAGGAATAGGTGCACTAGAAATTGGAATTTGTATTGGATCACGATTGTATTTGTTTTTATTGCAGATTTCACAATTTTTTATATGTAGTTTTAATTTTTTATATAAATCGGGCCAGTAATATGATCGTGTGATTTGTTTTAAATTTTCATCAAAGCCTCTATGAGCTCTATTATGAGTTTGTTCAATAATTATTGCTTGATCATCTTTATTTGTTATATCAAGTACAAATTTTCTAGTGAAGAGAAATTTATTAGAAAATGTAGTTGTAATAGCCGATTGTATTTCATATAAATCTTCTATTGTGCAATGGATAGCTGTTGTAAGTTTGGGTTGCAAGAATTCTTTTAAAAGTGTGATAAGACTATCAACAGTATTATACTCTATAATGTGTCTTTTACGATTAAAAACTTCTAAAACTTCATGAATGGCAAATTTGTTTTTGGAAATTAAAAGTTGCTGTTTGAATTGGTTTAGTGGTTTTTTAGTTTCTTCTATAATTGTTTCGTAGCTACTTTCGGCAGAATGAATTGTCTCATTATCTGAAGAAGATTCTTTATCAGAAACGTCTTCAATAGAAATATTATTAATTATTATCCTTGATAAAGCGTCGGCAACAACGTTGGTGGATCCTGGTTTATAAATGATTTTTGGGGAAAATTCTTCAATGAAAGCATGCCATCTTTTCATTTTAGAATTTGGGTTTTTTGCTGATACCGTAAATGATAGTGGCTGATGATCTGTTTGGATTTCTAAGTTAGTTACTCCATATAAATAATTTCTAAGATTTTTTAATGCCCATACTATGGCATACAATTCCCTTTCATTTGTAGCGTAATTTCTTTCTGTCTTGTTTAATGTTTTCGAAACGAATGTGATTGGTTTGTTTTCTTGAGAGAGTACGGCGCCTATGGCGAAATCGGAAGCGTCCGTTGTAAGAACAAATTTCTTTGAGTAGTCTGGTTGGGTTAATTCTATTTTTTCTATTAAATGTGTTTTTAGATTTTTAAAAGCTAAAAAAGCTTCATCGTCCAATGAAATTTCTGTTTTCTTTGACATGTGCTTTGAAACCATGCCGTTATGTCCCTGTAAAAGTTTTGTAAGTGGTTTAGCTATTGTCGCATAATTTTTTACAAATTTTCTGTAATAGCCTGTTAAACCGAGGAATCCTCGTAACTCTCTTAAATTGTTTGGAGGTGGGTAATTCATGATAGTTTCTATTTTTTGTGGGTCTGTCTTGATTGTTTTGTACGATACAATATATCCTAAAAACTCGATTTCTTTTCTAAAGAATCTTGATTTTTCTAAGGATATTTTCATGTTTGCGTTGAATAAGATTTCAATTATTTCTTGTAGATCAATGAGATGTTGTTCCGAAGATTCGGAGAAAACTATAATGTCATCCATATAGATGTGACAAAATTTACCTATTTTTTCCCGTAATATATTATCCATGGCTCTTTGAAATATACTAGGGGCATTGGCCAAACCAAACGGTAATCGGAGAAATTCGTATTTACCATTATTAATGGAAAATGCGGTTTTCTCGATATCTTTATTTTTCATCAATATTTGATGAAAACCTGATTCTAGATCAATTGTTGAAAAGAAACGTGCCTTGCCCAAGTTAGATAAAATAACTGATGGATCAGGCATGGGGTATCGATCGGGTACTGTATTGTTATTTAATTTTTTGAAATCAATTACTAATCTGTTTTTGGGTGTTCCATCATCATTGAACCCCTTTTTACCTACTACCCAAACTGGAGAGTTGTAAGGGCTGTTACTAGGTCTTATTATGTTTTCATTTATCATCCTTTTTATTTCCTGGTTAACAAAATTGTTAACCGAATGTGGATAAGGATATTGTTTACTGTATATTGCGTTATCGCTTATTGTACGTATTTCTCCCCTAACGTCTGTTCTGAAAGGCAAAACTGTTTGTATTTGAGAATGTTTAGTTTTGATTGCTTGAACAACTTGTTCTTCAAGCATACTTAAATTATCATTATTGTTGATAACCTTGTTTAATGATGATTTGCATAATGAAGAATTTGTTGAAGAGGATACCGACACCTTCCGGCGTCTGCTCTTTTTGACTTTCTTCTTTTTTTGCATGACATTATTATCTGTGATACGGGGGCGCTCAGCGTCACTTAATGACGATGAATCCGTATCTGAAACATGAAATAAGGACAAATTTTTGCCACTTTCATGTTGATTATTTAAACACGAGACAACTGTTAAAGCTTCATTTGAGCTATACAAATTGCCTATTGTTTCTGGAATATTTTTTACGAAATTGATTTTTTCCGTTTTATCATTATATTGCAGGATTCCCTGCGAAAGATTAATTATAGCTCTTATTTCTTTCAATAAATTATAACCGACTAATAAATCTGATTCCAGATTATCGATTTCATAAAATCTGTGGCGTTTGCCAAATATATTTATATGATGATAATGAGTTATAATGCTATACCCATTTACTGTTTTTATTCTTTTTCTTATGACTAATTCTTCAGCGTTATTATAAATACCTTTCTTTATATAACAGGAGGTAGCACCTGTATCTATTAAAATTTTTAAGTTTTTATTTATTTTCTTATCTACTCTGTAGATGAAGGGGAGTCCTCCCCCTGATCCTCTAAAAAATGATCTTCTTGGAGATTGTTAACTCGCATTAATTTATTTGGCTGCTGACCTGAAAAAGAAGCTGACTCCCTTTTCTGAGGTGCATTTTGATTTTGGAAATTTTGAGGTCTATTTAACATTTGTATGGATTTATCAATATCCATAGGCACTTGTGGTGGTTGTGGCTTATTATAGCCTTGACCAAAATTTTGATTTTGACCAAAATTTTGATTTTGATTTGCATTTTGATTTTGATTGGTATTTTGATTTTGACTAAATCGTAAATTGTTGTCAAACTTTTTATTGAATTGGTTTGAATTTTCAGCTTTTGCTGTTTTTTGTTGATTTTTTTGATTTGAATTGCTTTGTTGTGAATTCGTGTAATGGTTATATGCAAAATAAGCTCTCTGATGATTTGCTTCAAGCTCTTGGGCTTTTGCCAAGGCATTCGGCAAATTTTCGGGCTTAAGTGAAAATAATATTTCTGATAAGGACCCATTCAATCCTGTTATGAAAATTCTTAATGCGTTATCCCTATTCTTATTATTCATTTCTTTAATAACACTAGCATTATCGCCATATGTCATAATAGTTTTATTTATCAAAAGTGTTAGTTTCTTATTTACTAGATTATAATATTCCAAAACAGACAAATTTCCTTGTCTTAGAACACTAAGTTCCTATTCTATTATGTAGATTGGACGTCTATCGCTATAAGCGAAATCCAATCTAGATAATATGGCCTCAAAGTTTAAAACTGTTCCGTGATTTGTTAAAGTATCATTTGCTTTACCTGTAACTTTATTTCGTAATATTGTTAAAGCACCTACGTACTTTCTACTGCCTTCCTTATACATACGGATAGCACAACAAGCTGCTTCTCGCCAACTGACGTAAGCGTTGTAACTACCGGAAAATTCGGGAATGGATTTAATAACGTCAAATGATTCGTCGCAACGAACTAATTCGTTTATTTCAGTAGCTTTGTATTCTTGCACAGTGTTTGTGGAAGAATTAATTTGTGTTTTTAATTCTGCAATTTGTTCTTGTAGTGCCCTAGTTTGATTTGCAATCAACTGAGCTACCAAATCTGCTGTTAAAGTATTATTATGAGCCATTTTTAATTTTTGAAAAGTAGAAATTAAATCATCCAGCTTTAATAATTTTAATTTTTTCTTCTTACAATATTTTAAAAATATAACATTTATAATATAATATTAATAATTTTTTTTAAATTTTGTAAAATTTTCTTAATTTGTGAATATAATATAATATATAAAAAAAAAAAATTGTTTATGACAGCTCACGTAAACGAAGATGTCCTGGGATTTGAAAACTTTGTTACTTCCTTCCTTCCTTCCTTCGAATAGTCCAGATTTATTCGTCTCGACTTGATGATTTGTAGTTTTAAACAGGATTCGTAATGATTATGATTCACACAGTTATTTTTTATTTAACTCTTATTTGCAATCTTTGGTTTTGAGCACAGGATATTTCCGATTGACGGAAATTTTTAACGCCCATATAACTTTTAGACACACTGTTTTTTCTGTTATAGAAAATTTTTGATGCACTAGTTATTTATTGATTTTTATCAAGCACACTGTATTTTCGTTTGTAGAAAATTTTTGATGCAATACAAGTTGAGTTCAGAGACGTTTTACTTTATTTGCCTCTTTGACATTTAACTTTTAGCACTCGACACACACGCGAATCACTAAGGATATTTGAAAAGACTTTGTATCCTTTTATTGTGTTTTAAAACGCGTGCCCCACGTTGGGCGCCAATTAACCAAATCGCGAATGCGTATTTGAAAAATATATTTTTTTAGGGTGAAGCCGAGATGCTTCCGTTTTATTCAATGTCAAATTAAGAACTAAAGTACAATACTGAACTTATGCTGCAAGTCAGCTAATGTTTATGCTAAAGCTTCTTAAAGCTCAAAAGCTCGCGAAGGCGGCTCTTGTAAGCAAACGCTGAGTTAATTGTGTTTACGTTAAGTAATACGCAGAATACGTTAAGTGATTTTATTGTTATGTTTATGTTGAAACTGAACTGTTTGTGTTACGTTAAGTAGCTTAAAGCTGATATTGAGAGTTTACGTTAAATAAGCTGCAGCTGCGCATTAGTCAAAAGTGATGATTGATAAGGGTGAATAAGCTAGGCTATTGGAATTGGAGTCTATTCTGAATATTGTTTATATTTCTTATTAGAATTGCTTGGCTAGCTGGGTGATAACTTACACATAGACATACATTATAATAATTAACTAGATATCTAGCCTGAGTATAGACTTTTTCTGCCTTAATATCAATTTAAACCAGTCCGAAAGGCTACAGTCGAAATCGACTATAAGAGACCCTTTACTTATTCTTAAAAATGGAAATAAGAGTAACACTAATAGTACCCCATAGTGCGTTGTAACGTCAGCATGCTCTTCTTCTTCCTTTGGCCCGCCACTGAGAAATATTGAGTTTTGAATAACTTCCTAGTTTATTAGCCTATCGTGATGAAATTTTCAGGATACATTGGGACCCTGATCTCGTTTTATGGGATTTCAAAACATTTGTTTTCGATTTACGGAGGCGGAAGGGGGTGTGTCAAAATTTTCACATAAACTGATACTGCTAAGGCCATAGACAAACCAACATACCAAATTTGGTGACTTTGGTGTTTATACAGCAGGACAGACGGACGGACAGATGGACCGATGGACAGACGGACATGGCTATATCGACTCGGCTGTTGATGCTGATTAGGAATATATATGCTTTATGGGGTCTGCCAGACTTCCTTCGACCTGTTACCTACATTTTTTTTGACAAACTTAATAGACCTTTATACTTTTTTTAAGTAAAGGGTCTAAAAAAATCGATTTTCATGAAAATCGGCAGCTTTGCAATTCTAAGTAGACGCTTAAAAAGAAAAACACCTGAATTTACTTACAATTTAACACACTTAAGGCAAACGTAAAAATACAGGCATATTAAATGTTTGACGGATGGCGGAAATGGTGCCCATGGTGCAGGTTTGTATGTATGTACAGGTTAAAATAAGCTGTGGCATTGTTATTGGTTCATTTTCAAGTTTTCAACTATTATAAAATGTTGGAAAAATATTTAAAAAATAAATAAAGTCATATTTTATAAGTTGAAACATCACTTAACAACTAACCATCTGCATTTCGATTATTTTGTTATCCCTTTTAATGTAGATTTGTTTAAGGAGCTGGTTGAAATAAGCTGTGAGCCACTGTATGTCTTTGTATGTACATACAAAGTTCTACGTATCTACATTTGAAATTTCCGTTGGACAACTTGATTTCTTCATGATCGATTTTTAAAATACGATTTTAAAAGCGATGTTCAGTTTGCATTTACATCACTAATCAACACGTTTGGCTTCTGTTACTTTACATTGCTGTTAAATGTGACAACTTCAAATAATGTAGTTTCAGTATCAGCTTTTAACACGTCTGTTCAGTTAACAGCGCGGTGTTAGTGTACCCAGCTCTGTTAAGCTACAGAGCAATGTTAATTTTACCCCTGCAGCAAATAAAGTACTAATATATTCCCAGTACTTACATTATAGTCGTTGTACTTGCTAATGCGCTTAGTGCTTACTCACAGAAAACTGTGAAGACTTAACAGCCAGGGCAACTGTTATGTAAAATATAATAAACAAATTCGGAATTTCTCATTTTAATCTTTTCTTCAACTCTGTTTATTTATGCAAAAATCCTTCAATACGTTAAACTTACAATTGGAATTAAAATTGAAATTCAATTAAAAACATATTTCTGACTAAAAACACATTGTACTTGAATGTCTTTTGAGAAAATGCTTTAAAATTGTTTACACACACAAATAACTAAAAAATATGATAAAAACATTACAAAGAAACCTTTAAATATCTAAGTAGCTATCATTTTTCTTTTATTTATTACTTTTTTGTTGCTTTGAAATGCAATTGGAAATGTTTGTTGTTTGTTTGTTTTGAGTTTTCTTAATTTATTTCGTTGCGCGTCTCGACATCAAAAATGCAATTGGAAAAATTTCGAACAATTGAAAAAAAAAATATAAAAACATTGTTGCTGTAAGAATTATAAATTAATGTTGTTATCATTATTATAAATTGTTTATTGCGAAAAAGAAATTCGTTGAGCGAAACTCGCGACGCAAAGATTGTAAACAATATTAAAAATTTTTCCCAAACTTGTGGAAAAATTTATACAAAACAGCTCGCGAGCTCATTTACAGGGTAGTACAATACAATATTCTTCACTTTACAACTAAATGCTGATTATGTGTGTGTTTAATTTACTAATTGTAATTGTATGTATAATTATAATTTGTTTAATTAATTATAGCAAAACGACAGACAGCTGCAATTGTTGTTCTTGTTCTTGTTGTTGCTGTTGTTATTGCTTCACCTGAACCCAAAAACATGTGCATAATGAATGTATATTTGGGCAAGGGGGTGAAATGGGTAGGCAAAGTATTGTAACTATATTTTCCTTTTGCTGATAACTGTTTACTCTCTTTCTCTATTTTGTTGCTACTTTAGACAATATGCCGAAAAAATTGCATTCAAATGGGTTTTCTATAACTTTCTTGACTTGACTATGACGCATTGTAGTTGTTGTTGATGTTGTTGTTTGTTGTTGTTGTTATTAGATGCTGATCATGATCATAATGATGCTAAACGTTCCGGACGCTTAGAATCATTTAAGCTTGGCATACGCATCGACCTTTTTGTGGAACTGATTGTAGTATTCAAGTGCCGCAATGCGCGTCTGATTGAAAGCCTGGTTAATGTTCTCCGGCGACAAGCGGCCACTGTGTAAGAATTTGAATTGATTAATGATTAATGCGATTAATGTAATTAGTAAGTAAGCACTTACACCAGCACCTTCTCCTTGATCAACGTGGCAGATTTGTCGTAACTGCTGACAGCAAAATCCTTTGTACCCGCAGCAAATGCCTCCAGTTTTTTCGAGAAATCGGGCACATATTGATCAATCTGAAGAGAGTTAGAGAGAAAGAATTAGTCAGAGATGGAGCTTAAATGTGTTTGGAAAACCGGTTTACGAGTTGAGTAACCCTCGCAAGCAGAACTTTCCAAATCGAAACAGTTAACAATGATGTCAGCATTCAAATACTACTCACAAACTTAGCCATCGCCGGCCACTTGATACGCCAGTAGTTCAGGCCATTTGTATAGGCATTGCAGCAGGCATTACGCGTCAGTTTCCATACATTGACGCCGGTTTTGATCGCCGGTTCAGCGTAAGGCGGCACATGTTGCTCGGCCCATTTGTAGCCACGTGCACTTGCCCCCATTGTGGCATACCAGCCCCGTTGCACATGGGGCAGCAAGCCGGCATTTTTCAGCACCTTGCCGGTGGCCGATTTCTCAAACACTCCCTTGCCATTCACCTCGGTGTCGTAGCATAGAGAGCCGGCAATCAGGGCTATAATCAAAATGCTGCCCAGCGCCCATTTACAGCAACCGCATTTCTTCTTTTGCGCCGCATTCTGTTTATTCTTTTTCTGTTGTGCCGTGCTCTTCTCCTGCACGGTCTGTAAATGCGAGTGGGAGTGAGAAAGAAACATGATTTAGTCATACATATGTTAAAAGCTTTACTTTTTGTGGGAGTAGGAGGGGGAAGGAAGAAGACGGTGTTACCTTTTTTGCGGCAGTTGCTTGTTTGCCCTGTTTGTTTTGTTTCGGTTTAACCTGAGCCATAATTTATTATTTAATTTCAACTAAACTTTTTATAGCTGCGAGTATTTTACTTCTGCTGTTGTTCTAAAATTTCAATTATTGTTAATGGAATTGTGTTTATTTTTAAAATTGCAATTGTGTTGCAAAAAATATGACGCCAGACACAGACACAAACACACACAGAGAGAACGACAAAGTGAGAGCGAGAGCAAGCTTAAAGAAAGCTCCAAATTTGTCGTTAAGTCGCAATTAAAGCCGACCGACCTGTGAGCCAATTAAAATAATGCACAAACAATTTGCACGTCTCTTTTTGCTAGCACTTCGCAGCTTTGCACAAACACGAATAAAGTGATAGGCAAAAGGCGCGCAAGATGAAGCGTCAGTCGCAGCAGCAGCAGCCAGTGTTGCCATTATAGCTATTATAAAGCTAGACATGACAATTGACTATTTTGTATATGTTTTTAGCTAGAAATCTGACTAATCTAAAATAAGACTTCAGATAACTTTAATATACTTCGAAAAATCAATATATACCATGTCGAGTATATATATATATATATATAACTAAGATACTCAAACAAATCAGTAATTAGTAAGGCTTTAAGTTTGTGCTACGGTAAATTGAAAAATATTACGAATGTAGCCATACATTTTAAAACATATTTTAAAATGTCAAATACAAATCACGTTTGCTACTTCGTTTTATAGCTATTTCTAGCTAGTTTTCTTAATATGCTGGCAACACTGGCGGCAGCAGCCGCCGCAGCAGCTGCATACGTCACAAGGGCACAGAAATATGATGACGCGTCATCAGCTGAGTGAAAGAATCGCGAGTGACAGAGATAGTCAGAGAGCGAGTGTAATTGTGATAAGCCCTTATATTGTTTTAATGTTAATCATGTATTTTCATATATGCACATGTATTAGTATATTATCGGATATATGTGTGTAATAGAGAACAAAACCAACAACAAACACTCAAACACACACACACAAGTTGAATGAACCGTAAAAACGGCGAGCTTTTTTTTCTGGCACAATTAAAAGCGAGCGTCGGCTTTTATTAGGCGCTGTCAAAAATATTGGCACACACAATTATGAAGAAAAAGTTAAAATGACAACGTAGCAGGTTTCAAAAGTGAAACGAAGAAAATCTTGGGGAAAAAGGCCGTCGCCACGTGTTGAAGAACCAACAAGAAAAATGGCCAACAAAAACTTGTTGTTGTTGTTGGTCATTTGCCGCTGTTGCTTCTTCTTCCCTCTTTTCTTTCTTTTTTCACTTTGGGTCCACAGGCATTTTTGTAACGTTGGCAGCGGTCAAACTGCAAGAATTGTTATCTCGACAAAACGAGAAAAAAAATAATAAAAGCCGAAAAAGTAAAATAAAATGACACCACCACAGTTGCGCTGCGCACAATCAACAAGGAGGGTGTAAAGCGCCAGAGAGGGGAAGGGGGACCGCCAACAGCCAATCGGAGCTATAACACATCATCCATACAAAAAGTAAAAACTGACGCTAGATGATCACAAATAGCTGCTGCTTCAGCCGCCGCTGCTGCGTGCGATAAGCGCAATACTCACACACACACATATATGTATATACATACATATATGCATAAATTAGCGGCAAAAAGTGGTCAGCCTGCATGGCAACGCCGTATGAAAAATATGCACACACAAACACACGCGTTTTTAAACGCACTTTGCGCTGCAAATTTACGAATAAAAAAGAGAAATTATTGAACGCCCGGCAAATGCGTCGGCTACGAAAACAGCAGCAGCAGCGACGACAACGGCGTCTTTCACTTTTTCACACCAAGCTCAGCACAATATCAATTGTTTACGGCTCGAAATACATTAAACACAATTGCAATTCCAATTGGATATAATATTCAAATTGTTAACATGAATTATTTGATTAGCGATGAAAAATACTTTTTTGTTGTGCAGCAACTTGCAATAAACTGACAATCAGCACGTCACGTCTACACAATGGCGTCACGCCACTCACAGTTTGCGCGTGCAAACAAACAGCTGCGCTACAAAATCAGTGTGACCAGCTATGTATTTATAACGTAAGTGGTGGAGTCTAACGTAAGGCGGAGGAGTTGGCTGTTATATTTGAAAATTATAAGAAAAAACTTACATTCAAAATCGTTTCCAAGTCATCAACATAAATATCTTTACGTTTGGCCGTTTGCAGTTCCTCGTTTAAGCCGCGCACATCTTGCAGAAAGGCGTGATAGGCAGGCGATTGGGCCAACAAATTGGTCGAAACCGTCCAATCGTTGTCTGTGAAAAAGAATTCAATTAAAGACTTGGCTAAAAAGAAATAGAATATAGACTTACCAATGGCCCGTAGTAGCAGTAAACTTGGCATTTGCTGTTTCTTGTAGTTCATGCGCCAGACTTTGAAACAATCATCGGCCCCAGAGCTAAACAAACAGCTAATACAGCCGTCGATCTCAGTGCGTTGTTTGTTATTCGGGCCAATTTCACGCAGCAGCGTTAAGAATATGTTGGCCTGCTTCACCGGACTGGCAATGTACCGTTGCTGCGGGCAGAGTATTAAGTACAATGAGAATGGCTGTCCACAGTCTTAAGATACCAGACTTAAAGATACCCGTTACTCAATTTAAATGTAATATGTTAAAAGGTGTAAAATTCATAGATGCAGTTAATATATTAAGTTTATTAATAACATCTATATATTTTATATACATAGTCGAGTATCCGACTTTAATATACCCGTCACTCAATTTAAATGTGATATGTTAAGAGGTTAAGAATTCATAGATACAATTAATATAGTTAATTAATTACATCTATGCATTTTATATACATAGTCGAGTATCCGACCTAAAGATACCCGTCAGTAAATTTAAATGTAATATGTTAAAAGGTTTAAAATTCATAGATGCATTTAATATATTTAATTTATTAATAACATCTATATATTTTATTTGCATAGTTGAGTATCCGACTTAAAGATACCCGTCACTCAATTTATATATATGTTAGAATGTTGAAAATTCATATATTCAATTTATATACTACTAGTAGAGTATTAAATACAAGGAAGAACGGTTTAGTTAAGTTGTCGACTTAAATATACCCGTCACTCAATTTAAATATGCGTTAAAATGTTAAAAATTCTTAGATATAATTTAAATAATTCTAGTAAAGTATTAAATACAATGAAGAATGGTTTAGTCGACACCTCAACTTTAAAATACCCGTCACTCAATTTAAATATGCATTTAAAGCATAAAATTTCCTAGATACAATTAAGACGTATATTATATTCATTTTTTAAATATGAATTTTAAACTACTACGCGTCTGTCCATCGAATTTGGAGTCTCTAGCTCTTAAAGTGTAAATGCTAAACGTTTTTATTAATTATACTAGTTGCAATAATTGATTGCTCTAGCTCTTATAATCTATGAAATTTATTTAGTTATTCATACAGACACAGGGATCTAGAATATATATATTTTATATGGTCATTTAGCTCTTAAAGTGTAAGTGCTAAACGTTTTTATTAATTCTACATAAGACTAGTTGCAAAAACTTATACCTCTAGCTCTTATAATCTATGAAATCCAGTTAGTTATTCATACAGTCGGACGGATCAAGAATATACATATATTCTATAGAGTCTGTTAGCTCTAATAGTGTAAAGCCTAGTTGCAAAATTTAGTTGTTCTAGCTCTCAAAGTCTCTGTGAAAGACTAACGAATAAAGATAAAGATATGATATGCTCTAAAGACTCTACTATCTACATTCCCATAAATACAATATTCCCTTAGACTCTCCAACTAACTGCTTTTGAAAAAACGTTATAGTTATTCACTACTTACCAACAGCAAGGAAGCGCTACGTTTAAGGCTTTGTTGCAGCTCCTTGGCCATATTGTTGTAGGGCACATTTAATGCATTGTAACAGGCAAAAAACTCCTGTTGATTAATTAACAGAGAATCCTCCGTTTTACGTGCAACGGCTGCGTTCAGCACACGCTCAATATGCTCAACGACAAATTTGCTAAAGCTCTTCAATTCCAGATTTGGCAACATCAGATTCTGCCAGACTTTAACTCCCTCCGTTAGCGATTGATGGCCACCCTGGCCAATGGCCCACAGGATGCTCAGACAGATATTGCTGCGATTCTGATATGAATTGCGCAACAGCGCCGTCTTGGCCATATTATGCGAGCATATGCTTGGCCAATTCTGGCCAATCAATTGCAGCACAAACTTATAGCCGGCCACATTTTGGCCACTATTCAACTCCGTTGCCATGCTGTCCAGCAGGGAATAGAAAAAATACTCCAAATTCGTTTCTCCCACACTGGACAGAAACTCCAGAATTGCTCGTTTCAGTTCGCTGCTGGCCAAGTTACTAGGATACTGGGCACTACGGCCCGAAAAGGTGGGATCACAGTCAAAGGACAACGCTCCATTCAGATAGCTCGCAATCTGCAAAAAAAAAAAAGAAACCAAAGAGTTATCAATGAAATTTTAATGTATCTCTATGCTGGTAATTGATAGTTGAAGAATAAATGTAAATATAATGAAAATAATGTCATTTTACTTAATATTTTCTAGCTTAAACAGTTAATTATAGTATGAATGTTTTGAGAATAATATTAGCAACGGCATTTTCTTTAATAAATTCCAGTTGATAAATTGTAAATTAACAAGTTAATAATATAAATGAGTAAAATCTAAACTTTTGTTGATAGGACTACAAATATTTTAAAAATTTTTAAGCTGTCATTTAAATAATTAGAGAAAAGTTTGAGATTAAGCAGCTAAAAATGAACTAAATCAACTATGCAGCATCAATAAGATATTGGTAGAATTGTTGATTTGGAGTGAACAAGAACAAATTATCCATATATGTATATTTTAAGGTTTTTATTTCACATATTTCAATTGCTAACTTTAATAAAAGTTGAGAATTAAATAGTTAATAATATAAAGAAAATTATAATAACCTCTGCTAGGCTATACAAAGTAAATTCTGTAAGTATTTCACACATATACAATAAAATATTCATAATATTAATAATATTTATAGCGAAAAGCATATGGTAAACATTAAGGGCCGATTTCTTATCTTGCCTATTGTGTTAAAGTGTAGATAAACCTGCCGATAAGAGAAATTTGATTTTCTTGTCATAAATTTAGTCCCAACCTCTCGATAACTTACAGGTTAAATCATCCTCTCTGTAAGTTTTTAACGTTAGCCTACTCTGTTTTAGTTGAGATACCACATTATTATAAACTTTAAATATTTTGAAAAGGGCAAGATGAGAAAGCGAAATATGTTAAATCCTATATTTATGGTAAAGTAACATTATCATAAGGTAGGCTGTATCGGTAAGATGAGAAATCGGACCTAGGACTGTTTATAAGATATTGTTTCACATATTTTAGTTGATAAAATTGATAAAAAAAAACTGTTCGCCAACTATTCTCTATCTATATTTAAATTAATATAGTTTAATTATTAATTTTTAATAACTTATTTATATGCATTTGTAGTTAAAAATAGTCAGATACCCTGTGAAGGTCTTAAAAGAAAAGTATTTTGAGAAAACTAGCTATATAAACCTGCTCTTGTTATTAGCTTTTTCGAATTGTGGGCGAATGGGGCGTGGCATCGCGATGAAATTTTCTGGGCACATTAAGCAGAAGTTTCTTAACATGTGTGCCAAATCTCAAGTCCCTTGCTTTAACATTGCTTATGTTATGGTGATTTGTCTAATTTTAAAACAAACGGCGCTTGATATCGAAAATTGAAAATAAACTTGATCAGCGTATGGTATTCAGGAACCTACATTCCAAATTTAAAGTCTCTAGCTCTTATAGTTGCTGAGATACACGAGTTCATACAGACGGACGGACAGACGGACAGATGTCAATCGACACGGCTATTGATACTGATCAAGAATATATATACTTTATATGGTCGGAGATGCCTCCTTCTGCCTGTTACATACATTCACACAAAATCATTATACCCTTTCTTGCCCATTTTTAATGGGCACAGGGTATAAAAACGACTTTAAATTTCCTACTTTTAAGGTCGTACCAACTTCTATGGTTTTCATGGAAAACATAACAGAAATATCAACATAAATATGAAGTCCACTTTAAGTTCGCCGTCTTATGAATACAATTTTATTAAACTTTAAAATCAATTGCTTATGAAAGAAATCGTATCTGGGGAACAGTCTCTATAGTATATATGTATTTCAAGTCTTGAATACAAAACTGAGCGAAATTATGAAATGGAATAATGTAAATAATATTTTAAAATGTCTTTCTGGAAACTAGATACTATAGTTTAAATTGAAAACAATGAAATTATCATTATGATAATAAGAAGTCCTCACGACCATCCACATATATAAAAAAAACATTAATCTCAGAGACTACAAGAGCTAGAGACACCAAAATGGGTATGTATGTGCCTAATATTCCAAGCAGAACTTGCCGCGTGATTGCTCGCGTGTGCACGCGTTTTTACAGTATAATTGCCGGGTCTCTCACAGTCGGCTACACTCGACACAAAAGAAAACAACCCGATAACGGTAACGGCAATTATCACAAAGAATAACAAAAAAACGTAAGAAAAAGCAGAGAATTACGTGATAATTACTCACATTGCTCAACCAACGTAATTCGGAGCCGGGACAACTGATTTTCACCTGCGCCAACTGAGCGGCAAAATCATCAGGTGTTATTTGTTTCATCGCCTGTTCGAGAGTTTTCGGTTTCCCTTGGCCAGCTGTTGATTGTTTCGACGGCTTTTTCGACGTCGACGTCGCCGTCTCCGTTGCAGTTGATTTCGTAGCATTTGTATTTATTTTGCGTGGCGATTTATTTTTCGAAGATGCCGACGATGTCGATTTTGCGGGCGAATGTGACTTGCTGCTGTTGTTGTTGTTATTGTTGTTGTTGCTCGAATTGCCGAAAAGATTTCGATATTGCTGCGTTGGCACTGTCATGGGGGGAGGGGGTAAGGGGAAGAGAAAAAAGAAATAAACGATATGCAGTTTGAAAAGCTTGCATCTAAATTCGCCTTACAGAGTTCCTCAAGTTTCGGCAGCTGGGCGGCAATTCGTTTTTGTTCCGTATGCGCGTTCACCTTCTTCTCCAGATTTTTTTGTTTTCGTGATTTGGACACGACCTCCCATTGGTTCGACGATGCGGACATTTTCGGTTGCGGTTTAATTCAATTAGTGAGTTAATTGACGTTCGAGTTGTAAGTGCAGTCGTCAGTGTAAAAACAAATAAATACTAGAGTTGTGTCGCTTCGTTTTGATGTGATCGAAATTTACAAAGAACAACTCTAAATGGCAAACAGTGTGACCAGTTTCGCTGTTGGCAGGGACGTGTATCGATTAATATACTTTTGCAAATAAACAACAGGTGGCGAACTTGTGGTTTGCAAGCAAACAATAGGAGGCGAATTTATGGTTTGCAAACAAACAACAGATGGCGCTTGTTACAAAAAATAGACAATTCGCCAAAGAAAAGTATATGTTTTACTTTTCTCCAAGCTGAAGCTAGAGACTAGAAGTTTTGCATTCACTTTGTCTGTTGTTTGATCGAATTTATACAGTTATTTTGTTTTAATAAGTATTTAACGATTCGTATTCAGCCCCCGAGAGGTGGTATTAGAATTTAAATTGTGTTATTAATATAATTATTTTGCAAAATTAAACAATTGTTAAATAATTGAAAGGTTTTTTTTTAAATTGCGCGCCAGGTTTTTTATGGTAACATCAATACTATACTAATTGTGCAACACTGCCATTTCTCTCTCTCTCTCTCCGTCTCTTTATCACGCTCAGACATTTAGAGCGAGAAACAGTTCACAATAGATACTTTCTAAGTATTTAATGTTAAAATAGAAATGGTCACACTGAGTAAAACAATAGCATTTAAATTTTATAATCTTTAAAAATACATTGAGTTTTTTAAATTTAAAAATATTAAAGTGTTTTCATGTAAGAATATTAATTGTATTTACTGCAATTTAACACCTTTATACTTCGCTACTCTCTTAACTTGTTAACTTATTAAACAACACAACAGTATGAATCTCTTTCATGTGCTCAATTGTTAACAGAAATGCCTCTCTTTATAGCTGTTAAGTTAACAGATTAAGAGAATACTCGTATGTTAAATAACATAAATGTGTATAACAGTGTCAGTATTTCCATTAACATATTTTAAGATCATGGTCACACAGAGAAACTTACAAATAAGAATTTGAATTTTATAAGGATTTAAGGTTGTATTATTGTATTGTATTAGATGTATTGTAATAGATTCTTAATAATATTAAGTTTGCCCAATTAATTAACACCAATTGCGACTATTGAAGTAGTTAATATTTATACACATTTATTTATTAGTACTTTGGGTATAGATAAATATAATAATATGTATATAAATTATATACAATATAATAAATAACTTAATTTAATTTGAAAATTCAAAATGTTAACGTTTTCCCCGAAATGCCCAACTCTTGCACTATTTAGTACATTTTGCGACTGTTAATTCGGCCACACTGACTCACTTTAACAGCTGTTATTTTGCGTTGAATATTTGAACCGAGCAGACGTGTGTCGCGGACGCTTTGAGTAAAAACGCGGTCTACGTACAGTGCAACCATTTTGCTTATATATCTATCAGTGTATATGTGTATATGTATGTGTATATGCCAAAGCAAAATAAAAATTGCAAAAACAACAACAACAACATCAGCAGAAAAAATATATTGTACAAGTTTGTGAAAACTTCTAGTGTTTGTGCTTTTCAGCAGCTGCAACAACAACAACGCAGTCGCGCTAAATTTTTAACGGCGCGCCGCCTGCTGTTTATACGAGTGTGTGAGTGTGAGTGTGTTGTACGCGTTGCTGTGTGCTGTGCATGTGTGTGAATGCGCTGTCTGTGTTTGTGTGTCTGCCTAACAATTTGCCGCTAAACACAAAAGCAGCTGAAGGCAACAGAAGAAGCAGACAGAAGACCAGCTGACGACGACAAAACGAAACACACACACACACATACATAGAAAAAAGTCAACGATCGATTTCGCGTGTGTGTATATGTGTGAGAGTAGTGTGTAAAGTAAAACGCAGAAGAAGCAGAGAACAGCAACAAACAACAACAACACTCGCATAGTAAATAATTTGCAGAGAGTGTAAGTGAAACACGTGTCCTGTTTAAAAATAAAATAAAAAAATTACATTTCGGAGCGACAACAAATATACAAAACATGTCTGCTTTATCGCTGCCCATCAAAACGGAGGAAGTCATTTTGGAAAACGCCGAATACAACAGCGCCGAGGAATTGGATGAAGAGTTACAGTGAGTGCCGTAATAATGTGCACGCATATCGCATTTCATTATTTTATATACCTGAAGAAAAGCGTTCAAAATAAAATAAACAAACGTTGCTTGCACTTTTCATTTTATCACGCAAATTATCGATTAGTATTTTTTTTTTATCATCGCTCTCTCTCTCTCAAAGAAGAAGCGAAAGAAAACGTTTAATTTTGCCGCCTGTTTTGCCGCACAAAACAAACGCGGCATAAAAACACCACCACCAATGCATTATAGCAGCGACGCACACACACAGACACAGACACATGGAAAACGTATGGCGTTTAGTTTGTCGACATTCCATTCCATTTCCACACCATTCCCGTGTATATTCTGTTCGTTTCGTTTCTCGCTGGAAAAAGGTGACGCTACTTTTTGTCTGCTCCTGTTCTTCTTTCCCGTTTACCGCCTTGTACACACTTTGTTGTTTTACACGGCTGTTTTCTCAAAAATTTATACGCCAGCGGCTACACTGTCGTCTCAAATATTGCATATGCTGCACAATTTCAATTAAACTTAATTATCTAGCTTTGTTGTACATCTGCATACATATGTTTGTATGTAGTTGAATTGCGATCAACTGCGTGCTCTCTCTCTCACACACACTCAGCTGCTGCCACTCTCTCGCACTCAATAACAAACAACTGCGCTGCCGACGTCGCTGTCTGTTGCTTTTATCATGGCACGCTGTCTAATCAAAAGCGACTTTATGCTAGTCAGCTGTACCGGTATATTTCTAAAATCATCATATGGCTGACGTGCTAACTGAGTGAGAGTGAGAGGAGGAAGGAAGAGAGAGAGAGCAGCAACAGCAATTAAAGATAGAGTATGTTAGTGTGTGTGTATATAGTGGAGAGAGAAGAAATGTACAGTTTACTGTTGTTGTTGTTATTATTATTTGTTTCGCCGTGGATTATTAGCAAATATGTAGTTTTTTTACTTTAGCGCTGCTTGCGGCGAAAGTTACGCCGGCCCTTTTATCAAAATCATATGGTTTTTTTTTTGGTCACACGTCATACGACAACATCGACAAGTGTGCGTTATCAGTTGCCTCTTTTGCTGTTTGTTTTTAACATATGTTCGTGTACACACACACACATACATACATAGAGCAAGCAATCGTTCATTCTGCCTCCGCCTCGGAGATGCCAACTACTCCCTGCAAAAAACTGAAATAATAAATGAAAATAATTAAAATAAAGTCACAAATGGTTTTTTTCTTCAATGTGTTGATTTTTCATAAGCAATTTATATTTGTTTTCATCAACGACACCATTAACTTTGATATCTTCTTTAATTTCTTAAATATTTGTGACTTTAAATTAAATTTCCTATCTAAAAATGCACGTATTTAAACTAATTTTAAATGCATTAAAATGTATAATGTTTATTGCAAATGAAATGGTTTTAAAAAGGTTAGAACTATCCGTAAAAAGGCTAACTTGACAACACTGCTCTGCCTCCAGGCAGCTGAGAGACTCAAGGTTTTGTGTGTGAGTGTATTTGTGAGTTGCCTTATCAATAAGGCGGCTGACAATTCCCATATGTTTATATTGTATAACTGCATGCAAAGAGCTTTATTTACTTTATCAACACTGTAAATCGAGTAATTCTGTGAAACAGCTGACAGGTTTTCTTTTCACTGTAATCATACAAATTGCAATTTGAGTTCTACACATCAAATAAATAAATAGAAATACACATTTTATAACAACAGCTGCCCGGCAAAAAAAGTGCCTTGGCTAAAAGTCTCCAAAAGACTTGCACATGTGTTTGTGTGTGTGTGTGCGTTTGCATGTGGCGTCATTTCCGTTTTCCCCACACACTGGAAGACGGCGGCAGCGGCGTCAACGTCGTCAGCTGCACATAACCGTGTGTGTGTGTGTGTGTGGATTGCATGCAGTTTTTGTTCTTGTTTTCTTTATTCAATTGTCTCGCTCCCCAGTTGGCAAAGTACATAAGCCCACTGTGTGTGTGAGTGTGAGAGAGTAAGTGAGTGAGTGTTTGCATTGCACTCAAAAGCTTGTTGCTCCTTGTTCATGTACAGCTGCTGCTGCTGCGAGTCAAAGAGAGACAGAGTAGACAGCGAGTGAGCGTGTATGTGTGAGTGTGTGTTTAGTAAGGGGAATTTTGCAAAAAGTACAGATGCCGCCACACACCGCAACGCTTTTTACTACTACTACACACGTTTCATTGAAAAAATAAAAGTATACACAAAATGCCGCTGTCAACGCCGACGCATCTCACACTACGACACAGAATCAATGTATGTACGTATGTATGTGTATAGATTTGCGAAAAATGCCAATAAGAAAACAATACACACACACATACACACAAATACATAAAGATAAAAAGCTGCTGCGCAAATTTTTGGGCGATGGCTGTTGTTTCACATGTCAAGCGTTTCGCTTTGTGTTTCAACTTCCACTGCGTTTTTGCATGCGGCATTTATTATTATGGGCAACCTGCGCATTTGCCCGAGAGTGAGAGTGGCTGAATGAGTGAGTGCGAGAGAGAGAGAGAAAGAAAAAAGAAGCGGCATCAGTTTTTGGTATTTGTAGATTTGTTGATGAAAAAACACATGTTTCTATTTCTTTTATTTTTTTTTGTGTACTACAAACGGTTCAATTGCAATTTTATAAAAGATTAACGAGACTCTTTGCTAATTTCGGCGACAATTACAACTACGCATATCAGCTGTGACAATTACATATATAGATATACATATGTATGTGAGTACTCACTAACTTACTCAACAGCTGTTGTTTTTGTCACACGCACGTTTGTTGAGCAACATGCAAAGACATTGCTTGTCTCCCTCTTCGCCCCTCTCGCGTATTCATCTCGGATTACCTCATGCGAGAGCGTGTGTGTGTGTGTGTGTGTGCTTATGTAACCGTTATGTGTTACCCCTCAGCCAAATTTATCTCTCGCTCCCCGCTTGAAATTGCAACGGCGTTTTTTTTCCGTCTGTTCTCTGTTTATATTTTTATTGCAAATGTGGCGCCAAAAGGCCGACACATTGTTGGGAGTGTGTGGGGGAGGGGGCGGGGGAATACTATTCTAAACTTTTTCATTTGTTTATGCTACTTTGTTGCTGTCGCTGGCTGCTGCAAATTACGCAAGTGGCAAAGTTTATTGCGTTTTATTGCGCATTTTGCTGCCAGTTGTTGCTGCTTCTTCTACTACCTTTTTAGCATTTACTACGCTTTAGTTTTGGCCTTTATTTGCAACAATGTATGTGAGTAGGAATATGTATGTATGTGTGTGTGTGTGTGTGCATATTTAGTACGTGACTGGGCATTAAACGGTGTCGGCCTCCCTCCCCTCCCCCACCACATACTCTCCTGTAATAATGACGATCATAAAAGTGTGACCAAATAAAATAATGATAAAGCGTTATAGTTGCTGGGAACTGGGAAATGAATCAGCAGCAATCACCAATAGGGGAAATCAATGAAAATCATAAAACTGTTCACATATAAAGTGCATTTATATAGACATAACAAATGGGAGTATTTATACAAAATAATGTACCTAAATATACAGGGTGTCTTTTATTTATGCGATAAAACTTTGTTTATTAGCCGGCACAAATTTATAGATAAGAGAAACGAAAGTTTCTTATATAGAATGTAAACAAATCGAGGTGACACAATTGTTTATATGTATTATAATAGTAGCTTCTTATCTTGGCCAACTCAAGGGAATAAACTAATTGACAAATATAGTTTATATTAATATATTTACTAATCATTTTGTGAATTTAAAATGTTATTAACAAAGCATTATTAATAAGAAACTTATTGATATGAAAAGCAAAATGTTAAAAAGAGTTTAAATTAATTTAACAAACCTTTTTGCTAGTTTCTTTATATTATCGACTGTTGCATCTTGTTGTGTACTCCTCTGTTGATTACATAATTCGTGTTTATCTTTATGAATTAAAAATTAATGCGGCTCTCCACCTGCAATCGGCAAAATTGTTGCCGACAAATTCCAGGCAAAAATGATGACGTAAGCGTTGACCCAATAAACGTACATACACACACACACACACTAATATACATACCTACATACATGCATACGATTTATGTGCAAGTTGCTGCAGCAGAAACAGCAACAACATCAACTCGGCGGCACTCGTGACTTCGGCTTTGTCTGTTCTGTTTAGGTTTGTGTATTTGCGTGTGTGTCTGTCTGTGTGTGTGTTGGTTAGCGAAAAGTGGCCAATGAACTACATTGAACTTTGGGGCAGCAGCAGTGTCGGCCCCCGGGCAGCAGCAGCAGCAGCAGCTGTTGTATGTCATGTGTTCTCACATGAAATGCAGAAAAATGCGTGCTATAAATTTAACTGCACTTTCAAAGGCCACAAATTGCAAATACTTTTGCCAACACTCCCATTAAATTAACACTTTTAAAATAACAACACACTCTGATATAGTAACAGCTGTTAACAGTTTGCATATTTACTGCTGCTGTTAATTTAACATGATCGCTATTTTTATCTGTAAATTAAGCTAAACAGCTGTTGCGTGCATGTTGTTGTTGTTGTTGCAGTTGTGTTTGCACGACAGCGCACAAATTGTAACAACAACAAATTCACACAAGCATCTGCATGTGTTAATAAGCAGAGTTATTTGTGTGTGTGTATGTCTTTCACACGCGTGCCGAAAATAATTTGTATTTGCTTTTGGTTGCAGCTTCATTCAACTTTTATGTATGCTATAGCTTTTGTAGCTCTTACCTTTTGTTCGCAAATAGAAATTCCAGAGCAGCAGCAGCAACAACAACAAAAGCAGCAGCAAGTGCAGCAATATCCGCTTTGCCAACTACTCGTAGAAAACTGTAGGAGAAATAATGTGTGTGCGACTAGCACTCACTCTGTACTCTGTTTATTTATATCAAACTGTCCAAGAAGATACACTGCAAATAAAATAAATTAACTAATTTAATAGTATACGCTTATAATATATACATATAATTATTGTTTATTTATCAAATTTGACAATTCGCCGACAACTTTCATTTAAGTGCCCAAAAGCAAACTAAAAACACGCACAGCACACACATATACCCGTTTGGCAGCACACGCTACAGGGTATATTGCATCCACCACAACAAATATGCTGCGGAGAACGACCTTTGTTATGGATGGTAATGGCATGTTGCTAAAAATAAACCAATGCAACCAGACGACGTCTAAGATTTTCTATCGTTGACTTCGTTTGTCTTCAACAACGTTCTGTGTTGTTGCTGTTGCTGGCTGTTTTGTTGCTGGAATGCAGTGTTGCAACTTTATACAGACACAAATACACACACACACACAGCAGGCGGACACTCATATATACATTCATATGTTTTTGTTGTTGGCCTGGACGGTGCATACCTTTGTGAAAATGGTTTTCATTAGGCTGCCAGATTATGTCTCTGTGTGTGCGGTTGTTGTTGTAAAAACCTGTTTGAAATTCTTATGCTGTTCGCTGTGTAGCATAAATTCGACTTTAATCCAAGAGTCACAACAAAAAATGGCCATATTGGACAGCTGTGAGCTCTCTTTTTCTATCTCTCATTCTCTTATTCTCGCGCTCTCCCTCTCTGACTTGCCGACATGTTGATTTTTATGTTGTTGCTGCATTGTTATTGTATTTGTTATTATTTGTACATTTTTCGTTGTATTGATGCTTGCCTTTGACTATGGGCAGCGCTGTTGCTGCGACGCGACGTCGTCAACCATTGTGTGTGAGTGTGTGTGTGTGTTGGGGCTAAACTAAAACTGAATTGAATGGAATTGTAAATTTATGAATGAATGAATGAATTTTTCAACGCCATTGTGTGTGCGAGTGTGTGTGTGTGTGTGTGTTAAAGTTAATTGCATTTTGTGCTATAAATATTCATAGTGTCTGTCTCTTATAAAGTCATTATAAAAATATTTAATTTATTTACAGATTACAACTAGAAGATTCAGGCGGAGAGAATACCTATCACATTGAATATACCACCGAACCGTCGCATCAGGTTACAACGAGTTCGCAGCGCCGTCAATCGAATATGAGCGGATCGAATACAACAAAAGGCGGTGGACAAGATGGCGGAGATGATGGAATAGGGGATGGGGGCAGTTCGCCGAGCGGTAAACCGATTCTGGACACCGAAAAGCGTATGAGACGCGAAATCGCCAATAGCAATGAACGTCGACGCATGCAGAGCATCAATGCCGGTTTTCAGAGTTTACGTTCCCTCTTGCCGCGACACGAGGGCGAAAAGTTGAGCAAGGTAAGTGTTAACCCAACAATAACAATAATAATAATAATAAAAACCGAAGTGAGAACGAATACAGTTTGAATTGCACTGGGCCGATTACTAATTGGCAGCAGTGCTTTCAAGTATCGATAAGATAAAACATAAAGGACAGAAATGGGACAAAGCATAATAGTGAAAAGAAACAGAAAATATGAACAAATCTTTAAATTCTAAATCATTTGTAATTTTATAATAAAAAGCGAATAGTCGTTATAGTTTATTATACATAATTGATGTGATATAATCATTGCTAAAAATAATATATAGTATATTATTACTATTTTAATATTTATTATTTAACAATTTTATATTATTATATTAGAATAATTAACTGAATTTTTAAAAAGTATAGAAATGTAAAAAGTACAGATTTCCGGATAGGGAAATTCATTTAAAAACAAAATGATAGATCTATCCGCAAAAAGGATAATTTGTCGGCACTGTTGCACAAAAAATAGATTATACACCCACTTACAAGTGCACTTAGGTGTGTTTGTATGTGTGTGTGTGTGTGTATAGGTTGACCATTAACGCCTCAACACCTCGCTCAATTCACTGAGCACGCAACTCCAATTACATTACCATAATAACAACAACAACAAGGAGCTTTTAAGTTAACTGTGCCTTATCACAATGTTGACAAATTGCCGCGCTCTCTCACTCTCTTTTACTTGCGCTGCAGTCGCTTTGCTAAAACTTTCCAAAATGCTGATGTGTGTGCGCTTAGGCTGCACGCCAGCTGCGACGCACAGTGGTTTACTCGCGAGACTCACGTGACAAAAATCAGAAAGGAGATCGTCTGAAATGTCAAAACCTTAAGTGCAGTATGACAGAGAACTGTATATAGTTAATACAAATTTGTTATTTAAGAATCTTAAAAACTTTTTATTAAAATAGTTTTATGCTTTATTAATGCATTTAAAATAAAGCCCAGTTGATTGATTCATTTAATAAAGAGTGAACGCACTCTGCCTTCAAAGATGTTACACTCATTTGAAGGCTACGAGAATTACCTATTAAACGCTTTTCAAATTTTGGCGATATCTTATTTGGATCAAAAGATATGATTTTGGCAAAGTAAATAGACAAAATGAGACACTGTGCGACGTCGCGCCTTGCCTCTTGACACATGAAGGTGTTTCCCTTTACAAGTCTTGTTGATATGGCAACCTTTTTGGCGTCAAGTTCGCCTGCTGTTGTTGTTGCTACTTTTTTCGGCCTTTTTTTTGTATTATTTTTGCATATGTGTATTTATGATATTTTTCACCTTGAGACAAACATCGATTTGTTGTGACGGACCAAAAGCAGCGGCGACGACGGCTGCTGCGTCGCCATCTTGAGTGGGAGTAAATGTGTAAGTGTGTGTGTGTGAGTATGTGTGTGCTGTGGCTAAGCAGCAGACTGCTGTAAATCAACAAGATGTCATATTAAAACAGATTCATTTTGTGTGCATACTTTCTTTTGCATTATTATTGTTGTTAAAGCTGTTATTTATGTGTCTGCTGCTAGACATTCTCTTTTGACAATTGGCAAGGGCCGAAAATAAGCGTATTTTACAACACTGTTGACTTATCGAGATTTATGTAGTATATATGTTTATCGTACGATCGTTGCAGTCCTTTACTTGTTGTTGTGCTTTATTTATTGCAAATTGAAAAATGTCAAGTGAAACTAAACTTCATTTGCTTGCAAACATAAATCAAAGTCAAACAACAACAACAAGAAATTGCTGCAAAATAGCAAAAAGTCATCAAAAGTCACAACATAATCAACAAAATGACAGCTAGGAAGAAGAAAAAAAAGACAAACAACGGAGCAACAAAAACAAAATAACAATGTAAACAGGAAGAAAAACGCGTAAATATTAAAAATACGTTACTTTACGACACACGCGCGCAAAAGGGAAGGAAACACAACAAAACAAGAAGAAGACGAGAAACACTAAAGGGTTAAATCAGCAACAACGTTGGCAGCGACGTCGACGTCGACAGCAACGCCGCCGCCGTGCTGTGATGAATGACATAATGGGCGTATAGAGCAGTCACAGTGAGGAACTACAGAAGGGAGTGAAAGAGGCAGAGGCAGAACGGTGGGAGGTGGGTGGGTCGGTTTGGTTTGGTTTTTATGCCTTTTGCCATGCAAGTAGTTTATGGATTTTTCTTTACTTTTTTCTTTGCTCTTTTCTATGCAACGTTTATCACACATAGTAAACATTGTAGTATGTAGTAGTTTTGTGTGCGAGCGAGCTGGCAATATCTGCTTGACCAACTTGGCGTAATCCCTTCCCTTCTCAACTCTCTTCTTGCATTTATGCTTAAGCGGGTGAGAGACTAGGCCTAAAATGAAAACAAACTGACGACGACGACGAATGGAATCAGGTCGCACGACGAATGCAGCTCACAAACACACATACACACACACACAAATACAAATGCACTCTCTCACAGACAGAGCTTTCCGTTGACACAAAAGTGCGAAAAAATGCAACACTGCAGAAAGTAGCGAGACTAACCGCTATGCCATTGACAGTTATGCGCCACACACACACACACAACTGCTCCGACATATGTATGTCTGTTTGTCTGTATGGGAGGGGTATATAACCGTTATGTACAACAGTCGCGAGTGGGCGACTATGCCAAGTAGTCTGTGATTTACTCATTGAGGCGGGTCATTGAACTTGTGTGCGCTAGGTGGCGCCAAAGTGCAAAGTGCAATTTGCTGCGTACAGTTGATGCCGTTTTTGCTGCCGAACTAACCTACATTAAAGTGGAAAAATTGTTGGGGTGGATGTGAAAGAAGAAAAAAACTGCTGCCCAGTCTCTAGGGAAAATCAAGCGTACAACTGGAATTTTTTCTTTCTATATCTCTATACGGTCTCTACACACAATTAACGTTAGCTCCAGCTCCAAAAATATCGATCCAGTTTCTCGCGGCCTTCCAGTGCGCGCCAAAAGCGCCCAACAACCCTCCACAGTTCAGTTTTGTAACAGAACAGAGAACTCGAACCCCAAAGTGATGAGTCCAGGGATACAACTACACAACTGGATGACGAAAAAAAAAAACGTTGAAGGCTAGACAAGGAGAACAATGACGCTTGGTTGAGGTGCCTTTTCTTTTGCTCAAGTTGGGTAGTATAAACTCCTCAAAAAAAAAAACCTAGAACACACTGTAGTCGGCGCACAGACTCAAACCATAATATTGTTATGCCTGAAAGTTTTCGGCCCAGCCCAATAATCCTCTTCCCCCACCGCTGGCACAGCTGAGAGCAATGTTCTCCGCATTTACCGGGGGGATGGATGGATTTGGCTGTTTCATTGCCATTTTGGTTGCTGAAATGAAACGAAATGTCGGCTGCCTGGCGCCTGGTAGGCAGCTGTTTGTGACTGGAAAGTGCCGCGAAAAGTGGAAGGGAGGAGGACTGTACTGTTGCCCCCCCCAACTCCAACTCTCAGCACGGAATTGGGCGTTCAGCTTTCGATGCCGCAGCTGCGCAATGAGTATATCTGTTCATGTTGTCGTTGGCCCGGCTCGTCTTTCTTTAGCTCTCGATTACGGCCAAAGGACGTGGCAAGGGAAGGGGTGAAGTCAGGAGGGGGAGTGGTTTTGGTGTAGGGAAGTCCGACAGTGCACTAGGCCATTGGCATCGGGCAACCTTTGCGCGGGATTGCAGCCCAGCAGCTGTCCGGGATGCGCCAACACCCAGAATACATAACGTTGAGGTTATGTCAGTTATATACCGTTATATATACAGCAGTCATTTACGAGTTGCATATGGCGCATTGAGTGTGTAGCTGTACTTTCAATTTGCTGTGTTTCGTAGTAAAGTGTTCGCTCTCTTTTACTCTTCATCTCGCTCTCTCTCTTTCACTCTGTTTGCAATTTTACTATGACAGGAAGAACTGCAACATCCCCACTCCCCACTCCCAAATGCCACACGATGGAACGTGCTACAAATGTGTGACATTATCTTTGGCCACCAAATGCAATGAATGCAGCTGTACTCGTTATTTGAAATTATTTTATGCCCTATTTTAATTAAAAGCAAAAATGTCTGGGCGCTTTGCTTAATTACTTTATGTGTGTGGCGCAAATAAGTGCTGCAAAGTGCCGCAAAACGATGACTTATCGGAAAGTGTCAGCCTTTTTCCGGTTAGATGTTTAGCTTTAGCTGGAGATAATATGAACCATTTCCTAAACTATGCTGTTTCATAAATTCTTAAATTTGTCAAATTGTTCAATGAAACCGTACAAATATTTAAGAATAAAGGAGTCAAGATGATTCGATTATTGGCGATGTCAAATATAAATACTTTCCGTATTGAAATATATATAAAATCAATTAAATTATTAATTACCCAACACTTTAAAGAAACAAGCTATTTTGTTGCCATATTCTATCCTTGTTTGTCTGATCGGTTGTCCTGTTTTTATAGCGACTAGTTGGCAACACTGGTTGGAACTTTCGCAGGCAGCAAGAATGCAATTATGAAGAGCAGAGAGCGCAAAAAATAAACAGAGAGAAAGCTGCAAGGAAATAGCGGCGGCGGCCTAGCAAAGCATAAGTGCAATGGATCAATTACTTTGTGGGTTTTCTTTACACATACACATAGACAGACAGCAGGCAGACAAGTGTGACTGTGTATGTGTATGTATGTGCAAAAATGTCGGTCGGTCGTTGGCAGCTACGTCGTCTGGCGGCGACGGCGGCGGCGCTTAAAGATCGTCGCCGTCACTTTGTCAATTGCAGGCGCTTTCAAGCTGAGCTTTCGGCTAGCTGTGTTGTTGTTGTTGTTGTTGCTGCTGCTGTTGATTACATGGAATGCCGTCTCGCCGGATTTAATGACTCTGTTGCGTTGTAACGGTGCCTGTTTTTTATCAATGGTAAAGAAGCAACTGCAAAAAAAAGCCATTAATAGCGTCAAATGGGAAAGGCGGTCTATGAATTCCACATACAGATTTTAGTTCCGTTCCGTTTTCTTCTCTGTTTTGCAAATTGCAGCAATGAATCAGCGGCTACAGCTGATATAAGCAAAAATAATATATAAATATAAGTATAATGTGCAGCCAAAAGAAATACAAAGTACACAAAAACAAAAACAAATAAATACTATATTTTTGATTTAATACACAAAAAGAGGCAACCGGCATTTTTCGCTGCGCAATTTACACACACACACAGCGGCAGTGAGAGCGGCGACGGCGGCGGCGGCTCAGCTGGTCAAGCAATAACAAGGTTGACCGGCAAAAGCTCAGCTTTCCCAATTGCGTCGTTTCGACAACAACAACAACAACTGACTGACGGCAGGCACAGTTTGAAAGCCATTGCTGCTGAGACAATCGATGTCCGCCCGCATTTTATATTTAATTTTAAATTGCGCGTGTGTGTGTGTGTGTTGTGAGTTATATTTTTATAACAAATGCAGCAGAGCGACGCCTGTTGTTGTTTTTATATTATTTGGGTTAATTAAAACAGCTGTCTTGGGTGTGAAGTCACACGCACACACATACACACACACACATACGTACGCTCTTTGTTGCTTTTACTTATTTTTATAGAATGTGTGTGTGTGTGTGTGTGTAGGCATGAAATTCGATCAGCTGATCTGCTGCGCGTGTAGATGTCTGTGTGCAGGCATTTGAGGGTCAGCGTCAACGTTGACGTCGCGGCTGCTGCTTCTTCTTATTGTTGTTGTTGTTGTTGTTGCTGCTGCATTGAAATTCGACAACAACGTCGTTTGCTGCCGGCATTCACCAAAATGCTCTAACGGCTGTTATGCTTGTTGTTTTTGTTGCTGCTCACGCTTTGTTTCGTGCTTTCATCGCATTTGTTGTTGCTATTTCTCCTGCTGCTTGTTTCCACTCAAATTCAAATGGATTTCAACACACACTTTCAACAAAACATGTTTGTTCTTTATTTCGTATGCTAATTAAATGCTTTCGTTGACCATGAGCTTTTGTATGTATGTCCATTGTTGTTGTTTTTGTCGGTTAGCTTGGGACAGTGTTGCTGCTCTTGCGTTTGGTTCAAAGTTTTATTGACCTTTTGTAATGGAATTTTAATGAAGCGCTGAAAGCGCGAGTGACGACGAACAACAAGAAGAAGAAAAAGAACAACAACAACAACGACAGTACCAGTTGCAAGTCTTATAATCTGCTGCCCTGGGACAACGCTGAAGCTCGGCAACACTGGCGGAGGCCGTTAAGTTTGAATTGCATGCGACTGCGAGCTTTGTTTGAGACGAACGTAATAACAAAAGAGTTGAAATACAACACACAGCACGTGTTTTAATTAAATTAGGTTAGCGTAAATAAGTAAAATCTAAATGTGTGTGTGTGTATGTAAACTGTGTATGTGTATGTACTATTTATTATTGACTGAGTCAGCCAACCAAAAACAAAAGCTAAAGCAGCTGTTTCTGCTGCTGCGGCGCCGGCGACTCGTTAAAAATTAGCTAAAAACGCAAAATACATTTGGCACAAAGAAAAATAAATGTTTATATTTAAATATTTTGAACACTGCCAGACCTGACAGCTGTTTTTTTTATCGTTGCTACAAACACACACACACACACATGTAGACCCCGAGTGACCTCGCCTCGTGCTTCGTAATCTCTTAAACGGTTTACTTTCGATGACGACATATCTGAGAAATTTAAAGAATCGCATTTCTAACGGCTCATGTGAAGAATATACACATTTGTATATAAATACGTATGCCGAATATTTGTCTAGTATAAATAGATTAAATTAATGCAATTGCCGCCTGCTTCTTCTCTGCTGCTACCCTCTCTTTTTCTTACTCTTTTGCGATGTTGTCACCGATTATCATTTGCCAAGCAACTCACGAGTGGCAGCTTTTATTACAGCTTCGCTGCTGTTCGCGTTTCGTTTCGGCTTCGGTTGTGTGAGTGTGAGAGTGTAGAAAACACATGTTTGGCGCCCGCTGTTGTGGGCGCGCAACCAGCTGAGTGTGAAAGAGCGAGTGCGAGCGAACCAAGACATGTGGGTGCTGCTTATGCATATGTATGTATTTGTGCTTGTACGCACATATTAACATGTATATATAAAAATGTATGATACTATGTGCGCATCAATGCCGGCAGCGCAGCTGTTTTTTTTTTTTGCGCATGTACGAATGTATGTATATTGCCAAAAACTGCGAAATATGCATGTATGCATGCATGTGTGACTGTATTAAATGAGCTGAAGCTGCAACGTGTGCGGCCATCTCAAATTCCGTTATGTTTATAAATTCGTATGCATACATATATACATATGTACATATTTGCTAATTTTAGCAAAAATTCATTCGACATGCAAAAGCTCGACGCTATGAAAAATGCTAATGAATCGCAGCTGCCGCCGCAAAACACGCGCTTTTGTGTTTGCTAAAGAAAAAGACAACCACAGCGAGAAAGAAGAAGACGATACACACAAAACAGCATCAACAACAACAACAACATGAAACTACAATATTAATGTCAGCTGACTTGTTTTCTTAACTATGTATATACGCCGCTCACTAAGGAGAGAGAGAGAGCAGTTTCAGCTCACCCTCATTCTCCGTCTCGCTCACTCGTACTCACACCTGTCGTTGGCCGGCAGAGAGAAGATAAGCAGCGAGAACAAACAGAACGCTAATTGTTTGCCACCAACAAAACGTGCGACGCAATAGAGGAGACTTAAAAAAGCAAATGCAATCGATGATAAGCGAACTGAACTAGAAATATGTTGCTATATGCATACATATATATTAGATGATATCGTTTATCGATAAATCCAAGTGGTGAGAGATGAGCGTTGTCACGGCGACAGCTGTGACTGTGATCGCAGTGACAATTACTTTTAAATACGTATGGCAAATAACAGCTACGTAAATATTGTTCATCTCTACTGTTTAGTTAATGTATTGATATTGTATCTAATTACGTGCATACATTTAATGTAAATCAGGGATTGAAACCGTAACCGATTGAAGTTTGTAACCGCATCTGAAATCGTAGCTGAAACAAAACATTTTCACTATTCGGAGACTGAAAATTCGTAATTCTACTATGCGAAATAACCGTTTAGTAACCGATTCCTGCATAATCCAAAAGGGAAGTCGATTCCGATTGTTTTCCTGATTTAAAGTAAAATAGAAGAAGTTTTCAACGCTAACAAATTGCATTTTTGAGAAAAGATAATAGATAGTTGAGTTTTCTGTTTACATAAATAAGAACTGAAAAACAACAAATGTTGTGTATAAATAAATTGATTTTTGTTTAGTTTGTGTCTTTTACTACTTATGTATGTAGTATGTAGTAATTTTATGCTGCGTTCGAAACATGCGTGCACGCACGTAGGCCGAAAAGCTGCCCAAAAGGGAGGGGGCCACCATTACCGTGAGTGTTGCTCATGCATTTTGACAGACAGACCGACAGCAGCTTGTTGTGCTTTTTGGGTGGCCCGGGAACGCGCCCACTGACTGAGTATTCATATACATACACACATACAAATCTATGTTGTTGTTGTTGTTTCTTTTACTCACGCAGAACTGCCAACTCAGCTGATGACGAATTCAGCAGTTGGCGCGCTCATTGCAAGTATTTAGCTATTTTTATGCATTTTATTCAATCAAAAATTGTAGTGTTGTAGGGCCAAAGAAACAGAAACAGAAACGTCGTCAGACGACGCGACCGCCGCGCCATTTATAGAAACGCAGACGGCAAAGCAGCAGCAGAGCAGCAGCAGCAGCATCGAGTCAGCTGCTGCTACTGCTGCTGTACACAGTATACATACGTTTCGTATTGCTGCTAGTGTGAGAGCGAGAGGGAGGACATTTCCAATTTGTATGGGAAACAACTGGAAGTTTAAGAGAAGAACACACGTGTTTACGTTGACGCCTAAATAGTGAGAGTGAGAGCGAGCGCGTTAGCAAAAGCTGAAAAAAGCTTGAATCCACATGTTTTTCGCCATTGTGCCATTTCCGTTTCAAGCGGGAACAAACTGGTAATGAAACTTAACGAAGCCACGCTCTCACTCTCTCGCTCTCACAGCATGTGTATCTGTGTGTGAGTAGAAGAGAGCGCACGCTAGCAACATTTGTGACGCCGGCGAATATTGAAAAACTTTTCGTATTGGAACTGTTGCTGCTGCCGCTGCCTGCGCTTGGTGGTGTGTTTTCGTAGCGGCGTCACCGTGTGTGTTGGAAAAAAGTACAGTCGCCGCAAAAACGCTGCCTGCGCTGCTGTTGCCATTGTTGTTGTTGTTGTTGCTTGAGCTGCTTTGCTTGTTGGCTGTCTGGTTGGTTGGTTGGCTGGTTGGTTGGCTGGTTGGTTGGTTGGGTTGTTTGCTCGAACGCGTTGGCTGGGATTCTAGTTGGAATCGCGCGCGCGTTTGATCGGCTTTTTGTTTACACTCACACAGACGGGCAGATGAATAGCATATGCATGCATGTGTATTTGTTATGTGTGTGTGAGTGTTTGTAGTACAGCTGTAGTTGCTCTGTCGGCGACTGTTGTTGTTGCTGTTGTTGCCTTTTCTTTTTCGCTCGCTGTGTATAGATTTTTGCCGGCGTTTTCTGACTGCGTCGTAGATATGACGACGACATTTTCTTATTAGCCCAGGCATGAATTGCCGGCCTGCTGCCATATGATGTGTGGGATTCATGCAATTTTAGTCCAATGAGAAAGTCAACAAATTTGTCTTGTTTCTTATTAGAAGTAGTAGTATTATTATTTACTTATTAAGTAATACAACACTACATTAAATAATAAGTATAACTGTCAGTATTTAATAATAATAAGTATAAAATTATTTAAACTGCTGTGTTTGTTACTTAGTAATTATATTTTTTATATTTAAATTAAAGCTACGTTAACTAAATAAAATAAATATAAATTTAGTTTATTTTTAAGTTAACTTAATAAATTAGTTTAATTCTTGCAAATTTCCATAGGCGACTTTCCAACGTTGTTTGTCATTTTCCAGTACGCTTCCAATGCCAATTACAACAACAAATCGCTGTAAAGTCAATGAACGGCCTTTAAGAGCACAACAAAAATGAATTGTATAAATTAACATAGAAAAACTTAAATGTGCTTTATTATACTATAGTATGTACATATTTATAAAACATGCGCGCGACATTGCAATGCCGTTGACGCTGATTTTTATCAAAGCTAAAAGCTGAGAAAACTGTACACAGAAGAGTACATTTACCCACTCTATCTCTCTCTCTCTCTTTCTGTGTGTCCCCATCATATCAAAACAACATTGGCCGCCCAGACAGCTGTGCTTTGAGCGAGAGCGGGTGGTTAGCAAAGAGAGAGTGTGTAGCAGCTGTGTGAGTAAGTGTGTGTGTGTGTGTCTGTGAGTAGTCGTAGCCGGCGTCGAGTACTAGTTGTTGTTTTTGTAGTTGTGACCTCCGACAACAAGCGGCGACCAGAAAAATGTGAAACAAGTTTTATGGCTGCTGCTGCTGCTGCAACAACAAGAACAACAACAAGAACAACAACCACAACAGAGATTTATTAGTTTTTAATCAAAGCTAAAGCTAAAGAATTTCTACAGCGTTTCGCATTCCTTTGCCATGATGCGGCGTCGGCGTCGACGTCGACGTCGCTGTTTGCTGCAACCGCGGACTCTGCTTTGCCTGCAGCTGCTCTGCACATTCTTCGTTTTTGGGTGTTGCCAGAGTTTTAAACTTTTCTTTATGCTTTGTATACCCTATGTGGGGTATATAAAGTGCGTTACAGGTATGTAACATTTGTATATAAAGACTATCACAGGGTATTCTTCAGTCGTTGTTGTTGTTGTTCTTTTTGCATACTTCTACGCCTACGCTTTCATTAGTATTTGTGTTGGTGAGTCTGCTTTCTATGCAACTTTTCACCGTTATGCGTGGCCCACGCACATTTTTATACGAAATCGGAGCAAAAATGCATAAACAACTTTTGCATACAGACTTGAACTTACAAACATACATATACACATATGTATGTATGTATGTATGCGTACGCAAACAGACGAATGCAAGTATGCTGAGATATGTATATAAATGTATGTATGTATGTGTGTGTGTTGCTGTTTGTGCCAAGAACGCGCGCATTTTGAAGGACACAAGTTCCTTCACCTTTTGGGCAAGACACAACATAACAACAAGACAACAACGACAACTACAACATTAACAGGCTTACTACACTATTTACTATAACCACACTCTCTACTACCAATGCAAATTGAAGCTCAAAACGAACAGCAAAAAAGAAAAAAAAACATCAACCACTTACTTAAGTAATTATGTATGCATGTTCGTTTGTGCATATGTGTGTGTGTGTGTGTGAGAGTGTGCGTGCATTCATTTGCGATAATTATCAAAGCTCTCTCGCTCCCACTTGCTCATTGGCAATTATGCTGCTGCTCTGGCTTGGCGCTCTTTGTGTCTTGTGAATGAGTTTCATTGTTCCCCCAGTAGTCGTTGTTTTTTCTTTTTTTTTAGTATAACACATGTGCATACGTATTTGTGTGTTGAGGCGTTTATACTATGAATTTAATTGCAAAATCTGCAAAATATAACTTGAAGAAAGAATGACATTGGAGATATTCAAAGTAATTCAAGTGTCAGTTTAAGAGTTTAGTTTATCAATATGACACAATATTAACAAATAACAACTGTTAACTTGAAAGGGTATTTGGTATTCGTTGTAATCTCTGTACGGTGAAAAAGGGGCGTGTCTGATTCTTAGTCAGCATCAAAAGCTGAGTTGATATATACACATGTCCTGTCTTTGAGAACAAACAAGCCTTAGAGACTATAAGAGCTAGAGATCCACTAAATTTAGCATAAAGTCTTCTATTAAACACCATTCAAATCAAGTTAGTTTATGCCTCGCCCCTACTGACTCCTACTATCACGAATATTATAGTGTTCTTATAATTTTTCCTCCTTCCTTGTGGGACAAAGGAAGTTTGGACATAGGAGACCGTATGTCCATTTGGGGCACAGCAAAACATCAAACCTAAACCTAAACAACAAAGAAGTAAACAACAACTAAGAGACCAACCAACATAAACAACCATCCATCTTTGCTACCATCTCCTTGTCATTGTTATTTATCAAAGATCCTTGACAAATAATAATAATGTAATAATATTAATTAGGTATTTAGCAATAATCACAATAATGGGAATAACGGGACTTCTACCTCCATACTTTACATGTTGTTCAGTCTAATTTCTCTTAGAATCCCAATATTAATTTTAATAATGTAAAGATAATTTATAGTATATAATTTAAAAGCTTTGAAAGCGAAATAAAGAAATAGGATTAAACAAAGTAAGAAACGCGAGTGCCTAAAAGTATGCAATAGCTTTTTTTTTTTTGTTTTTTTTTTTTAAATTATTCCAATTTATTTTAGATTTTTAATATTGGTTTTAAATTAGTACATTGCTACCTAAGTGGCAGCTTAACCTAATTATACATTCATAATAATTATCGACTATCTTATAAAATAGTTTTTATACCGTAGGAGCGTCAAATTCATAGATACAATTAATAAATACTTAAAATAAGTAACGGATATCTCATAGTCGTGGACTTGTCTAAAACGTTCTTGTCTTATGCAAATGTAATTAAATATATAAATATAATAAAAATTAAAACTAATAATAGAAATAATAGAAAAGTTACAAAATTAATAACGAAAGTTGGAATAACATCAAATTAAATCTAATTTATTTAGCAATGGGAAAATATTGAATATGTTAAATAGAATTTCTGCTATAAGTTCGGTAATAGTGAATGAAATTAACTATGCATAGTAATTATAATAATTTCAAATAATTCTAATAACTCGAAACTTATGTTAATTGCTTTTTCCCACTTCTTTTTCAGGCGGCTATTCTGCAACAGACGTTCCAATATATTGTGGATCTAGAGAACCAGAAGACACAGATGCTGACACAAAACAGCGAACTGAAGCGTCAGGTGGGGGAGCATGAGGCAAGTGGTGGCGGAGGCGGTGGCGCCTCGGGCGACAACTACAACAGCAGCAACAGCAACAACAACAACAGCAATGCCAACGAGTCGAGCAGCAACAACAACAACAGTGCGGTGGCAATCAAGAAACGCAAACTGACGGACAACGTCATCAATATGCAAACGATCAGCGACAGTTCCGACGAAGGCCTCGGCTCCATGTCTCCCGAACCGATGACCCTGCTGTCTGGTGGAAATGGGGGCGTGGCAGCTGCGGCGGCCGCCAATAAACTGAGCAATGCCAGCATAATTGCCGCCAAGGAAATGCTAGAAATGAAGAAGCAGCTGGAGAAGGAGCGCAGTCTGCGACGGCTGCTCGAGGATGAGCTGCAAATGATAAAGCGACAACTCTACAGTGTTGCCACAGCGCCGCCGGGCACAGCGGTGGCAGCAGCGGCCAACAGCAGCAACGCCTACATTCCACGCGAAGTTATCGAGCACACGGACAATTTTGTGCGGGCCGAGGAATTGGAGGATCTGGGCGGTACCGTTTCCTATGTGGAAATTGACGAGATGACGGGACAACAGCAGGTGGTTGTCTGTTCCAGCATTGAGGAGCTGGAATCGGATGCAGCGGCCGAAATAATCACTGAAGATCAGGTGCACGAGGAGGTCATATTGTCGTCGAACAGTTCGACGGAATCGGAGAATGAGGTGAATGTCAATGCCATTGCCAAAGCGTATGCCGAGGGCATGAGCACGCCCATTTTGCAGGCGGCGATTAAGGCGACGCCCAAGGTCGAGGTGGAACGCATCAATGAGAAAATTGTCAAGGTCAAGACGGAGAAACTCGACCAGCCAACGATGATGAGTGGCACGGCGGTATTTACACGTTCCCGCCAAAATCTTGAGACAATTGTGGAGGCCATACGCCATCTGGAGGGAGATCATCTGTTTGCGGACGGTGATCAACAGCACAAATTGCAACAGCACTATCAACAGCAACAGTCGCATCATCAACAGCAGCAGCAGCAGCAACACCAGCAGCAGCAGCAACACCATCAACAGCAGCAGCAGCAACAACAACAGTCGCATCATCAACTGATTACCACGAATCAAACGGGTGGTGGCGGAGCTGTACATCGACTGCAACAGGATGCGCCATTGGCACTAACAACGGGCAAACAGCATGCGGCACTCGCCGAGCTGCGTCCTTTTCTGCAGTTGAAGGGTAACAAGCAGGTGATTATTACGGCCAAGGCGGCCAAAGATATGGGAAGTTGCAGTGCCAGCGTTACGCCCACAGCCATTTTCAAAGTGCAGACCACAAATGCGACGTCAGCGGGAACGAGTCATCATCTGGGCAGCAGTCATCCAGTAACCATAACCACATCCCTCAAGCAATGTCGTCCCGGTGTCATTGTTGCCAAGCAGCTGCCGTCGTCCTGATTGCCTAACAGCGGCAACAGTAGCAGCAACATCAATAACAGCAGCAGCAGCAGCGCCAGCGCCACTCTACGCATTGAAGCAGCAGCAGCAACAACACGAGCTAGTATTAAAGGCGCCGTTCGCAATAACATTACAGTAACAGCAACAGCAGCAGCAGCAGCAGCTGCAGTAACAGCAGCAACTCCTAATTATTTAACGAACAAGCGGCGCGTCAATGTTAAGCAAAAACATTGCATTAACAGCGCCGTTAGGCGACGCTGAGCTTTTGACGAGTAGCTGTTGACAGAGATGGCGCGCTCGCTGTTAAAAGCTGCTGCATCTGGAACTGTTAACAACATAAATATGGCAATTGTATAAAAAAATTGTATGCAAAGATGTGCAGTTAAAAAAGAAAACTACTATTATTTTGATTAAATATTTTTGTTTGTTTAACCAAACAGTTTCAACACATTTTCCATTTGCAAACAAAAAACAAAACAGAATACAGAACAGAACTCACAGCCACTGTAATTAATAATGCAAAAGAAATATTTGTTCATTTATTGTTTAAGTTAATGTGAGAGAAAAGAAATAACAACAGCAACAACAACAACAGGCAGTAACAACAAAACAGAGTACAAAAACAAAATAGACATAAAATTTTATGATTTTCTGTTTATTAAACAAACACACACACACACATACAAAACATAAATAAAATAGAGCAAACTAAGAGAACTAAAATAAAATATATATATAATAATTATGCAAAAAACAAAAGAAAACGAAAAAAAAGTAAAAAAAAATACAAAAAAGAAAAACAAAAACTAACAAAATGAAAAACAAAACAAAATGGTACATGCTATAGCAAATATATATATATATATATATGTATATGTATATGTAAACATACATAAATTAATGTATGATTATGATGAGCATGCTGAACTCTATAAACACCATCGCATTAATTTTTACTTTTTTAAATTATTTTCTATTATTTAATTAATTTTAATAATTACATTATAAACTCAATTAATAATCTAAAAAACAAAAAAAACTTAATTGTATTTTTCCTTTTTTGCGACAATTCATTGGATTGGAATTTATTGAGTTTTTGTTGATGATGATATGTATTGTATATCTATATAATTAATAAGTGAGAGTGCGTGGTAAGAAGTGAAAATCGTTTATTATATAAACTACACACACAAACATATATATATATATAAAAATTAATATACATATATATGTATATATATATATATATATATATACTTTATAAATACATACGACATAAGCTAATGCAACATTACATAATATTACTATACTAAATACAAGTACATTAATTATGCATATATATATATATATATATATATATATATATACATATATATACATCCATACATACATACAAATAAATAAATTGCATATATACAATATGTATTATGCCCTTAGAACATAAGTGCAAAAAGCAGCGAGAGTTCAGATAGACAGACCGAGAGAGAGAGAGAGAAGTTTCAACAACCGCTGCAACCGAAACGCATCAAATGCCCCATGTATGTGCGAGTGTGCGACAGCTAGAGAGATAGAGAGAAGAGAGTGTAGACAGCTTGCATCTCTCTACCTACTAAGCCGCTGGGACGCTGCGCGCCAGCAGAGCAGGCAGCTTTTTGTCAGGCGGGAAAAATGGCACATAGTGTCCTCCCCCACAGCAAATGCCGCAATGCGTCGCCGCGCAGCGCAGCAGCGGCTTGGGCCACCACAACGGAGAGAGAGTTTGAGAATGATGGAGAGAGCGGCGCTCCACCCATACACATACACACACGAACGCACACTTGCACATGTATTAGGCATTTGTTTGCATGCGTAGGAATGCGCGCGTTGCAGGCCTTCAGATTTATAGCTAAACAACAAGAAAAACAACAACAACAACCGCATGATTATGCATTATATAAGCCAGATCATAAATACATACATACATACATAAAACAACATATTACTACGTACATTCATGCTCTATATAAACAACAAACAAAATACATTAAATAATTAAAAATACAAAAGAAACAAAAAAATAAGAAAATTATGTCAAATAAATGGTTTTTCCTTTTCCCCTCAAAGAAATTCAATTTGTGTGTTTTTCATTGTTTAATAAGATGGTGGGGAGGGAGGGGCTGCATCTATTGATATTATTGGGATTTTTGGCGAAATGCAATCCACATCTATGTAGTGTAGTGTATGGTTTGTGTTTCCGAAATCTCTATAGATTCTGATTCCAAATTGTTATCGATAACAAACGAACGAAATGTCAGTTTTTATTTTTCGGAGTCACAAAAAGAAAATGGCTGCCATAAGTTTATTTTAAACGTCCGCAACTTTTTTACATTTTTGGCATATTTTATAGAATAAATAAATAAATTTAGAATGAAATTTATGGCTAATTATTGGACTTGAAAGTGAATTTAAAATTAACTGAGCCAGTTTATATTTTCGGAGTCACAAAAATGCACTGCTAGAAATTTGTTTTAAATTTGAACAAGTGTAGAAATCAGTCGTATATTTTATGCAATAAATAATATGATTTAAAATTGAATTGACGCTTTTATATTCTATACATTCTATACTATTTGGACATTTTTTAAGCATCGATTGTTTGGTTTTAGGATTATTATAGATTGCTAGAACATCTCTGATTATAACATAATTAAAACAATAAATGCATAAACAGTAATTGCATTATTTAATGTAGGTAGTATCTTAAACTAAATTGCATTTAAAGCTACAGTTGTTCTTCCTCAATTTGCACATCTGTTGTGAATACATACATGTCCCTGCGCCTGGCAAACAAAAGTTCCTGTCGCTTGGGATGCGTGGCCAAAGAGTGGACAACACCACCGTTATCACCTGCAGAGAAAGCATTTTAGCTTAAAAGATCGATATTGCTGCGTTAATACACATTTTTGGTTTACTTATGCGTATGCGTTGCAGAACTTTGGTTTCCAGCAGATCCCAAACATAGGCGTATCCTTCGCTGGAACCCGTCACAATGTGCGCATCGTTGGCCAAAATGCCGCACTCGATGTGATAGTCATCTGCCTGATGGCCCTTGTACTCCGACAGCAGGCCGCCCGTCTCGCAGTCGAGTAAACGCACCACGCTATCCTGGCAACCAGCGACCAGGCACTGTTCGTCCCGTGTCTGCGCCAGATATGTAACTGGCTGGCCAATCTTGTCGCAGGTCAGCTCCCCGACCCGTATATCATAGTGCCGCACACAACCGTCCAGGGAGGCGGCATAGATCTTGTGCTCGTTGGTCAGCACTGCCGTGATGCAATCGCGTGCCTCCTTCATCACCTGCACGGGTTCCAGGCGGCGGGTGCGTATGTCCCAGCACATGACGGCATTGTCACGGCCGCCGGAGATCGCAATCGAGGAGTCTTCATTGAAGCAAACGCATCGCACACCTCCGGCATGACTGCGGAGTCGACGCACAGGTGTTCCTGGCGAGTAGTCATTTAATTAGTAAGATAAAAAGGTTATTTTTATACCCTGTGCAAAAAAAGGGTATACTGATTTTGTGCAAATGTATGTAAAAGGCATAAGGAGGCATCTCCGATCATACAATCTCCGTCCGTCTGTATGGACGCGTGGTTCTTAGCAACTATAAGAGCTAGAGACTTCAAAATTGGAATGTAGGTTCCTGAATACCGTACGGAGATCAAGTTTATTTTCAATTTGCGGTATCAAAAAAAGCTGAATGCTACACTAAAAGCTACACATTGTGTGCGAAGCTGAATGCTAACGTAGCAGTCGCATTCCAGTGATGCCAGACTATCGCAAAAAAGCTACTCTCGATGCACGTAACGTCGATTAATAAAACCAATACCACTATAATCAAAATACGTTTTTTAAGACCTGCACAGTGTATCATAATGCCGCGTACGCTCGACAAAGCGGATTGTTGAAACTAGTGTAGTGCATTCAATTTTCGACCGATCGTTTCTATTATATAATGTTCCTTTAATAACTAAACTTTGTCAGCATGTAAAATGCAATAACAAATGCAAAATCTTGGAGGATTGGCTGGAATATCTCCATCGACAGATTGACCAGCAGCTAAATGATACAGAGTGTCCGATTTAAATCAAATGTTGTCCAAATATAGGTATAGGATGTTTAAGTAGGGACTCCCTGTTACAAACATTGCAACAAACACAATATACCCTAGTACTAACAGGGAATGGGTATAACTTGGCTACTTGTTGTAAATCTTGCTCACCTGTTGACACGTCCCAGTAAATAATGCTTTTGTCCAGACTGGCAGAGACTATGTAGCTGCTATCACAGCTGCCGACCGCATCGGTGACTTCGTCGGCATGTCCTCCATAGGTCTTAAGCAGTAATCCCGACGCTGGATTCCACAGTTTTACCTTTTTATCCGAGCCACAACTCATGCAATAAGTGCCGTCCACTGAAAACAAAAGAAATCAATTGAATATCAGCGCAATAAACTGTATTTAATGATTACCATTATAACGCACTGCACGCACCGCTCCCTGTTTGCAGTCGATGGTTTTGCTGCAGTTAAAATCGAGAAATGCCGGCATTTGTTTATATTCGGTTAGTGCTCACGTGCTAGAGATGAGCATAATGTGAATATACCAGTGACTGAGTCACAGTAACGGCTAAGTAACTAGTCACTTAACAAATAAAAATACCAAGCGAATTATAAAAATATTTTTTGACTACTTTAACATTAAATGATTGTGATCATATTAATTATACTATATTATTTGTTCAACTCACAATCAGTGTATAAACTGCGACTCCGAAAGCACAAATCTGCGCATCAAATGGTACATGTTGGGCAGTGCTGGTAAGTGCGGTTGAGCACAGGTTTGTTTGTAGTCTGGCAGCACTTGCGGTTCTTTTCTGCTTGGCGCGCAATTTAAATTTCAATTAAACAATTTGTTTATTTTATGTAAATATATAAATTTCTTAGTTATGCTATTCAAGTTTGAAATTCTATTATAATTTTAAATTCATGAACTCATGAAATATATCTTATATATTAGGTATATATGGATTGGAAGGAAAACAACATTTTCAGCTGTTTATTAATTTATTGTGTTAATAATAAATACATTTTATTCTATTGCGGAACTTCACTAATATTATTTTAATTGTAATTTAATATATAGTGAAAAGAAAAAAGAATAATTTAAACTGAACAAAATGAACGATACAGTTCTTGAATAACTGAATAGGTTCATTCGTTCACTTTAATGAATCGTTCATTTGAGCTTGTTCAGAACGAAACGACACAACTCTAAACAATAATAAAGCAGCCGCAACAACAAACAGTCGACGCAACAGAAGTTTTTCTCCATTGCAAATAAACTTTAAAACAAACATAGTGTTAACCGAAAACACAATAAAGGCAAGCGAATTATAAATGTGTGCTAAGTGATGAAATTGATGAATCATAATAGTTAAAAGACCATTAATAAAACGACGCAAATTCCGTGGCACACGCACTTAGCACGTGCGTCGGCGGGAGGGGTGAGGCGGGCTATTTTGGATGCTACGCAATAAGACAAAAGCTACGCAATTTCAGCTGTCGCTGTTGCTGTCTCTACGCACCTGCCAAACTCGAAACGTCGCTACGGCCGCTGCTGCTGCTGACGTGTGCAAACGAGTGCGAAGCGACGACAGGATATTTAACAGCAACAACAACGACAACAACAAGAAGAGCAGTTGCAAACTGCACGACAAAATTAACGAAGTGCCAGTGCAATTGAACGACGCGACGCACGCATACACACACAATACAGAAAGCAAATGCGAAAAGCAACAGCAATAAAAAATGCAGCGCCACGGAGAGCGCAGCAAATTGCATAAAAATCCTGCTTAAGAATAAGAAGTGCACACACACACACAAACACACGTACACAAACGCACATAGAAACGCGACAAAGCAAAACAAGAAGAGAGCAGACCTACAACAATAACAACGACAACGACAACAAAAAAAAAGGGCAAACAGTGCGCGCACAAACAAGGTGGAAAGTAAAAAAGTTGTTTGTCAACTTGTGGCGTCCATTGCACATTCCCGCCCCGCCCCCCTCGCGCCACGTACGCCCTTCGCCCGCGCCGCACAAATGTTGCAGCAACAAAGTGTCTGGCTGTACTGCTACTGCTGCCAAGTGGATGTAGAAGTGCAAGTCCAGTGTGCATGCAACAGCGCCTGCGGCCAGTGCTAAGTAGTTTGTGGCAGAAGCAGCAGCAGCAGAAGTAGCAGCAGCAAGTGCGAAGCGAAGCGACAAACTTCTTTAACTACAACAATTTGTGTAAATCCTTTTTGGCCATGTCGACGGTAACACGCAGCGCCAGTGCCAGTCCCTGCATGGCTCTCAATGGCATCATCGATGCCAGCCTCTTCCCCCTCAAGTCCACATCCGACGTGGTCAATCTCTTTCGACGCGCCCTCACCAGCGCCATTGAGCCCGATTTGACGCTACTCTCCATCGTGGTTGGCTACATCGAGTTGTCGCTGACCACGGGCGAGGCGGCACAGGCGGCGCAGGCAGCACAAGCGGCCCTAGGTGCGTATTCCTTTCAAATAAGTAATTATAAACAAATTAATATAATGCCATCCTAGAACTATGCTTTATAAATTTGTATACAATTAATTTGAATTTATATCATTGTCATATTTGTTAATTTGATAGAAAAAAAGATAAAATATATCATTTAATTCAGTTTATGTTCCCAACATTTGTATATTTACAAATAAAACTATTGTAGTTATAAAATTTTTAAGGCTATGCTGTATACATATTTATAAAATTAATTCGAATTTGGCTCTTTTATCTTAAACAAAGTTAACAATTATAATAAAGATAACATTATTATTAAGTAGATGTCTACTAGTATAGCTTATGCATTTGAAAGATAATTTAACGACATTTTGATGTTCGTTAATTTTAGTAAATTTTAGATATAAGTTAAAATTACAAATTATAAAGACAATTTACAATTTTGCCATTTTTTTTCAAGCCTAATGTTTCAAAATTCGTATGCTCAAAAAAAACATTAAATGCATATTTTGACATATTTTTGCAGCCCTAAAAGTATGCTGTATATATTTAATAGTGTAATATTAATTGAACAGTGAATTTTATGACAAACATTGCGACTTTGTGGATTGTAAATAAAAAAGACTTAAAACGATATATTTCACTTGAAATTATATACAATGTATTATGGGATATCCACAGATATATAACCTAACCTATATACTCTTAAAATTGATAAATGTTTTAGTATACGATTTAGAGTTTATATTTTGCAGTTTTTAATAGAGAAATCGATAAATATATAGACTATTCTAGAGAAATGAATTTTAAGTTTAAAATATATGTATTTATGATTCTTTATTAATCGTTAATTTGCTTTATTAGGTAACAGCAGCGATGTCATAATGGGCAACAGTGTGCCCTTTCCGGTGGTCACCCACGAGCTGATAGCTGGACTGTATAAGAAATTCCAGACAATATTGTCGGTGGTGGAGAAGCCGAAACCGCATCGTCAGGCCACGCGTGATATCATCAAGAAAGTGTCGGATGTGATATGGAATTCTTTGATACGGAGCAGCTACAAGGATCGGGCACATCTGCAGAATCTCTACAGCTATTTGTCGGGCAATAAGTTGGATTGCTTTGGCGTTGCATTGGCCACAACCGCCGGCTGTCAGCTGCTCGGATATCGTGATGTCCGGCTGGCTATCTCTGAGGATCATGCCTGGGTAATGTTCGGGCAGAAGCGTGTGGAGAGCATCGAGGTGACCTGGCATGGCAAAGGCAGCGAGGATAAACGTGGCCAGGACATTGGCGCTGGCATTGAGTCGGGCTCCTGGCTTTATTTGGGCGGCCTGGCCGTCGTCTGTGAGCGTGGCACAGAAGTTGCTGCCATTTGTGTGGCACTGAATATATCCCTGAGTGCAAATAGCGATTGTGTGGAGGTGGCAGAGTTGCAACAACAGCTACTCTGGCTGTTGTACGATTTGGGCCATCTAAAGCGTTATCCCATGGCATTGGGACTGCTCGGTGAGCTGGAGGAGATCAATCGGACGCATCGCAGCATAAGCTGTGAGCAGCTGTTCCGCGAGGCAATCGAAGCTGCCCGAACGTATTATCACAATCATCACGTCTATCCGCACATCTTTCAGGGCAACTATTACAATCGATTGCTCAAGTATCGTGAAGCCTTTGCCGCCTGGGCAAATGCGGCAGATGTTATACGATTGTATACGTATCAGTGTCGCGACGACGAGGAGATCTACAAAGAGCTGCTGGACATTGCCAACGAGCTGATACCCTATGTAATGAAGACCGAAAGTTCGGGTCACTCGGCGCGCAGCATTCTCCGGGATGCCGAAGTTTTTGCCAATTTATTGCGCTTCTACGATGGCATCTGCCAGTGGGAGGAGGACAGTTTGACGCCCATTTTACATATTGGTTGGGCCAAGCCATTGGTTACAAACATTACCAAGTTCGACTATGATATACGCTCACAGGTGGTTATCAAACTGCCCGAGGATCTGGAGGCGGAACAGGCAGCAGCATTGGAGGCTAAAAGAGCAACTGCAGCGGCAGCAGCGGCGGCAGCAGCGGCGGCAGCAGCAGCGGCAGCAGCAGCGGCAGCAGCATCTGCAGAAACAGCGCTGCATTTGGAGGGCAATAACAACAATAACAACACTGTTGTTAAGAAAGATGAGGTGAGTTTTAGTTTAACAAGAGCTTTATTCCGATGCCCAGATGAGAATATTGACAAATATAAACATAAACAAATTCGTTAGTGGTTGTCCCCCTTAAGGACGAGCGCACAGAATTTAGAGCTGAGCTTATCATCGCGCTTATAGTAAGCTCGTACTGCTTGTACAAAAGCTCGCACACTTGCAGCTTAACTGAGCGTATAAGCTTTAAGTTCCGCTCCGCTCTGTTTGATCGATCAAGAGCATGTTTGATTTTATCAGCAGCTAACTAACAAGCTTAATTAGTTGTAATTTAAAATGGATTGCGAGTAGTTAATAAGCGAAATTGTGCAAACATTCAGCGGTGAGGAATAAAAAACACACAACACAAGCTTATCAGCGCCGAAAAACAAACGCACTGCTTGTATGAAAGCGCGCACACTGAAAGCTTAGCTGAGCAGTGTGCGCGTTTTCATACAAGCAGTGCGTTCTTTTTTCGGCGCTGATAAGCTTGCTTATAAGCTCAGCTGTCAGCTCCGCTTTCAGCTCCCAGTGTGCGCGCGGCCTAAAAGATTCAGCATGCTGATAAGCTCTTAACTTATTAGTTCAATTATAAGCTCAGCTCTAAGTTCAGTTTTCAGCCGCTAGTCTGCGCATGGCCTAAGAATCATTTTTATATACCCTTGCAGAGGGTATTATAAACTTGTCCCGAATTGTATAACGCATGAAAAGAGGCATGTGTCAGACCCTATAAAATATATGTATATATTCTTGATCAGCATCAACAGCCGAGTCTTTATAGCCATGTCCGTCAGTCTGTCTGTTTCTATGCAAACTAGTCTCTCAGTTTTAGAGCTACATATCTGGATGAAAGTTGCTACAGGTACGTCTTTTTGCTGCAGGTAGTTCATATGTCGGAACCGAATCTCTATAGCATATAAGTAGCATCGGAAAAAATCGGTCGAAAATCATACTTTATTATGACAAACTATTTTGTTTTTCGACATACTTCAATTAATCTCATAGATTATGCATTTGGTCATGTCTTATAGCTGCCATAGAAACGAAATTTGTTCGACATTTTATGTTTGATATGAAATTCACTGTTGTTTCTTAAGATTTCTTAACCAAACTGGTCAAATCTTTTACATTATGCCAAAATTTGTTTATAGTCGGATATCATATAGTTGCCATATAAAAGATCGGTTGAAAATTGACTACAGGCTTCTGCAAGGGTATGAAATCTTTGATGTGCCAAAAATAACAAAGAAAACAGACTCTGGGCCAAACTGTCGCTTCCGCCCCGACTCTACAGCTTGTTAATGTTTAGTTTAGGTCTTTTAATAGCTAACAGAAAGATATTTCGGCTTTTGTACATTTTTCTACTACTGTTTAATATATATTTGTTTGATTTCGTTTCTGGTGCGTTTTTCTACTTCTATTTTGGTTAACTTTTAGAAATACTTATAAATAAGAAACTATTTATTTGAAATTATCTATAATATATATTAGTTTCTTTAAATTGAATTCTTATTTCGTATGCTTTATTGCCCAATGGGAACTAAATGCCTTTGTTTGCTCACAGAAATCCAAGTCGGAATTGCCCACAACTTTGGCGGACTTAACAGCTGCATGTGGTGAAAAGATTTTGAATCCTGATTTCCTGCTGCAAGGCGGTGGTCAACCATTTGCCGATCAGAAGCAGCAAAGTGTTGCAGAGGAGACGATGCCGTCGCATAACAACAAAACCGGCAACAATGCAGACAAGGAGGCTACAACAAAAACAACAACTACAACAAATAACGGCGGCACTTTGATACAGTCGTCGCCAAATGAGGCAAGCAGTGCCAAAGAGGCAACGCAGCAGCCACAACAACAACTGCAACAGCAGCAGCAGCAGCACAAAGAAGCTAAATTGGAGGAAAGCAGCAAAGTCGTTGAGCAAGCGACAAGCACTCCAGCACTCGTCGATGATTACGATCCATTTGAGATAATGCTAAAGCGTCCAGTGATCACACTATATAGCCAGAAAATGAAGGGTCTAAAGGATCTTCTGCTCGCCGAGAAGCTCAACACGCACGCCATATCGCTTCAAGTGACCGCCCAATCGGTGGCATCCCGTAAAGTGCGTGGCGTGTCGGACAGTCGACAGACGGCAACAATATCGGCAACTATAACGGCTATAGCATCAGCAGAGGGCGGCATTGGGGGTGGCTCTGCGGCGAGTGCATCTTCGGCGAGTGGAGATTCAATTGCAGCCTCACGACCTAAGCGTACAAGACGCGAGTAAAAAACCGTATACACATCGCGTAGAAATTTGTTGTTTGTATTTATATAAGTATATATATATATATAGATGTGTAACGTTTATCATATATGTATGTAGTTTGCTTACACACACACACATAACGAGAAGAACTCTTAACGAGAGCGAGAGCGCTTGTAAGCAGCTTTTATTTGTGTGTGTGTGTGTTGGCATTTGATTAACACATACGATTACATTAATGATTAATCCTTTACTATTATGCGTATATATATATGCGCTATCAATATTTTTGATGTTCGATGTGTATTTATGTAGTTTGTAAGCGCGAAACAAAACCGTTAGAGAACGCTTAGCGTTTTAAAAAAAGAGTTACACAAACACTCACACCCATATACACACAATCACACACACACACAAACAGAAGGAAGCACACAAAGCTCACAACTATTTATAAAGATGCTGGCGTGCCTAGCGAGTAAAAAGTTCAAAGAAATCAACGAGTAAAGAGATAACAGCGAGTTGTTTACTCGCTTTTTGTTCGCCAGCATCTTGACGTATTGTAATTGTATTTTAGTCTGTTAATATAATTAATTTTTTTAATATTTATTACTGAAACTTGTTTCCCCACAACAACAAAAACAACAACAACCCATTCTTGGTATATGTATGTTAGTTTTGGCTTAAGCTCAAGCGTAACTTTATTGGTGCTCTTCTTGAAAATTGAAATATGTGTAAAAACAAAAAACAAAAAAAGAAATGTATGTATTTACTACTTTATGCATTTTATGAGGCTAAGCTGTTTAATTTAATTTACAGATGTATACAAAACGGATACAGAAGAAATATCTAAACACAACCGCAACATAGAACATTTATGAACGCAACAGAAAACATATTTAACACTTCCTCTCTATATGTGATAAAAAAAACTGTTTTTTCTAGAAAGCTTTCATATACTACTATGTACTATTTACGTATCTAATAATACACACACTTACCATAAATACACTTACCGATTTAACAAGTCACTTACGTAAAAAAAAAACTTACACACAACAAAAAGGGCCGTGCAACTTAAATGGGAGGAGGGACGCGGCATGCACTTTTTAAATACATAATTATTGATCAAGGATCCAATGCTAAATACCCAGAGATTCAGAGTTATTTTCTTTATTAAACTTTCGAAAAGCAGCACTTATTAGTATTATAAAATGAATGCGTTGAATTTAAGCAAACTGGAGCTTAAAAACAAAAAACAAATTGTTAAACGATGATAATAAGCAATAATTTTCTTTATTTGTGCGTCGTGCGTCTGTGATGAATAATGTATAGAGCAGAAACCGAGAAGAGAGAGAGAGAGAGAGAATGCGATTGATTATATGCCCATTTAATGAAACAAATCACTAAGAAAACAAAATACAAATCGAACAATAAGTTCAGAAATGGTATAAATTAATCAAATGTATGGTGTTTTATTCCTTTATAAAAGTAGCATATTTAAACAAAACAAAAAACAAAAGCAACAAATCTATATTAATACATACATATGTAGATATATTTTGGCATACAAAATTTTTACAATAAGCGTAAAGAAAAAAAATCAATCGTTTTGGCAAACAAAAATACACTTGCAAAAAAGAAAAATAGCCTATTATAGCAAAAGCAAAACATGCAATAAATCAAAAACATACAGCAAACTATTTATTATCAATGTTAAAGTTACGTATATTTCAAACTGCTCAATAACCCTATTAGCTTGAAAGTCATATAATAGCCACAAGTCAAAATGTTATAAAAGATAAATAAATGCATCTTTCAAAAGGCAAACGGTGTGCGCGGGAACTTTTATTGATCGACATGGCAACGCTTTGTTTTCAGTGTTGAAAAGCCGGTTGTTATCGATGATACAAATGCACAACTATCGATATATCGCAAGCAGTTCTGTTCACCACTATTCAAATGACTCGGCATCATTTTAGTCAAGCGTCAAAATAATTGAGAAATTGTAAAACAATTGAAATTCAGCTGTAAGCTACAAACACATACGGAAAATGTCTGCGCCCGACAAAGAGAAGGAAAAGGATAAGGAGGAGTCTAATCAAAAAAGTGAAGACTTGGGCTTATTGGAGGAGGATGATGAGTTCGAAGAGTTTCCCGCTGAAGGTGACAATTTGTTTTTTCTCTGTATTGCTCGAAATGGCAATTTATTTGTGTGTTAATATTGCAGATTTTCGCGTGGCGGATGATGTGGAGGAGCCCAACGTGTGGGAAGATAATTGGGACGACGATAATGTGGAAGATGATTTCAGTCAACAATTGAAGGCACATTTGGAGAGCAAGAAAATGGAAACATGATTTGGCCCCCCCGTTGTTCGTACCTAACCCCACAATGAGCGTAAACAGTTTACAATTAGAAATAAACAAATGGATATATTAAGACAACAAATTCGTCTGGTTGCCAAATAATTTAGTAACATAGATTTTCAGTTGATCGGCCACAAGCTGTTGTTCATCTAGTTGCTCCTGCAGTGATATCTTGCTCTGCTCGAGATTTTCCATCTCCGCAGTTTGTTGATCAATCAATGCTTCTTGTTCTGCGACTTTTTGCTGTTCCTTTGAAGCTTCCTGTTCGTATTTCAATTTGCGTGACTTGTATTTTGAATCCTGCTTTTGCAGAATTTTTTGATTTTTTACTATTGTATCCTGCAGTCCTTGATGCTTGTTTACCAGTGAGACATGACACTTTTCCAAGCGATCTTTAAGTTTCAAGTTCTCTTTGTAATCGCCAAGCACATCGGGTGGCAGTATATTGAGAAGTTTCTCGATTTCATCATTTAGACGTGTAATCTTTTCGATTTCGAGACGTCGTTCTTGAAATATTTGGTCCTGTTTTGCCTTTTCTGGCTTGTAGCTCTCTATTTGTGCTGCCAACTGCTTCATCTCCCTGGAGTGTTAATTGAATAAGTTGTTTTCCGATTTAAAAATGTGATTATACTCACGTTTTAACCAATGCCACATCGCTGTCCAACACAAGCAGCTGCTTTAAGTGGTTTACTTGACTGCGAATCTCCGCCAGCTGTTCCTCCTCACTGGCTAGACTTGATTGCATTTGCCTCAGGGCTTTAGTACGCTCCTTTAGCTCCGCTTCTGCGTTTGGCAATTCTTCGCGAAGTTTCCGTATGTTCGCCTCACTTTTGGCAATATCAATCGTGTCCTGTACCTCATCCTGTTTTCGCTGCTCTAACTCACGCCGGTTGGCGGATATGGCTGCGATCAGCGACTGTCGTTCCATGTGACGTTCCATTATCGGTGGTATAACCTCTTTTTTGTGCATCTTATAGAAACACCAGTAATTGAAGAGTACATCTAGTGTGTTTAAAGTCTTCTTGGCAGCTGCAAATACATGACGTTTAAATTCTATGCAAATGTTATAGCTTAATTAATTCATACTTGGTTCTATAATATCGTAGTAGGTATATGTCTTGCCGGGAAAAGATATCTGCAATATGTGCTGCACTTGCCGGCATAACTTGCTAAGAAATACACGCTTCTCCTTTGATGAATCGGCGCCTTCACTCTCAATGTTGTATGGCGGTTCGACTCGAAATCCATAGGCACGTAGATAATGTACGAGTATGCGGGTAAGGAAAGCTTCTGTGGGATGCGACACATCGCTGACTCGCACGTTTAGCTCGGGAAACAGTAATTTCGCTTCCTTGCAGACTTGCTCCAATGCTGCATTATTATTTTTATTCATGGCCCGCTTCAAAATGATTCCAGCTTCGATACGATAATGGCGTTTTTTGTTTTACGTAAATCGATAGGTCTACTTTGGGGTGGCACAACGATAAGCGTAGTCGATAACATTCGGTTATTTCAATAGCTGCCCGTGGGTCATATTAACTTGTTGGCATTTTTTATTATAATATTTTAGAAGTATTTAGGTAAGAAAAGCCACAGTGTGATGCGATACATCGCTGACTCGCACATTTAGCTCGGAAATCTGCAATTTTGTTTCCTCGCTAACTTGTTCCAATGCTACGTTATTATTTCTTTTCATTGCCCTCTTCAAATTGATGTTACGATAATGGCGTCTGGTGTTTTACGTATATCGATAAGTCTACTTAATGCCATTTTATCGATATCATGCAAGTGTTGCCTTACAAAAGCTGTTGGCTGCAGTAACGTCTTTTAAAATGCAGTTGCCATATAAACGACTTGTTGTTTGTTTTATTTAATTTTTATTTCGCATACACTTGTATTATATTTAGGAATGTAATGTAAGTGAAACCAATAAAATGACATCCTCTAGTGCTGTGGAAGATGAACGACTAACTGACTCGGATTTATCCGATGATGAGGGTAAATAACTTGAAAATGCATTACGCCAATATGAATTTCAATGACTTCGTTGACTAGAGCGCAAAGAAGAGGTGAAACCGGAGGAGATTCGTCCGGATACGCCGCGTCCAACTTACAGTGATGAGGAGCTGAATCAACTGGTCGAGTATATACAGCGCATGACAATTCTTTACTCACTTAATCAACGAGATTGGCATGAACAATCGCTGGATATCATAAGACGTTGGCTGCTTGAGGTTAACGAGCCACTGCTGACTATTTTCTACGAAGGCAATAAGCTGACCGCCTACTTGGGATTCCCCTGCGAGCCTGTGGATGATATAAGTTACTTTCTGCGCAATGAGACCAATGAGATTTTCAGTGTCGACGGCTTCCACGACGAGATTCACTTTGGCACCGTACACAGCGATGTGGATGGTTGTTTAATGTATTTGCTGGAGAGATTCTATGGGCCCATATTTCGCAACTACAACGATTGGAACGAGAGTGTGCGTGGACGCTTCTGCGCCAGTCTCGACAAGCTATTGGCATTTCTCTATGCCATGAACTCCAAAATTGGCGGCATTACGATTCTCTATGTGCCTTTTGTGCTGCATCAGATTGGCGGCGAGCCCATTGTCTGCGACAGACCGCTGTTCAAAAATCTGGAGAGCATTGCCGTCTATTGGACCACGCAGATTCGCACGCTGCTGGGAGATCGAACTCTGGTCGTGCCCAATGACTTGGCAACAGTGCGCGATGAGTTCGAGTTCTGGGAATATCGCTGTAAGTTAAACTTAACTTATTTATCTTAACAGTTATTAATTTAAGAAATATATATATTGTTATTTTATTCTTATTTTGTTTAACTTATTCTACAATTTTATTTTAAATACAAAATAATATTTATATGTCGTTTTCCTTGAAAATTATTCCCATTTTTATTTATTTATTTAACTTTGACAAAATGTAGTCGGCAACAATAAATTATTTATTATTTTAAATAAAATTAGACAATATTAATTTAAAATTGACAATAAAATTATATGTTATACATTTTTAAATAAATAGATGGACAGCTAAGTTAAGTTAAGTCTGGAAGCATTTAAAAATGGATTAATTTATCCAAAATCCCTTCAAGGATTGTTTAGAGTCTAAGGGACTTTAAGGCTAGAGCAACCTATGACTATTATGCAGCCTACTGACTTCGCAGTATTTATCAGTATCAAATTCTTGACACGCTTCCTCTGTAATTAAGATTTGTCTAAGATCGAATAAATATAACGAGTCGCCTAAAAGTATGCTGTAGTTTTGATACCGTTTGGATTTTAAAAATCATTGTTTAAATTCATTTACAATTAGTACTTCTTTTGACAAAACAAAGTATTAAAATATTTTATTTAAAAAACCCGTTTCTTTATCTTTTATTTGTTTACTTATTTTCAAGTTATTTATTTTCAAGTTAACTATAGTAAATAATTATATAAACTAGGTTTAACTAAATAAAAATGTTTTTGTCTGTAAAATAATAATATTCCTTGCAGTAGAAGTGCTGCAAGGTCTGAATTCCCAGCTGGTGCAGTCCGACGTGCAGCGCATCTTCAAGGTGCTGCGGCAGTGGCACTCGGTGCACATGCCACAAATTGAGCAGCTCATCGAGGCGGCCAAACAAGAGGAGGCGCTGGCTGTGTGCAACATAAAATATCTCAATTTGCTGGTGGCGCCCTGTGCGGCAATAGACGAGGCAGCGACTCCGGCGGGTGTAACGCAACTCTTGCCACGCATCATTCACCTGTTGCACTTCATTTGGCTGCACTCGGAGCACTACAAGAGCTGTGCCCGGATCACGATACTCTTCCGGAATCTCAGCAATCAGATTATCAAATACTGCACGGAGCAGATAAAACTGGAGGAGATCCTGGCGGGACGTCCACGCTTTGGCATCAAAATGTGCAATCTGTCGCTGGAGTGTTGTCTGGCATACAAGGAGCACGTAATCCAGCAGCAGAAGGAAGTTGGCTGGCAATTGGATTGCGGCATTATATTTAATCATGTGAATGCCTTTATGGAGCGACTCGGTGATCTTCTGGACATTTGTGAGTCGATGATTGTGTTTGGACGTCTGGATGAGACGGAGGACATTGAAAGCGTGCAGTTTAGTGGCACAAATGGGGAACAGCTGGAAAGGATTGCGACAAGTGTGGAGCAACAGTTTTTGCAGGCACTCAATCAACTTAAACGTTGCGGCTCCAAGGATCTGATGTTGAATGTGCACCGTGGTGAGTGGTACGAAAAGGTGGCCAGTTATCGACTCAGCGTGCAACATATGGAGGAGACACAGCAACGTCTAATCGCCAGTGTCTTTCGGCGTGTCTGCAATGTGGAGGAGGCATTGGAGGCGCTCAATGTGATGCTCTACTATTCCTACCATGCCACATTGCGGCAGTGTTACCTGCGACAGGTGAGCTACGTGTGGCAGCTCTTCAGCGAGGATATGGATGCCACAACACGGCAATTGTTGCAACGTCGTGGCAAGCAGCATGAATCCTGTCTGCCTCCTCACGTTTCCCGCGCTCTTGCCTATCGCATCAATCTGGAGCGTTTGACGTGGATCTATAATCGTCTGACGCGAAGCAACAACGCCTGGCTGCCCCCAGTGCCACAGACAAGTGGAGTCATTGCCAAGTTTGAGTTGCTGCGTTCGGATTTCGAGCGGGAAATGCACAATTCCTACGATAATTGGCAGCAATCTATTGCCAAATGTGGCGCAAATCTTTGCCGGAAACTTGATCGTCATCTGCTGGTGCGTGGCAAGCAGCCGAAGGCACTGCTGCAGTGCAACATTGATCCCGGTGTCTTGGACATTAACCAGCAGGCCGAGCACTTCGAGCGTCTGTCTTTTGCAGTTCCAGTTGCAGTACGCAAAATCTACGAGCGACACGAGACTCTGAGATATGTGTACAACAGCGTGTTGCAACTGTGTCTGGACTACAATCGGATTATGAATGCCTTGACGGATCGCGAGCGAAAATTGTTGCGCCCCTTGATCTTGTACTGCGATCGCCAACTGGCTCCGGGAATCTTTAAGCTAACCTTTGGCGACATTGTCGATCCCAGCGATGGTTATGCCCAGTGGCTGGAGGATTCGATGCAGCAAGTTGAATATCTGCGCCAGAGTGTCGAGATCTACAAGCGTGCCAACCGGCAAATAGTCCGTAACTGTGAGAAGATTTGTGATACGGTTATGCTCCGGTTGAATTTCAGTGGCGCTGTCGACATTTCGGTCTTTGAGCAGAAGTTGAGCGGCTGGTTGAACCGTGGCAACACCTCGTTGCGTCTGCACTACAACAACATTGTGGAGCTAATGCTTGTCGTGGCCCGTGAGTTTGAGGATGTCAAGGATGAGGTGAGCCACATAAGTATACTACAACAAGCCGAACAGTCGGGACACCGACCGTAATATACCCTGTGACTTTACAGAGATCCGCTTAAAATCACTCCCGTTGTAATTCTCTTGTAATTCGTGACAGCGTGATGAAATTTTCTGGACACATCCACCACAAGATAATCATCTTGTGTGCCAAATCTCAAGCCTCTAGCTGCAAAACTGTTTTTGCTATGAGCTTTTACTTGATTTGTGGGCGAAGGGGGCGTGCCATCGCGATGAAATTTTCTATACACATCAACTCCAACATAATCATCTTGTGTGCCAAAGCTTAAGTCACTAGCTCCAAAACTGCTTTTGTTATGAGCTTTTACTTGATTTGTGGCATGCAAGAAAAACATAAACTTGATCTGCCTGCAAAAATTGCCAGTGCTGGGAGACCAAGTTCAAGCTTCTAGCTCTTACCATCTCTGAGATCCTTAAGTTTATACAGACGGGCAGACAGACCGACGGACCAACGGACAAACGAACATGGCTATATCAACTTGGCCATTGATGCTGATCAAGAATATATATAGTTTATGGGATCGCCCGCGCTTCCTTCTGCCTGTTACACACTTTTAACAGACTTAGGCCCGATTTCTCATCTTACCGATACAGCCTACTTTATGAAAATGTTACTTTACCATAAATATAGGATTTAACATATTTCGCTATCTCACTTTGCCCTTTTCAAAATATTTAGAGTTTATAATAATGTGATACCTTAAGACAATAGGCAAGATGAGAAATCGGCCCTTAATATACTTCCACATGGTATTACAATATTGGGATTATGCACTGTGAAAGTTAAAAAATTGTTACTTTGTTTATTTAAGTGGCTAGCGAATTCTGAGAGTTCCTTTTGGTGTTTATAGATGCATTGCTTTAAGCTTTGAAGTGTCCAAGGTGGACTAAAATAAGAAGATTTTATAACATATTTGATAATATATAATATACTTTGAATATATTTTGTTTACGCAGTTAATAAATAGGCAGTTGAGTTATGTTTATAATGAATATAGACATTTTAATTTTAAATGTACATTGTTTTATTTTTATGTATTATAAATTTGTGTGTTAATAAATTAAATTGTTGCTCCTTCCATTTACAATTCTATTTTTCATGTACAATTATTTTAAATAATTATTAACAAACGTTAAATAATTCAATAAATAAAAAGTATCTGCAGCTGCATTCAAAATTTTACTAAAACTGTAGTAAAATTTCCAAAAGTATTTTTCTCATGCTCATTAAAAGAATTTATTATTTTTTAAAATATAAATTATATTTTGTATTTGTAGTTATAAACTTGTATATGGGCATTTCCACCAAAAGGTCCACCGAGACCAAAACATTCAAAGTGTTTAAAAACATCTTGTTTCATTATAAAAATAGGGTGTATAGTCGATATTTTAATAGGAAAGCAATGTAATTTAACTAATGTAACAAAATTTCGTCTTTATTCATAACCCATTTCGAAATATTGGGATACAACGTCGAACAAGTGAAACTTTTCTCATTTGGGCATTTCTAGTGTACATTTTGTTTTGATACAAATTCTCAGAATAAGTTATTATGCATTGTCTTATGGTACTCCAAATCTTTAAAAAAGGTACAAAGAGTCAAAAAATAATGTATAAGAAAGTATGCGATTGCAAGCTACGATAATTTCGGCTTTGCATTATCGCATATTTCGGTGTCCCGTGCGACATGTCCCGTGCGAATGCGGCTTTATTTAATTTAAAAAAAAACTAGAAATCATATTTGAGCAAAACTATAACCATTTTAAAGAGACATCAATGCATAACATTTATCAGAAATTTGCGTGAATATATTTCCCAAACTTTCGCTGAAATCTGAGATTAAATTGATCGCCAAAAAAACCACTTCTATTTTTGTCCCGTGCGAATGCCTTGATTTTTTGTAAAAATCTACAATACGAATAGTTCCTCAAAATCGACCTTAGCACCAATTATAGGGCTAATCAAGAACTACTTTTAATTGGAAAAATAATTCTGAAAATCCGTCTTACTTTGACCTTTTTACCACTTACAATGTGTACGATTGTCCCGTGCGACATCATGGAAATGCATATATGCATAGTTATACCTAATGGTTATTCGATAATCTATTAACTAATTATATTCCCTTCCATTTGTAGTTACCCAGCGAGTGGTATCAATATGTGAACGTCTTTGATGATATGCTGGCCAGTGCATTTCTAAGTTGCATTCGCTGTTCCCTAGAATCTCTGCAGCAGGCGCTTCACTGCGAGGAGGATATGCCGCCCACACCCATTGTAGTCATGGAATCCGATGTCAATGACTCACTAATTGTGTTCACACCCGACATGCAGATAATTGGTCGAGTGCTGCGTGGCATTATTGATCGTGTTAACTGTTTGGTCGATCAGTTTTCACGTCTGGGCCATAAGCTGAAGTTGCCCAAGGAGCAGCGACGACCAGGATTCGCCAGAGTGTTTCGCGAGGATGCTGAATGCTCGGAACTGGTGCGCAGCATTGAGGCAGAAATCGCCAGGCAACATGAACAGTTGGCGGATTATGTGGCACATTGGCTGCAATATCATGGGCTCTGGGAGATGACAGATGAGGCATTCATTCAGCGTTTGTTGGCAAGTGCCAAGACTGCCGAGGTCTTTGAGGGCGGCATCGAGTACTATAGTTCGCTGGCCGATGATATATCCTTTGTGGATGCCATTGCCCATGTGCATTTTGTGCTCATCAATCAGAATCCCATCAAGAGTACACTGCTCGACTGGATCGAAAAGTGGCAGGCGTTAAATATTAAATTTCTACTAGATCATGCAACATCCCTGATACAATGTAAGTTGTTCGGTACTTTTTATTTAAAACTAAATATATATAATATTTATAAATACTACAATAATCGAACTAATTTATTAAGTGAACAGCCTTACAAATAAATATATCCCATTTATCTCGCTCTCGGCTACAGCTCTCTATCGATATATGGAACGCAATGAGCACAAGGTGATGCAGGTGCCACGTACACTGCGTGAATCAGTTATTGCCCAGCAGCTTTTTGAGCGTCTTATCAAGGCCCTGCCCCTGAAACAGACCAGAGTTACGCCCATGTTGCAGTTGTTTGTACTACTGCATAAATATCGGGTCACAATGTCGGACCAAACACGTCAGCAGATTATTGAACTGGAGACCAATTGGCTGCACTACCTTCAAACATTGGGCGAGGCTGACGAAATGCTTGACAATGACCAGGCTGACTATAAACTCGTATTGGCCCAGCAAGCTGAAAAGTTTAGGCTCATTATCAAAGAATTTCATGAAGATTTCTTCTCGAAATTGCCCAAAAAATAAGAAGCTAACTAAATGACTATATGAATAACGAAACTCGTAGCATATGTTTTGGTTTTTTCAGTTTTTAGTTTATAAATAAGGAAATAGAAATGAACTTGTGTAGTTTTTAATAAATACTTTATATAATATTCATAAATGTTTATTTTTAAATTAAGTTACTTTAGGGAAGTTCAACTGTATTTCGGATTATCTAAAATGTGCTCGTTTTTTGAAAAGTTCTGCGATGAAGTCCCATGAGTTTTTACATTGAGGATTTCATTGTGTAAGCAAATTTCGAGTCTGTTATCCAGCTGATTGATTGCTTGGCGAACAAGCCCAGTTAATGGGGCTCTAATATAAACGCGTTGTCGCCAGTCAGCCCCCTTTCATCTACCCCTTTCATTTGGATCATTGCTGAATCCTCAACGAGTAAATGTGCATTGCTGGCAACTGGGCATCAACTGACATTGGTCACCACATTACCACTGGGGAATGATTGGCTTGCGGCAAATTCGAGTAACTACTTGTAACACTCACACATTTTGTTGCAAAAACGGAATAACAGCTGCCCGAATCCATTGACAATTTTGTCACACGCCTACAGTGAACACTTTCGCAGCTGGAACTCTCGAGTGAACTGTTAAGGCAACCTCTCCATCTGGACTTTATGCAACATGTGCCTACATCCCATTATGATTTGTTGCATCAATAAACATTTATTGGGCGACGCTGCACATTTTGATAGCCACTTGGTCATCAAAATCACACAGCAGCCCATTTGGGTTTATCCACAGTCCAATAGATGCCAAAGAACTGGTTTTTCCGGACTTAAGTCTGGCCTGGCGTAGAAATCCTTTGAGTTTTTGGCCAGTATGATCAGAATGCAACGTATTTAAAGGTGAGTTTCTAAGATTTCCCAGCAAAAAAGCTGTTAAAAAAACAGATATCGTTGAACTATATAGTTTAACAATGGAACTAGTATTAGAGTTCTTCATCATAGTTCAATTGAAGGATTTAGTTCAGTAGTTCAAATTTTAATGATCGAACTAATCTTTCATATAGTTCAGCAGTTCGTTCAATGACTCGAATCTCTTTTAGATCTTTCAGTGACTCAACATAGTATGTAGAGAATATGGTTGAACAATCGCACTATTATCATAATTTATGTTTATTTTAAATACTCTCGTGTAAGTTAAATCAATTCAATAGATTCAACTATAGTTAATAAACAGAAAAGTTTTGGTTTGTTTAAAAATTATAATTATTATTTACTGTATTTGATTTATACTTTAGGTAAGGAACAAATACTGAAAACTAATTGAAAACAAGGCAAAACTATTGTGCATTTTATTAAAACCCACTGAGAAGATTATTGATAATCAGATTGGATTAGTTAAAAAAAGAAGCATCTATTTATTTATTTAATTTGATTTAAAAGTATTAAACTTAAGGCTAATATCCTGACTGCAATGGGAAACTATCGTGGTTACGCTTAGCGATTTATGTATTTTAAATTCCATTGAGAAAATGTTTGATTTTTAGATAGGTTTATTAAAAAAAAAAACTCCAGTATTTTGTTAAACTTGGTTTTTATTGAACAGTAGGAATATATCCTGAAATCAATGTGAAACTATCATTTAGTCAACTTTATTATAGTCCATTGAGAATATTAGATATATGATTGAATGATATTGATTAGTAACTAAGTAAATAAATATATTCTTCAATGCGCTTTTCCAGCAAACATTATTCTAGCCTCGATGTCATGCGTTGTTTTTTTTCTGAACAATCAACAAATGATTACCGAGGCCCCATAGCATTTTTGTTGTCCAACATGTGGAACCCTGATGTCATTGTGATGGAGCAGTCACCATTTGACAGTGCATTGGACATGGGATTAGCCAACTGGCTGTTCATCATCTTCAGCATAGGTACGAGTTTAGGACATTTACTAGACTGACGTTGCAACGTGATGGCAGAAATGCGACGATGTTATTATGACACACACTCACATTAAGCTGGCCAAATGGTGGCCACAAATGGATAGCTTTAGTTCAGCACTGTTTAATGATGTTCCCATGTTGTGATTGACACCAGGTGGAAGATCAGCGTGCAAATCTGCCTAAAATGCAGAACAAGGACTGGGACTCAACCCTTGACATACATAATATCAGCCAGGTGAAGTTGTGACGAGATATCTTGCTATATTGGAATCGTACTTTAAATGTTAGCTTACCAACTAACTGGAGTACTAATGTTATAAGTATGTAAAGTTGTTAACTTCATTTTACTTACATTACTTACTGAATGTACTCTGGTTAGACAGAACAATACCAATACACAAAATAAACACATCTGCGAACGCTGACTAGCTGTAATGTTTAATCGTAATATATAATATATAGTTTATAGTTGAAGCTTAAACACGAAACTTAAGTACAATTGAATGTTAGTTGGTTCAATACTTTTTGCTCGACATTTGGAAACTGATTGGAAAACGATTAATTTCACTTTCTGTTTCTAATCAGTTCGAAATGAGAGACAACACTATCCTAACTGATACAATAGCAATTCATGTTTTTGAAGCAATGGTTTATGGTTTGAAATCTCTGAAGAGTCAATAAGTGTCTTAACTGGGAGTAATTGAAATATTTTTCTGAATTAAATATTAAATAATTAAACTTTATATAAAATATGCTTTGTAGTTTGAATGTTGTAGTTTTAAAATAGTTTTAAGAATTAATAAAGCCAAATAAGAATTAATTGGATTTTTATAGCTTGTTAGCTTTAGAACGAGTTGACTTATACAATGAAAACTTAATATTAGTTCTCTTACATTTTTATAGCAAATGATTTTAAAATTACAATTGAAATAGTTTTCAAATAAATCGACTTTAATTTTCTTTGCTGCATTTATGATTTGTCAATTTTAGTTATTTATTAATTATTGATAATGATATTAATATTGATAATTGCATTGCTTCTAATCACATGACTTGCCCACTGTATCACACAATGGATAATGCTTACTGTTTTTATGTAGTATGCCTATAGTTTGTATATATATATATATATATGTGTGTGGTGTGTGTGTGTGTGTGTGTATATAATAGATAAATGTATGCACAGTTCTGGATTGCTATGTTTTAAATGGCAGCAGCTTCGACTCGAAACCGGACACGATGCCATTTCAATTATCCGAATCCAAGTTGACGCTGCTGTTGTTGTTGCTGCGATGGACGCGGACAGCGTCCAGTGTGTGAACTGTATAGGCCAAAGTTGCAGATGGGTTGACTGCACTCATTGTGAAGGATGCATCTATAAAAGGATATAGTAGAGTAGAGTTTAGATGTTGTACTTTATATTTTTGTATTTCTAAGATAAAAGCTTTACGAAATGTACTCCAACTACAATATTTTTAAATACAGCCTAGTATTTTTGTTAGCAATATTATTTAAATTAAGAAATAACAAGCCGAAGAGTCGGAGCTGAAGCGATAGTAGGGACGGGAGCGGTAGTAGGAAACGATATGCTACAGTCGAAGCCGACTATGAAAGACCCTTTACAAACTTGATCTTTTCGGAGGCCTCAGCAGTATTTTACTTACCGTAGCTCTTACTTTACTTACTCTAGCTCTTATAGTTTCTGAGATCTAGGTGTTTATACAGCAGGACAGCAGGACAGTAGAACAGAAGGACTGACGGACAGAAGAACATGGCTATATCGACTCGGCTGTTGATGCTGATCAACAACATATATACTTTATGGGGTCTACCAGACTTCCTTAGACCTATTAAACACATTTCTTTTTTTGACAAACTTAATAGACCCTTATATATTTTGAATAAATATGAATTATTTAGCAAATATCTAAAGAAGAAATATATTTCTTAACTTAAAGCAGTCTTTCTATATATTCCTAATCTGGTGGGTAATGATTATTCAACAGAATATTACAGCTACTGACAGGCAATTGAATTTCAAATTAACATTGAAAAATACAAATTGATTGATGGAAAGATTTAATTACTGAACTCACCTGCGCTCTGACATGGCGAATCCCTCCTCGCCGTTCTTCATGCGTTGACACGTCACATCATTTAGGTGGCAATCGCAGCGGCAACTTGTGGCAAAGACGCCACGATGCCAGATGACATTGCTAAAGTTGCTAAAGTGCTTGGGGCACTGGCACTGGGAGCTGCGCTTACGACGCTGTGCAGCCAAATTGACGCACTCGCATTCGGTGTGATTGGTCAGTGCTACCATTTGGGCGACGGAACGCACACTGCCCGTGGCCAAGACCCAAAAGGGCAACTCCACGGTCGCCTTGGTCTTCACCGTGCACACCATGGAGTCGGGACAGCAGCCGGTTGTCTCATCGCAACGATGCAGAATTGTTGCACGTGGCGCATACTGTTTCGAGGTCTCGTTGTTCATGTGGATGACACGCGGCTGTGGCCACTTGCAACGTGCCTCGGTCTCAATCCGATTGCGATGTGATGTTGCCAAGTGTCCTGCACAAAAAAAAAAGAAAAATCATGTGTAATCAATAATAAAATTCAATCTGTAGGAAAATGCATTTAACAAAGAAGAACGCATAACAGACAATTTATTCAAAAGATGCGATGAAAACAAAGAAGAAAGAGTTCTTGAACCGAGTATGATGCATATTTTTTTCATTCATTATTGTTGCATTCATATAAATACAGTCGAACTACAATATGACGAATGTTTTTGTCAATTCTTAAGAGTCACTGCTTAAAATTTACCAAAGATATTTAAGTATTACATTTTGAATCTAGATATAAAGAAGTTAATTACGATCTCTGAACCTTTAAGTTAAGCTTTCAATTGTTTTTATCTTTGTAAATATATGTAAAACGGTTTATAGAGAATAACCTCAGTTTATTAATGATGGGATAAAGTAAGTAATATGCTTAATAATTAAATACAACGACGACTGGTGGTTTTAAATCAAGAATGGAATCTCGCCATTGAATTCTGACAAAGATCCGATCGGCTGCTGCTGCGACTGTTGTACTACTGTTCTCAAGTCTTACACGACTGTTCTCAACTCTGGCGTGACTGTTCCCAAATCTTGTACGATTGTTATCGACTCTTTTATGTCGATAGCTACATGCCTATCTACCTTCCACCACAGACCGATACCTTCTATATATATATATATATATGCATTTATTTCTTTGACTCAATCATTAAGTTAAATTATTAAATATATATATCAAATTAATTTATTATATTTATATTTTTGTCTATTGTATTTGGAGTGCATGTCTCATACAGGCCAACAGAACATTTGTGCAGACTATTACGTATTAAGGAAGTATTTCCTAATTGGGGTTTTCGATACTTCTTCTTACACGAGCAGTTGCCTGCGGCATGCGGCATGCCAAGCCGCTTGCAGTGGCAAGTAGCATTTTACGGCAGCCTAATGACTTTATGGGAATTGTGGGCGTTGAATGCAACGCCATGGCCACGGTTAAGTGCAGCAATTTGCGAATGACTTCATCTACAGCAGGAAGCAGAAGGTGCAAGTTCAAAGGCAGCAACAGCAGCAGCAGCAGCAGACGTGGCAGCAACTAGTACTTGCAGCATCAGCCGCATTCACATTGTTGAATAAGATCGTCGTGGGGCAATATTAAATTGGGCGGCCTGAATAATTCATGTGGCAGAATGCGGCTTTTTGATAGGCAGTCGCCGTGTTGTCTGCCAATTTGTTGATTCAATCGTGTGACGTTTACTATGTACAGTGAATGCCCGCTATATGGCATCAGCAACAATGGGGAGTTTCTGGAGTATCTTTATCTGTAGCTGTATCTGTGGGTGGGCGGTGGTCGTTGGTCGTTGGTCGGTTTTATATTCACATCTGTTGCTTGTTGTTTGTCTTTCCAACTTTATGACTTTATTGGGTGCAACTTGTCGGCATTTGCAACAGAAAAACAACAAAAAACGACGACGACGCTGATAACGGTTGGCAGCATAAAAATTGCGTACGCAAAACACTTTTTTATTGCTTCTGGCGACAACAACAACAACAGAAAAACGTTAAATGTACACAAGGCACTGGCAATAAAGGTGCAAAACTGCTGCTGATCAATAAAGAAGAATACACGAAATTGTTATTTTCAGTGGAAAGAAAGAAAACACAAACATTTCAAGCGAGAAAAAACGCGTGCGAACAAATCGCTAGCGATGAGAACTGATGGCACTGATAACTGATTAAACTGATTGGATTATGGCAATATTTATTTATTTATCATGTGCACGTGAAGTGGCATTGAAAGGTGGCATCGTCGGGTTTCAATTAAGTTTACTGAACTGCGCTTAAAAACGCGCGAGAAACGCGTGCGATAACTTCATTAAAAACTACTATGTAACATGTTAATGCTTGCGATAAATATTAATTGATATATAGTATGTACTATGTGGTTGAAGGCTATGACATTCTCGACTTACATTTAATGATTTAATGCCTTTTTATTGCCAATTTGTTTGATTTACGAAGTGTATTGCAAAAGGCAATACGCAAAATTGTAACCTGTATTTTTGAATAGTTTGCAAGTAAATTACTTACATAAGTCTAAGTATAGGAAAAGAGATTCAAAATATACAAATATTTATTCTGTACAATGACCTCAAATACCAATTTTGAGCTTTAATATTCGCAACGGCACTTATATTTTTATTATTGTTAAACCAGTTTGGCAAAAAATTTTGATGTCTTGTTTTAAGCACTCTCAAAACTTACCTACCACCGGCGGTAATTTATATTTATGTCAACAGGATTTAAAAATCTTCGTGTTAACGTAACGTAAGTATTTACAAACTTGTTAAGAAAAACGTAGATTATTTTTTTTTTTTGTTAAATATTTTTTATGTTTATTTCAAGGACCATAATTGTAAAAATAATTAATTTTTGCAATATTCTGTAAATTGTTTAAAAAAAAAGGCGGAGGGTCGAGGCGGGAACGACAATAAGGTGCCCTGAGTCAGTCTTCTTAGTTATTTTTGTCACGCCAAAGATTTCATAGCCTTGCAGAATTCTGATGCACTTTTAAACCGATCTTTCCTATGACAGCTATATGATATAGTGATCCGATTCGTACCAAATTTGGTCAGGATGTATAAGATATGACCCAATGTTTAATCTGTGAGTTTGGTTGAAGAAGTCGACTCGGCTGTTTATGCTGATCAAGAATATATTTACTTCATAGGGTCGAAGATGTCGGTTTACATGCGTTAAACATTTTATGACCACATTATAATACCCTCTGCAAGGGTATAATAATACTGATTATTAAAATATCCCCACTTTTGTCGCATTTATGTATTTACGACATTTATTTAACCATGAATCTACTATATACACATTCATTGCACTATACTTGAAAATATACGTTTTAAACGTAAATATGAAGATGCAATGTATCTCAATGTTTTATCTGTGTATATATTTATTTTTATTCTATATCTAAGTAAGAAATAGCGAACATCCTTATGGACATTATTTACTCTTAGACATGACAGAATATATATTTATTAAACCTTATCTTAACATTTCATAATCTAAATAAAAGATAGATTTATATGCACAGATACCTATAGAAACGAGTACTCAGAATAATGAACTGAATGATTCATCTGGTATTTGTTTATCAATATGCCGCAGAACCACATAAGGAAGTTGAATCAAGAGACGCCAGGAAGACAAACAAATGAATGAATGCCATTATAAATAACACTCCGAGTACCCATTGAATGTGTGGACAGTCTAAGCCTATGGAATCTCATCCGTTGCATGCCAATGAAAATTGCATGCCTAACAATTGAATCAGTTGCAACAGCAGCAACAGCAACAGCAACAGCAACAACTTTAAGCAAACATTCGAGATAACGGTTAATAAGCAAACATGTCGCTTGGCAAATGCCAATAAACAGAAGCCAATACACGAGAATTGATTGTAACCAAAAGCCCAGTCCGAGTCCAAGCGGCTTTCAGTTTATTCGCTGTCAATGACAACAAAAATGTGATAAGAAAATTGTTGCATCATTACGCATTTAAAGTGCTGCCGGCAACCTCAACAACGACAACACCAACAACAACAGCAAGAACACCAACAACAACGGCAAACAGCAACTACATTGAGGCATATCAGTTAACAATTTCCCAGGCTTAGTGACACACTTTCATTTGTGGTGACGTCGTTGTTGTCCACACGCGCTTAACAGTTCACAAAAAAAAAAAAAAAAAATTGTCAAGAGAGAGAAAGACGATTTTCACGCGCTTTTTAAATGGCAATTTTCCAGCCGAATGGCAACGAGTGGCAACGAAAAAGATACACGCGATGAGCTCACATTTCATTGTCAATGTCTTTGCTGGGCAAATGTTGTAGTTGTTTTTGTTGTTGTTGTTAGTTGTAGCTGTTGTTGTAGCTGCTGGTATGCCCGATAGTCACAGTCTTTTAATGAAGTAATTGGTAAGATCAGCACAAGACTCAAATTCCACAGTAACACAACAACAATAAACACTAGAAAATGTCAAGTTGAGCACAACGAATGCTGTACATACTTTTGACATTTATTTAAATTTGTTCAAATATTTTATATTTATTTTTGATAGCTTTAAAGAATGGGAAAATATAGTTTTATAATTTCTTCGAGATTATTTCTTTAAGATATATTCTATTTACAACTTAAACATATCTTAGAATTTCTGTTGTGTTCTTTAAACTTTGTGAAATGCTTAGAAATTTCACAAAGTTTAAAGAACACAACAGAAATTCGAAGTTATGCTCGAAGGACTAAAAGTCTGAGTAATGATATTATTTAAAGCAAAAGCATTTTAAATAAATAAGTTAATAATAAGTTAATTGCAAGTAGTTTCGTTTTAAGAAATCTAATACAATTATTTTATATTAAATAAGTTTTCATATTATTGTTTTCTGTACATTTAAATTAAGTGCTGGAATGCTGATTAAATAAATATATATCAAAACAAGATAAGGAAGATCTGCAGTCAAATCTTGAGTTCTAGAAGAATCAATAGCAGAGTTAATTGCATTTAAACAAAAATCTGTAATTTATTAAAAAATTTATTAAAAGTGCAGATTAATTTTAAAAAATCCCTGAGTTTAATGATTCTCAAAAGAAAATCTTATAATAATAATACCTTTAATTTGTCGACTAGAGCAAACTCAATTGTAGAACAACTTCGTCTATGGTTAGTGTTAAAGAGCATAGGAGTTGGCAAGAAGACTCATATAAAGAGCAGTCGACAACAACAACAACAACGTTGACAAGTTAACTCGTTTTAATTGCAACGAAAGTGCACAAAGAGAATGAGCAAGAGCAAAATAAGGTGGGGAAGACGAAGAGAAGTCGTTGATGAAGCGACATGAAGACAGAGAAAATGTGTGGCATTTGGTTGAGTTTTGGGTGGGGCGGTTGAAGCAAGTTTTGGTGGCTTCTTTTGTGCGTTTCTTGGCCATTTAGAAAGTGTCTCTTTTTGCGTTTGGCCTAAACTGGATTGCAGCCATGGTCTTGTGCCCTTTCGTTTCATCATCTTCAGTTTGCAGTCACGTGCCAAAGCATTAGACCGGGAAGCCGGGAACCAGCCAAAACAGCCCATTTAAACCGGCTAAACACAGACATAAATAATAACAACAACGCTGATGACGCCGACATTGTTTTTGGCCCGGACGAAATGCCATTTGCTTAGCACATTTTTTATGGCCAAAACGTGATGATCATGTGAGGGCGTCTTTGGTTAACGGAACTACAAATAGAACAGAATTCTCGAACTTTTATAATTCTCTACCCTATCGCAATGTGTATTCGTGTGGCGTTTAATGGCGCCAATGTTTCTCCCTCTAAAAAAAGATGGAGCTATATCATGTATACTTACTCAATTGCGTTTGATTCCTGGTACGTTCCTGGTGCAGACGACGACTCTTTTGCACCATGTCCGGGGTGCCAACTTCCTGCTGCTTCTGGGCGGTCAAAACGCCGACTGCCTGATCCGATTGATAGCCGTCCTGAAAGAGGGCAAAGTGTGTGAAGGAGAATATGAAAATTAAATTGAAATGTGACTCTGGCAAAGTGGAATGTTGCATCTGCCACTTTGTGCTCTCTCTCTCTCTCCGACAGTTTTTATTCTGTTGCAATTACTCTGGTCTGACCACGTAAAGTCATAAATATATACCCTACAACGGAAGTAAGACAGTGGGTATACTACTATGCTATATGCTAAGTAAAATATAAGAACAATTAACATAGTAAATCTGAATATAGTATGTTTACTCATTTCTGCAGTTACAATTTAATCCCTAACTGTCTACAGGGTATTTCAAAGTCGGCTCTTGTCATTTCTTTACCATTCACATATACTTTATTTTTATTACAATTCGCGTGGTGGCTTTCATTATTATTGCACTATTTCAATATGTTTTGGGTGCTTGAAATCAACATGAAAAATTCACAATTTTGCGGAAAGTTTTTATTGAAAAACCGAAAAAGGGAAAACCCGAAAAAAAGTGAAATATAAATAAAAATGTATTGTGTAATGCAGACGAGACGCGACGAGAAGACAAAATGCAACCACATCCGTTGCAAATGGGAATATTTTAATAGATTATGCGGTTCATTTACAATTTTGAGATTGCAAAATATGTTAATAATTTGTGTTGAAATTGTAAAATGTTAAAATAGGACATATCTATAGAGTTATGACTTTCTAACTTGTTTATCTTTTAAGTTTTAGATATAAATTGTTTATTTAATGTGCATTCAGTAAGGAATGCATATTATTTGTGAATTTCATTTAAGTACAGACTTTTTTATTATTTCAAGTCTGTTTCCATATTATTTTACGCATTCCGCAGCAGATTTCGCAGGTAAGCATATAAGATGCAAACGCGAAATTCTTACCCCAACCCCAAGTTGTCCCACACATCGTGGCCCCATTGCATTACCATAGCCAGCACATTGGCCATTTCACTTAACGGGCTGCCATGCGAGTCCTTGTCCTACAAATAAAATGGTGACTGTCGCCATTTTTCTTGACTGCACACTTCATTTATTACCCACGTCGTGTGCTCCTTTTCCACCAACTTGCCACCTTGCAACTTCCCCATCTGTGCGTTTGGCATTATGTGTCAGTTATATGCATGTCGTTAGTTTTCATGACCAGGGCAAAAAGCGTGTCCTTTTGTTGAAAATCGATATTTGAAAATTATAAAAGTTTTCTTCTTTTATTTGCGCTGCTCTCTGAGCTGAAAGTGATAGCGTTTCGCTTGTTTTCAAGTGCTGCACATATATTCATGTTGCTGTTGTTGTTGCCTGGAATTTCCTATGCTCTTGTGGCGCGTGTTAAATCGCAAATTATTGCGTTAAACAAGAAAAACATACATACGTATACACATTAACAGAAAAAAAAACAACATGCCATAAATCAGATGCATAAATTCAATTAAATATTTCCCACACAGAATTTGCTGTTGAAAATATTGTTGCATACTGTGTGGCGCAGCGAGAGGTTTGTGTTTTTTGGGGCAAATGTCTTTAAAATAGTATTGAATATAGTATTGTAAATAGCTTAAAGCATATTTCTGGCATCTGTGTTTTTAACTGGCCTTAATGGCCAGCTGCTAAAATCATTTTGCATTATCAGAAAACATTAAACAGAATTTCCAGAGATTGCAATTACATTTAAAATTTATAATCAATTCATTTATTGAAGCTTGTGAAATTCATTTAATTAACAGATATATAAATATTTCAACTCTTTGATATTCTGTAAAGAGCAGAAAATAAATATCATCAAATTGTGAAATATCTTAAATGATTGTTTTATGGAAATTGTTTGTTTATTTTTGTTTTATTAATATAAAAATTGATAAAAAAGAAATAATAATTCTTTGATAAAAATATTATAAAACTGATGTTATTCAAAGGAAGCAAATATTGTATTTAGGTTAAACAACATCGTCAAGAAATAGAGATGAGATTATAGTAGAATCATTATAGATACAAATGTTTTGAGCTATTTTAAATCTGACTGCAGCGTATTTTATAGTTAACTTAAAACTCTTTTAAAGAGCATTGCTAAAAATACTTTTACTTATAGCAATTAATGCAACATTCAGAATATGAAAGACTCTCTTATTGTGCGTTTTTTCTACATTCCCTGCTAAGCAGTTTCTATTATATTGGCTTCCCTCAGTTCTCTATGCAGAGTTTCACAATTAATGACCTTTCAGCACACTCTCTGCATTGTCTAGGTCTAAAATTGTATTGCACACATATCTGATCCCCACTGGAGCATCAGCATTGGTAGCAAACTCCTTTAGTTCGTTAAGCGTCTGAGCTCATCGTGCAACACCTTTTTCAGGCATGGTTTTTTTTCTTCATGCGCTTCGACAGTTTTTATAACCAGTTCTACTTAAGCTTCATTACGCATGCTCAGCCATGACAGGCCCATTCCGAAACCCAGTGACGTTTCGGTGGTTCGGTTGCCCAGAGGCCCAGAGAGTTAAGAGCTCAGAGCTGCGGAGCAGATGAAAAAACCCATTAAGTGTCTGCCGGTTGACAGTATTCGAAACAGTTGTTGGTTGGTGGGGACCAAACAATAAAAGCAAACCTCATTTGCATATGCCTTGTTCTCTCAGCTCTGTATTGGGTGCCCGGTTTGAAGGATGCCCCCAGTTAAATTCTTGGCGTGGGTGTGACTCGCGTCTGGCGTTTTATGAGCCGGGGGCCAGCTATTCAGAAGGTAACAACAACAACAACAGCAACAACTACAACAACATTGCCTGAATGAAACCCGTCCTCGGTTTATTTGCAATCAAAAGAGTTATGAGCCAAATGCAAATAGCACGCCTCGAACTGTTTTCATTTTTATGATCCTCCCGGCCAGGAGTTCGCTTAGAGGCCTCGCCTGTGGTCACTGCCACCGAATGAGCCCAGTCAAAACAGTGGCAGGAACTGGCTCATTCCCACCTCACCGCCGCGACTCAGTAGAGCGGCAAATTCGCCGCCAACTGTGCAAATAAACACAAAAGTCAGCCCAATATTTGTTTATGAAAAAGAGAGCACAACAAACAGGCCAACTGCATGTGAATACATGTGTCTATCTGTATGTACTCGTATCTACATACTTCACTGAAGGCATGTAACATATGCATATGTACATACAAGTATTTCAACATTTCAATTGAACAAGAACAGATCCCGTTCCGTAACTCAAACACAATCATTTCGTAGTGTAACTTGAATATTTAATGATTGATAGAAATGGAAATACAGCTTAGACTAAAATGATATTTGATTGTTAATATTTCCATTATTGACAATTGCTGAAAGTGTAGAAACTGATTTTAATAAGAGGATTCTACTAGCAAATAGAATAGAAAATAAAACACCAACGATGAAAATACTTGTTAAAAAGTGTTGTAAGTTTTTGAATTTAAATATTTTTAGATATTACAATTATGTTGTAGAAATCTGTAGTTATTAATTCGTAATTAAATATATTTTACTTGAAGTTATATTCCCTTTTCTGCACTACAAATCATTCGCATTCTTTTCTCAGCTTTAACATATTTATTTACATTATTAAAACTTTTATTTTAGTTGTCTGTACAATTCCTCAATGGTGTTATATTTTAATAAGAGAAATAAATGTGCAATAATTTGGTTTATGTAGTAGAAAAATACAATACGTTTCTTACATTGTCTAATCGTTAGCCTGTTTATTATCTAAAAATGTAGTTCTAAAATAGCCGTGTAACTTTCTGCACATGTAGAGCATACAAGCGCCGTTACAACTAATTAAGTTTTTCTTGTTTTCTTCTTCCTTGTGTCATTTTTTCTTTTTTGCCTTTTCATTATTTATTTGTTTCGCTTTGACTTCTTTGTGTTAACTGGAAATGTTGCAATTTGGCTAAAAGCTAGGCATAGAAAAGCGCAATGTTTCGCCTCAATATTTTCATTTAGAAATTGTAAACATGATCCAGACACAGGCAGACACACTGTTCGTGCCACATGGCGAATGCGTAATGTGAAATGCTTATAAGTAATGTATCTCTCTTTTTTTCGGTTTATTTATGTTTGTTTATTTTTTGTGTTTTTGTGTTTGTTTCATTTTATATTTTGACATAAAAGTGGCAATTAGGCTGACTCTTAGCTGGTTGCGGCTGTGGCTATAAACTTAAGTAATTAAAGAAAAAAGCAACAGTTTTGCATATCTTTTTATATCTTAATTGAAACTACGCGTATTAAAAGACAATTTTTTTACATTTCGACATTTGTACACAATTTTGTGCTCTCGACGCAGCAACTTTTGAAAATGAAATGTGAGCGGCCTTTGGGCGAGTGCGTAAAATGGTTTTTAATTTTAACGAGCGAATGGAAATGAAAATGGATGCTGTCCATTTGTCTGTCCGTCCTTTTCTCCGGTCTGTTTATTATGACAATTTTATTTGTTTGCATTGGCGAATGCGAAAACGAAAGCAGATGAGTGAGAGAGTAAGGCGTGAGTGTGAGGGAGAGAGCGAGAGAGAGAGAGAGAGCAAGAGAAATGGAGAAGAAAGCGTGCGTTGGCACAAAAGCGCCGCCTATGGGCCATAAAAGGCAAACAGCATCCAATGTCAATGACAGTCAATGACGAGGATGATGTTGATAATGATGATGCCTGCTGCCTGCTGCCTGTTGCATGTTGCCCCCTTGCCACAAGATGTTGCTGGCTTGAGAACCGCTCGAGGCGCAACCAATTAAGCCAAAATGAAAACGTTGCTGCAACATGTTGCCAGGCCGCAAAACCTAGACGATCAGCAACATTATAAATATGCCGGAAATGTGGCCCCAACACAGCTGATGAAATGATACACACACACATACATATGTACACAAACGATTGAATTGACTGATTGCCTGACGAGACGTCGAACTGTTGCAGAAGAACATGACGGAGCTCCTCTAATTGCAACGCCCACACAACATGCAACACACACACACACACACACAGACAAATCGCTGAGATCGAGATTGAGATTGCATAAGAGATTGTGTTGGGAAACGGTCTCTGCCACAGATTGACTTTTGCAATTTGCTTGATTTAGTTCTATTAACCAGTACAGAAAGAGTATCACAGAAGAGTGATGGAGTTTGTAACATGTGCTTAACATATGGCCTAGATCTTAGTTTCTTATAGTAGATGGTATGCATATTGTACTTATAACCATATTGTACCATATTTTATACAAGTATCAATGAAAACGTGTTGATGGACATACTAAAAATTTATGTGAGGCGAGAATTCTATCTGAACAAACAGAATATTTCATGATTGCAGGAAAATTAAAGCTGAAACTAAAACAGAAATAACTTTTTACACTCTAAATGTTTATAAGAACTTGTTGACTTTTTTTTTATTATATCAAGCTTATTTCTTAACAAGATTGTATGAATAAGATGTAAGTCAACTACAGCTCATGAACTATTTAAGTATCAATAAAAAACGTGTTGATGTACAATGCAATTTATGTAGACATAATCACAATCGTAAAAACTGCTCTTTTATTTGTCGAACATTGACACGAAAGTAAAATGTAATAACTTGTTGACTTGTTATTAATTAAAGCATAAAATAAAATATAACATAATCATATACTATTTTTAAATGGCAATTACTTATGTTCTTTGCCAAAATATCAAATAATATTTCAATGAAATATTATATATAATTTCTTCTCTTTGTATTATTTGTATATTAAATAAAACGTGTTGTTGAACATATAAAATTTATGTGTATCTAATCACATTCGTGTGGCGAGAATTCTATCTGTTACCAAAATACTCATTTGCCTGATGAAATCTAAAACTGAAAGCTAAACAGGAATTACTTTTATATGTGCAAATAACAATAAAAACTTATAGGTAGTCAAACACTAAGATTACAGAGAATATTTAAATGAAATCATGTTTGTTTGCCAGAATTGTTTTTATATGTACTATTTCTTATTTCCCATTTGTGTTGGCAACTCTGCTATAAACTGGGCTATCTTAATGAGCTAAGAAAAGTGCGTGTGTGTGTGAGTGTAGAGTGTGCAAGTTTCGTTTTGGGGGAAAGATTTTCATATGCTTCTCGTGTTTTAATTGCAAGACTCTCGGCGCGCCAGTTTAATGGTCAACAAGTCGACGATCAATCAAAAGGCGACCAAACAAACAGTCCGGGTCAGTAAATTATGAAGAGCAGCCAAAAGATTGCTGAAATGCCAACAATTTGAAAGCCAAAATCTTAATTTATTGTTTTGGCGACAGTTTCTTGTTTTTTGGGAAGGGGGGTTGACAGTTGCCTTTGCCGTTGGCGTTACAATTTTCAACTTTCAGCTTTTAGTTTTCTGTAATTTAGCTTTCGGTTTTCCTCATTCATTAAGGCAGAAAACAAGACGTGTATTTATTAATAATACTTATAAAACTTTAGAGATTTGCCATATAAATTTGAGGCTTCCGCATTTATCGGTTGGCCTATAAATCACGCCCGGAACGCGTATACCCGAAATATACCAATATATTTATATAAACATATGTATGTATGTATATTTGTGCATATGGGCAGCATGTTGGTCATTATGTCATAAGCCGATTTGTTTGTCATTAGTGCGAGTTATGACATTGCGGGTAGTGCAATCATAAATAAATAATGCCAATAAATCAAAATTGCTATGAAGATTTTTGGTCTCCATTGAACCAGCGATGTGGCAAGAAGCATTTAACTTTATTTCACTTTAACAGTTTCGACTGTTGCAATATGCAGGGCAGGATTTGTGCCATAAAACTCTGGTAGTATGTCCAAGTGGAATGTGGCAGCTTAAAAGCTTACAATTAGTGCGGAGGCCTCGGTCTTCCTCTTTCTCTCAGATCTAACAAATCGATGCTGCAATCGATGCAATTTGTAAAGTGCAACACTCAAAGTTAAGAACTCAAAGCGGTGCAACGTTGCAAGTGGAGAAAAGGCTGTTGTAATAACATGAAATTGTGTAAGCAGCAAGAGGATTAACTGTTCTCTGATTGATAGATGTATTCCTTTGATCAATCGTGTGTATTTGTATTTGATATGTGTATTTGTTCTCTCTTATCTGAGAATTTTCTATCTTGAACTGAACGTTCTTACTCTTAAAAACGATTAAGCTTAATGTATAGATATAATAATCGAAACAAAAAGAAGAGAAAAGCGAAGACTTTCCGGGTATTAGTTTATGTATCTGCTACACATAAATACTACGATTATTCTATTATTTTACTCTCTTACTATTAACATTCCCTCAACTATCTTAATTTCTATTGAGTTTTTAAGTTATTTTTATTATTTATTATTTTTAAATTTCCCATAAGTTGTAAGTTTTTCTTGATGTATAATTCGCTTGTTAACTAAGCTAACTGTTTTACTTTTATTAAATTTCTATTCCAGTCTTTAATTTTAAAATGTTCTGCAAGTTTCGTTAATTGTTCCTGAATTCTAAGTACAAATTGTGAGTTAAAACTGTCAAATAAACATTTATAAATATAAATGGAAATTATGAAAAAAGAGCGATATTTATCTTGTCATATCACAAGTAAGATAAGCTTATCAAAGTGTTTTCCTATTAAATACTCATATAATGGCTGCAAATAAAATATATATTGTATTACCTGTTTCATACTTAAGTCAACATTTTGCAAGTTGATTGACAGAGAACATTTAAATTCCATAGAATTGTCGTATTATGAGAGTAATGTAAATTATTGACCCACTGAGAAGAGAGAACTAAATTAGATTATAAATGTTTGTTTAGTTCGTAGAGTCGCCAAGTCGAGATCTGAGACAAACTGTTGATAACGGGCTTTGTGGGCTCTGCGACATTGAAAAGCTGCCTATGCACTGACGGCGAAAGCTAATTCAAAGTCCAAAGATAACCCATTTGACCTTTTTGAAAAAATCAGCTAAGATACTACAGAATGTGACTAACATGCGAATATATTTTTATATAACTACATATCCAACAGAAATATGCAACTGCAAGTAAACACATAACTTGTGAAATACTTATGGCAAATATTTGCAAAATTATTTTCATTTTATTTATATTCTGTTATTTCTATCTCTCAACTCTTCGTGGAATGCGTGCAAAACAAACAGCAATAATAAAACTGACAGAACGAACGAAACAAGTGCAGTGATTGAAAGCCAAAGGACAGTGCCACATTGCGCAGAGGTTCTTGCAACATTGTAGAGCTACACAAGCAGAGGCAGAAGCATCCAACAAAACTGACGAGAGCACAATATTAAATTCCTGCTAAAGGTCAGCAATCAAGGGAAGCCGAATGTAGCTCCTGGAGACAGCAAGATTGGGGGAGGAGGGGATGTGGCAAACAGGTGGGTCCACAACCTTTAAGCTATTCATGCATTTTATACCATGTTGCAGCTTATTAAAATAACTGTCAAGGTCTTCTGGTCCTCTGAGGAGGGGGAAGGAAGGATGGCGAGTGCCTGTAACTCTAGAGCGATAAGCTGTAAGTGCAACTTATTGGAAGCACACATCAACATTAATCAAAGGCAACAAAAGTCAGACGTCTTGCTGTTTAATCTCCTCTGATTCCATCTCGTGTTTCATCTGCCTTGGAAATACCCATTTTTGTTATATATTTTGCATATATATGTATGTAAAATTGTTCTATGTTCTATTTATAAACAAAGCGGACTCTTAAAAGCTCAATGGGGAATCACACGACGGGCATGAATATATAAAGAAATTGTATTATTCTCGATAAAGTAAAGTTAAGGGCACATTCTTATAAGTTATTCGAAACTTTCATATGATTTTACTGATTTCTTTTCATACCAAAAATCTCTTGATTTTTTTGGAAAAAATGATGATGAATACAATTTTCTTGGACTTTTGAAACGCATTGCGAATTCTTATTACATACTACTCGCAAACATTTTTGTTAAGACTTTGGCCATGAGTCATTTTGTCATGCACTCTTTGGGATGAATACGAATTAAATTGATCTGATTTGCAGTGCGTAATTGAAATTTTATTCATGTAATATTTTGTGAGTCAACAAACGATCAAAGATCAGTTAAATGAACTGAAATGAATTCTGTGGAAGATCTGGCTGGAGTCGGACAGCAATTGGAGCTCATTTGCATATTAAGGCGACAACTGTTACAACATGTCAACCAATTGGTTGCTCCCCAAGTCAATTGAGGCAATTAACGGAAAGTGAAGTCCCTCTCACAGTTTGCCTTAAATGGCTACTGATCGCCGCTTATCAGTTAACGTGACCGTTGCTGACCAGATGTCCAAATGTCCAGTTGTCCAGTTGTGATCAAAATATTCGAGCCAATACAAAAAATACTGGTTCAGAGTCAGGTTGAGGTTCCGTTTCGGGTTCGTGTTCTCTCTTTGTCGGCACGCTTGGCCCAATTACAGGCCAGAAAGTGAAACTGATCGAGAGCCCGATCTTTAGGCAGGATCTCTGTGTGTGGAGTCCACCGTCGATCGTGCAATTTACGAGAAGCATTGTGCGAAATTGGCTTGTTAACCAAATTGGCTGCTGCCGCAACACGTTTCATAATTGCCAGGCGTTCCAGTTCGTTCCAACATTGGATAACTGCTGCCTCGGCTTCGGCTTCTGCTTCTGCAGCTGGGTGGGCTTCTCAAATGAAGCCTGGAATCGCGGCTTAAGATAAACACGATTCAGGCTCAGGGTTAGTCATTCACACACATTCACAACCGCACTCACACTCACACTCACACTTGCATGCTCACAACGTTCATTCGTTTCGTTCACTCATTCATTCGCTCATTCATGCCGCCTTTTGAGGTTCAAGGTGAGGCAGTCACTTCTAATGTACAATCAGAGGCAACCTGGCCATAAGTGGGTTACTCAATAAATTTACCATCAATATCAAATACGTTAAGTAATCTTATTAAATTAATCGCATTGAAAACTGTGAAGAGCGTATTTCAATTGATACACTTGCAGAATCGAAAGCATAAACAATTTCTATCAAATGTAATTATATTTTATTGATAAAAATTCAATTGATTTCTAATAATCATATTTACTTCGTTTATTCAAGAATTTTGAAATTATATTTACAACTGTTTTTTGCAAATAACAATAATTCACGAGTTAAATAAATAAATAAAAATGTGTCTCAGTTTTCGAAAATTATTTATATTTATAGTGGCGTTTTCCAATAGGGTGATTACTTTTGCCCCACGCAGTACGCAGTTAATGGCATACATAGATTACATTTGCAAGTTGAAAGTTATCCATAACTATTTATAATACTCTTCTTTGGCAATTTTAAAGTATTTTCATTGCTATAAAACCTAACTAGCACAATGATTTATGTTAAATAAATAAATAATTTAAAAAGTATATATAATTTACGCCTAGTTAAAAGCGTATAAAGATTATAGTTACAAGTTGGAAATTATCCGTATCTAGATCTAAAGCAACTTTAAATATTTACACTATAAATCTTAGCACAAAGTCAATAAAATTCGCATTCGCATGGCTAAGGAATTTATAGAACGGGTTGCGTACGTTCATTTCGAGCACAATCATAACATTTCGAGCCACCCACGCACAGTATGCTGCACTCTGGCAAATATTTAGTCGCTCATAAACTCACTCATACACACACACACACACACACACACAAAGAGAAAGAGTGTGAGAGAGAGAGAGGCACACCAAAGATAACGATGAGTTTATGAGTTCCACGAAGTATTTGCCACCCAGCAAAGAAGAATAAAACTCACCTCATCAAAGGCGGCGTCGCCATCCACGCGATTATCGTGCAACAAATACTGAGGATGGCGTGGCACGCGCTTCAAATACTGCGATACTACGTCTGCTGTGGATGCTGTTGCTGCTGATGGGGATGGGGATGGGGATGGAGTGGGGGATATTCTGATCCAGTCACTGTGTTTAAGCGCCGCATAATCACTGTCGATTGAATCACTTTGTTCATTATCGCTGTAGTAATCGTCATCATCGTCGGTCAGCTCGTTAGTTGGGCTCAGGGTCAGTTTGTCCGGCTGACTCGTCACTACGGACTGACGACTTTGTTCCGGATTTCTGTCAGACGTGGCAAGGACGTGATTTAGCAGCAGTAATATTGGCCAGAGACGCAACATTGTTAACATTATTTCGCAATCACTTTGATCTATTCAATTGGAATTTCAATTTAATAATTTGATTGTTATTATTATTTATGAATGTTTTATTCGTATAACATTTTGGGTTTCAATTATAAATCTAATTCATTTATTTATAGATGTCGTCGCTTAAAATTGTCACACGAAATATCTGTTTAATTTTAACGCGTTGCTAAGTATTTGTTTAGTATTTTTTCGACTTCGTTTTTTTTTATTGGCACACGCCTCGTTTCTGCCCCAACAGCTGCCCAGACTCAACAAATTTGTCAGAACTTGCAATTTCAAGTGGTATTTTTTTTGTGCCGCTTTTTAATGAAACCCATAAAAAAATTCGAAAATTTGTTTGCTGTCTGCTCTTCAAAATGCTGTCAATATGTATGCGTAAATTTGTTGCTGATTTTTTTTGAAATGTTGTTTTAAATAAATACAAATAAAACGAAACCGACGGCGGCGACGGCGACGGCAGCTGTCAAATTGACTTGAGATTGTGGTAAACGCAACTAAGTGCTAAAAATATTTCATGATCCATGCGGTTTTCGATCGTGGGTTTTCTAACAATTCTTTGCTTTAGCACTGAAATTGTTTAAAATATATTAATTGAAATGACACTTAAACACTTGTCTTCACTTTTCCAGTTAGATATTTCTTATTGTCGCGTGTGTGTTTAATTTCATTTATTTAAATGACACGAGCGCGCGCGCTGAGCTTCAGCGATGTGAACGCGTCGGGAGTTCTTTTCTATCTGAGGGCACTCGAACAGCAGCAGCAGCCGTCGCTGTTGTCAGTCGCAGCAGCAGCAGCAGCAGCGTAAAAGCTTTGCTCTCTCTCTCTACATAAAGCGATCGTCGCGTGCGCTTGTGTGCGTGGGGGGGCCGGCCGGAGTGTGAGAGCGCAAGCATGCTTGTGCATGTGCAACAGCTTGTGCTTTCTTTAAGGCTACACAGCATGCGTATGAGAGAATGGGTGTCAATAAGTTGGAGGACTTGCTTTGCATTCGGTGTGCTCTCTCGCCTATTGCTCTCTTGCTTGCGGCTCCTCACACTTGACGTGTGTGTGTGCGTGAATCATTTTCGGTAGCGTTAATTGTTGCTAATGTTGCGGCTTTGCTTTCTTATGGCTTTTATTGTATGTGTGTGTGTTTAATTGGTGCAAATGCAGAAATGACGCTCAAATGCAGTCTGCTGCTTATGACTCATGCGGCCGAATAAAACGCCGGTACATAGTACTATAAGTGTCATATTTATTTATAGTTCTCATTATTCTACGTATTGCAATTGATATGCGGTCGCATGCTGATCTCATCTGGCATGCGTGTGTGTGTGTGTTGGAGATTTCACCTAATAAAAGTGCACGCACTGCAACCGTTATCTAAAGGCGACAATTAAAGTGATTTATTTCAAGCATTTTGCTATGCAAATATGCAATGGCTGCGACGAAGCGACATAACGCCGGCAACTTGCGACTTGCGACTCTCGAGACACGACACACAGCTTTGTGCTTTGTATTTGTGCAATCTGATTAGCATGTAGAGTCAGGGTGGAGTGAGGGGCGGCGCAACAACAAGAATTGTGCTGTGCAAACTTATGAGCAGACTTCGTTGTTTGACATGTGCCCGTCTCTGTCTGTCTCTCTCTCGCGCACTCCTCCACTTAACGAACTGCATTCTCGTGCTTCCATTAATGTCATATTCAACTACTATTCAATTGAGATGAAACATATTTTAACTTTATATAATCCAGTCAGTCTAGTTTCTTGATTCAATTAATTGAATGTTGGCATAATTCGAACACTTTGATGTATTCTAATTGCAATTTGTTAAGCAAACATAGTACAAATAGTTGCTGCTGCGTGCTTTTTTTTCAAGTTCAACTTGGCATCCACATAAGATCCACTTCTTGCCAAAACTCTCATTGACAATGATGCACTACGCTCCCAATTGAATTGCACAAATGATGAAATTAGCAAATGATTCATTTGGATGGTAAGCTTATACTTTTTGTTTTTCGTTAAATTTGCTTATCAATTCTATAAATAAGTATAGCCAATTATGTACATACATAGTTACTTATTCATATCAAAATGTCGAGATATTCTTAGAACCGAGACGACAACTATTAAAGTCACATTTAAATGTTAATTACAAATAGCAAAGATAAGCTTGTGATTCTTAATACCTGCAGTTTCAGCACATGGTCAATGTATTCCACACACACACACACACACACACATACAAACTGTATAAATATGATTACACGTCGTTAATTATGCACAAAGAGAAAAAGTCAAGTTCTTTTGATGAACTTAATCTGCGCAAAAGACGACAAATATTTATTAGCATTAATAAAATGTATAAAAATATAAATATTTAATATATAATTAATTTTATATGGAACTTTATTTTTGGAAAGTATTAATTTAAGTTGTAACTTAAAGAAATTTCATGTAGCGCTAAATTATAAATTTAATAAAAATTAAATTACTCAATAAACTTTATTATTTTCTCAATTTTGCAACTTCTTCATTTGTTTTTCTACAAATATCTGCGATTATAAATAGTAAATTACAATAATTAATTTCGCTGGGATTATTTCAGCGAATCGAATGATGACCTGTCAACAACAACATTAAAATATACTAAATTTAAAAGGAAAATGTAGAGGAGCAGTCTCTATATCTTTCACACTTCTCGAGAGATATAATTTATGTATTTGAAAAGTGCCTTGTAAAGGATTATACGGAATTGTTCACAGTCTTTATCCGCATCATATGCTGTGTGTCAGTATTTTTTTGCCACAGTGTCTCGGGAGTTGGATCTCAGTTCCAGCTCCAGCTCCAGCCAGATGGGAGCCAGTTAGTGGGGCGTGCATCTGTCAACGGGTTTGTTGTCGCCTCGTTCTTGGCAGCTTCTCCACGTCTTCACGTCGGTTCTTGAGACTCCGTTCTCTCCATTCTCGGCAAGTTCTTCTCGTATTTTATTTATGGCCTTTGGCTGCTTTTGCTAATAGCGCATAAATCTTCTTAATGATCTTGTCAAGTGGCTGTGAGGCCCCCAATATATATATATATATGTATATCTGCATATGAATGCCTCTCTGACAGTTCTGCAGAGTTTTCACAGTCGTATGCTGATGGACAACCGCTCTCAACGCTACCAGTCAATCTGTCAGGCGAACAATGTTACCCTCCCCTCCTTTTTTTTTGAAATGATCAAGCAACAAAAATTCTGACACATTGTTGCGTCATACTGTCCGCGCTGTTTGGTGGGCGTGTCAGCTGAGTGAACCAAGCCAATCATCCATAATGCTTTCAGTCTGCGGCTTGACAAGAAATGTAAAGCAAACACGTCTAGCCACAGCTTAAAGCTGGCCACGCCCACGCTCCAAAATATTTGCAACAATTCGCCCACCCCTCCACATATTTGTCTAGAGTTCTGTGTTCTTCCCCTTTCCTGGCTAAATGTGTGTTTACTGTATTGTATGTATATTATCTTTAACCATTTCATGTTTTGTTTATCGCTAGCAGTTTCAGCCATTTTCATTGATCACTTTTCCAGCTTTTGTTGTTCTTTTTTTTCGTTTTTTACTCATCTCATTGAGAAGACGGGGAGTATGAGGAATCTCTTTTGGGTTTGACGGCGCTTATCTCTGTTTATTGGGCGTTTTGTACGATCTCTGACAAAACATTGATTAATCGGTTTCTCCTAAATGTTTGGCATGCTTTTATGCATTAGTCACGCCACCAACAGCTCTGGGGCTCAAATGGACCTGATCATTGGGTAGAGTGCTCTGAATGTTACTCTTTTTTTGTTTGTCTTTCGGAATGGTACGATTTCTTGTGTGTGCGTGTGTGTGGGGAATTTACGAGGCAGGTTTTTAAGTTGAGTGAAGTTTTTGTACGCTCAATTAAGAGCCTCTCATACAGATGAATGTAGAGAATTCTGGGTAATTTTATGAGTCAAATGGAATTAGAGATTGATTTCTTAATTGATTTTATAAGAAAATGTATATTTCTCTGTATAGGTTTATTATATAATTGAGTAAATACAGTATTTTAATATAGAAACTTATTAATCTTTATTCGCCGTTTGAGCTTATGTTCTCGCAGCCTTCCACGTCAGAGGCCGAACTGCAACTCCCTTCGGCGTCTCGGTCTCCGATTGCTTAGCTCGCTCGGTTATGGTCAGGCGAATTCGCCTGCGAGTGAATTCGCCTACGTTGCCTCAACTCGCTGATGCTGTCCCTGCTCGCTGCTATTAACTTTGCTCGCTGCTATTATCGTTGCTCGTTGTTGTTGTCTAGGGACAGATGTACACAGGGATATAACACGCCACATGAATACCAAGAGATATTCAGTGAAATAGAGTGTATTTCCAGAAAACATTGTGAATTAACAGATTACATTACAGTTTAGTTAATAAGTAATGAGTCAAAAGGAATAAGGAATGTAAAGACTATATGTATAGATGATATCTTAAATAATTGAACGACTCGACATCAAGCTATTAGAAAACTTTATATAGATTAAGATAATAAATAACTAATATTAAGTATCTCGATTATATAAAACGATTATATACATATATACATATATTCTGTATATATTTTAGAATTTCACAACTATTACAATTAGAAAGTTCTTTCATCAGTCTAAGATCAACAAATGGAACAGCCTTAACTCCAGTTGAGTTAAACATTTCAGAGAATTTCATTCGGAGAGTTAATAAATGTAATTTCAAATGATTATAATTGAAATCACTCAACTGATCACTCGATTCACAACATTATTGATCACTTTAAGAGTCAAATTATCTCGCGATATGTTAAACAACATGAACATATCGATAAGACCGACGCTTAACCCATTTGTACTTACAAATCTTTTGTGGGGGCGTCAAGTGTATCGTTATTTGTTCGCTTAACTTGTCTTTCTTTCTGTCCCTCTCGCTCTGACTCTGACTCTTTCTCGTCTTTCTATCTATCTGTCTATTGCTCTTAATACTTCTGGTTGTCACGTTCAGTGTGCTATGTTGTTTGTCTGCTTGGTGTCTGTGGTTTTTTTTTTGTTTTTCCGATTGAGCTACAGAATTGTCAATTAGTGAAAGTGGAAGTGTCGCTGCTGTCTCAGACACTTGCCCCTTGCCACTGCCCCCGCCCCTTCATTTGCCGCCACAGTTTGAGTATTTGTTTGTACACAAACTAAATGCTGTCATGGATCTATTGGATACCAAGCTGGCTACGATCTCTGAGACGTGTGAAAATTGTGAGTGCCGTGATTTGCACTTTGCTATATCTAGATTTTCACTTTTCCAAATGGAGCACACAACTAACTGATAGGCCACTACTGTAAAAGCCATCCTTGAAGTTTGCCTATGTGCAAACAATAAACAAATTATCGACTATGGGCCACAAATTTATTGGTCACATTGGTTACGATAAGCTAGCCAGGATTAAAACATGGCCAAGACAAATTGCTCACCATAAAAGGTAAAGCACAATTGAGATACGAATGCAAGCACAACAACAACAACCACAACAACAACAAGCGAGTAGGCAATATATAACCAAACAACAACAACTACAACAACAACAACCAGGCAAGAGCTAACAACCGGCATACTCGAACAGTTAACAGCTGGGCCCAAAAAGAAACCAGCCCAGAAACTGTGCCAAGAAATGTTGGCCCGAAATAGACGAGCGACGAATGCAAAAACTGGCAGCAAAGTAAACAAAATGCAAACACCAAAAAAACATAACTTAGCCGAAATATAAATACACTACAAGTATATTGCACACAGAGCTGTGAATGCTGATTAGTTTCATTAATCAAACATCGCTTAAGTCCAAAAAATATATATGTGAAAAATCCCAATTGAATATTGACTGGAAGGGAAATTTTGCAAATAAAATTTGAATGGAAAGGGAAATAAATATATTTATTTATTTACAAATTTAGATATAATACACAATAGTTATAAGAATAAATTGTCTAGGCATATGTAAATTGCCTAAATAATAATTAAAAATAATAGTATATAATATATAATAATAATAAATAATAATAATAATAATATTTATATAATAATATAATATATAATAATTTAATAAATATATCATTTTAGATACGTAAATGCTTTTTCACTTTGAAAAAAGAGAAAAAAGAAACCTTACCATTTAAAAAACTTTTGTTATATTTATTTATTTAGTTGACTTCCCAGCCACAAGACAAAGCTTATAAATTAAAGCGCCAGTCAATACATATAAATTAGTTTTACAATTTTAAAGATTAAAATTATAATTTCAGAGAAAATAGACATTATTGCAAATGAGGAAGAAGACCCATTACATTACATTATTATTATTATTTATTCTTTTTTTATTCAATTATTATTATTACTATTTCATTTTGGTTTTCCTAGTTCTAAATTGTTTTCCATTATAATATGTAACACAAAAAGTTGGTTCAGTAACGTATTTAGGGCCGTTTTCTCATCTTGCCTATTGTCTTTAAGTGTAGACAAACCTGCCGACAAGAGAAAATTGACTTTCTTTTCGTAAATTTAAATCATCCTCTCTGTAAGTTTTTATCGTTAGCTTACTCTGTTTGAGTTGAGATGCCACACTATTTTAAGGTTTAAATATTTTGAAAAGGGCAAGATGAGAAAACGAAAAATGTTAAATCCTATATTTATAGTAAAGTAACATTTTCATAAAGTAGGCTGTATCGGTAAGATAAGAAATCAGGCCTTAGTTAACAATTAATATTTAAACTTTTTCCAAAAGTATTAGAATAACTAACCGTTCGATATGCTTATAAATGAGGGTGTTACGAATGGGAATAATACTTTAAACATATTTCTTGAATATAAACTGGAATAGTTACTTCGCAGGAACATAAATAGTATATTATGTTTTAATGTTACCTTAAAAATTACTAAAATAAACTTGTATTACATTTTGTGCAATTCTATGGCAAAGTTATAATGCCCAAAGCAAGTGCTATGAAAAACGCAAGTAAATAAATAGTTTTTGCAAAAATAGACGCAAAAAATGAAGCCAATAGACATGCCGGCGACCGCAACATTAAAGAAAACAAGGCAACATTGGCGAGACAACAACGACAACGACAACAACAACAACAACAACAACGACAACAACGACAACAACGACAACGATTGTTAATGATGATGCATGATGGGGCCGCATTCGGAATCGGGCCTAGACCGTCCACTATTCAATTGGGTCTATGAGACAGTGCGTAACAAGTTGGCAACATTGCAATTAGGCGTGCGATGAGTGGGGCGTAAGCAAGAGGGTGAGAAGATGAATGGGGGGAGGGGGGGAAGTGCATCTGGCATTGCATTTCGAGACTTTACGTCGTCGTTTTCGTCTATTTAATGTCTGCGCCAGTTTTTTCTGTTATTTGTTGACCATTTCTGTGGTTTGCGTGGGCCACATTCAAAATGAATCAAATGAATTGCTTTATTTTTGGCAATAAGCGCAAGTGTTAATTTGTTTTATGATCAAAGTTTTCTTTTCTGACTGCAAAACGCCGCGAATGGCCGACAGAAATGGGTCATTAAGCCAACTTGTGGCATATTATGATATATTCTTGTTAAATGTACAAGTATAGTATTCTACTTTTTGAATTGCCAAGCGGATGTGTTTTTAATGGAGCCAGTTGAATGAAGTGTCTAATGGAGTGATGCATAGAGTTTATATTTATATTTATGATATTAATAATTAAGAGTCAAGTTGACTCTTAATTAGCAAAACAACCAGTCCCTGATTTTCTGATTGAGTTAGAGTATTTTAGACCTAGTTAATGCCAAGCGAATGTGTTTTTCCAATGGAACCAGTTGAATGAAGTGTCTAATGGAGTGATGCATAGAGTTTAAGTTTATATTTATGATATTAATAATTAAGCGAACTTGTCTCTTAATTAGCAAAACAACCAATTCCTGATTTCCTTCATGAGTAAGAGTATTTTAGATCTCGTTACTGGGGGGGTCTTCAATTTGTCTCTTTTTGCTTCTCATTGACTTGTCACACTAGTACAAGGCCAACAATTGACAGTGACATTTGCTTATTAGTTGGACATATACATCAAGTTTTTGCCTTGTTCGGAAGTCTGTGCACTTTTCACCTTTAAAGAGGGCAACTGAATTGTGTCAGAGCAGTTAAAAACTTGGAAATATGAGTATGTGAGTAGACAAACTGATATTTAAATAACTAGCTGTAAACAAGTAAGTGGGCACTGAAGAAGAATGCACGACTAGCAGATACCCTGCACTTAGATTTAATTAGAAAAATAGTTACAAATAGAACTGTAGATGTTACATCCCATCGACAGGTAAAACAAAATAGTAGAAAAATATAAAAAAATATTAAAAATTGACTTGATCCCCTTATTAAATTATCAAAGTTTGTTCATGAATATAAATAGAATTCTTAGTAAAAATTAATAAAGAAATCAATAATTATATGTATCTATCAATTTTAATCTTCATTGAATCCAAAACTCTATCATACCCTCTTGAATCAATGCGTAGAGGGTATAAATTGTATATGAAACTGTCAATTGTCTGAACTCGAATGGCAAATGTCAGAGACCTCTTCTTCACACTTCCGACAATAAGCCAGACCCATTAACCGGGCCAAAACACCCACTGGCTAATAATATACGTTAGAGGAACGGCCCCAAGAAGTAACTGCCAAAAACAAAATCAAAAAAACGCAGCGTAAAGACAAATCACACTGGCAAATTGGTTTACAATAACTGCAAAACGAGCCAAATAACAACAGGGAGCAGGAAAAACCGCTTGCAGACAACAAATATCGCAAATTTACAAAGCAATTTGCATAAAAGTCATATTTTGCTAGCCGGGCCTCTAGACATTGTCTCATTTTTCCAACAGTTGGCAGACACACGATGCTCTGGGCGCCCCACAAAAACAAAAAAAAAATAGAAAAAACGTAAAAAAAACAACAAGAAAATAAAGTTAAAAAAAAAGTAACAGTCGCAAACATTTAAAATAGTCAAAGTCGAAACAATTTATGTGCAAAAAATGCAAACAAACACACACACACACTCGACACTCGACTGGGGATTTCATAATCGAAGCTGCCACAGCGTGGTCTGTCTGTGCAACACGCCGCTTGCTGCTTGGATCCCTGCCCCACCCTTGTATGCAGATGAGGCAACAAATGTTAAGCGCTAAGGTCAACCGGTAATAATCCTCAATGGCCTCTGGCAATTAAGCAAAACACCAGAAAACACCAAATCAACAGACACGACAATTTTTGGCTGTTTGACACAGAAAATTGCCTCCGCTTGGGTAATCAAAATGCAGTGTTAAGACGTTCCCCGGCCCAACCTGAAAGCCAAAGCCAAAAACAATTTCAAATTCCAAAATCCAAAATCTGAAAATTCAACAAGCAACAAGCAACACTAATTGGCACACACACACACACGCACACTCTTACAGGGTAAGGTATAAAGTCTAAGTGCATCAACTGTCATGCGTGTGTTTAATCAATCAAAATGCGACCTCGTCTCCGTTGTTGTGGTTTACCTGCAAACGAGCTGAGCGACACGTCGGCCAGCTACCTGTTCCGCTTTGGCCACGTGCTTATCAGCATCAACAACAAACTCACACACACTCAAACACACACACACAGTCTGACTAACGATGTTGACGAACAAATTGTTTAACTAAAACTGTATTGGGACTCTGGGCTCATTGTCTGACACACGTGCAAAGCGTTTTTTTGGTTTTAATTATATTACACACAGGGTAACCCCAAGTCAACTCAACCCAACTCTTGATAACTATTCATAGGTAGAGCTAACAATTGAAATTGGACCCCACGCCATGCCATCGTTGAACTTGAACTCTGTGGAGAGATTTTTTGTGTGCTGATAAGACGGCGGCAGTATAAAAAGCGAAGCATAACTTGAGGCGTTGTGCTGATAAAAAATATAATTACCGAACAACACGTTGTCGGACAACTTACAACAACTTACCATCTGGCTTGTTTGCCAAACAATAACAACACGAGGAAACAACACCGAAAACAACAACCCAACATTGTGCATACAATGCCAGAGTCCGAGGTTGAATGCAACTGCGAGATTCCTGAAGAAAGATACGAAACTAGAGATGGACAATGGACGATTTGTGGCGGAAGGAAGGCGGCAAGCATAATCAAATAAGTACTTGTATTTTTTTTAAGTAATAGATTTGTGTTCTACAAATAAGAGTATTTTTGCTAACCACTTAATAACAGATTGAATAGCGAGACCAAAATAAAATCATTTGAATATTCCCAGAACATGCAGTTTTAAATCGTCCTACTAGATATTATTTTTCCCACAACTTTCCCGTTTGCTTAACAAATTAATCCGAACAAGATACGTTCCATACGCTTTTTAAAAATTATAATATATTGTATCAGTTATTTTCTTTCGACTCTAGCATCACATTTGTCAGTAATGAATTCCTTATAACATTTAAATTTAATCGTTTATGTAATAATGTAATGTAATAAAAACAAAATAAATAAATAAATAAATAAATAACTAAATAAATAAATAAATAAATAAATAAATAAATAAACAAAAAAATAAATAAATAAATAAATAAATAAATAAATAAATAACTAAATAAATAAATAAATAAATACATAAATATATAAATAAATAAATAAATAAATAATTAAATAAATAAATAAATAAATAAATAAATTACTAAATAACTCAAAAAATAAATAACTAAATAAACACATTAATAAATAAACAAATGAATAAATAAATATATAAATAAATAAGTAAATAAATCAATAAATAAATAAATAAATAACTCAATCAATAAATAAATACATAAATAAATAAATAAATAAATGATTAAAAATTTAAAAAAATAAATGAACAAATAAATAATTAAATAAATAAAAAAATTAAAAGATAAATAAAAAAAAAATAAATAACTCAATAAATAAATAGCTAAATATCTCAATAAATAAATAAATAAATAAACAAATTAATAAATAAACAAATAAATAAATTAATAAATATATAAATAAATGAGTAAATAAATAAATAAATACATAAATAAATAAATAATTAAATAAATACATAATTAAAAAAATAAAAAAATTAAAAAATAAATAAATAATTAAAAAAAGAAAGAAATTAATACAAAAACAAATAAATTGAATACTCAATTAAAAAATTAATAAATATTATTTCTTAGATAAAATAATTTCTATTATTATTTATTCTATACTTTTATTTAATATTTATTTTTGACATTAGTTTTTTTTTTTGTAAGTTCTTATATTTTAATGCAAATACTTATCTTTAAATTATATTTTATTTTTATTTTAATTTATTTATCATAATATTAAATTTCAATGAAATTGCAAATTTCTAGAAGCAAGCATTATTAAATAATTGTATGTACACTATTATTTTATAAAACTTCAACGTGTTGGGGAGTATCTATTTGCCTGACTGACTAACTCTGCTTCAATTGACATCTTTGTAAATTAAATATAAATATATTATTAGCTTTAATAGTAAAGTTTTAATATATATAAAAATAAAGAGAAAAGGAAAAAAGAAAATAAATATATTTTAAAGCCGTTAAACTAATTTCCTGAGTCTAAGTGTAATTGAAATAAATCAAGCGACTAATCGACTCACGCTCCCATCTCTAGAACGCAACGAGAAGATCACTGAAAGTCGCTCAAAGGCAAATTGTCGGTCTCCAGACGACGACGACGACGACGGCGACGGCGTCGATTGCTCCCAGCCTCAGAGTTAATCCCAGGCGGACAAGGGCGCGCCTTTGATGGCATCTCATGGCTTTCAGTTGCCTTTGCCTTTGCCTTAGGCTTTGGCTTAGGTTTGCCTTTGGCTGTGGCTTTGCTTTTAGTGGCTCTGCCACAACATTTTTCTATTTGCCAGCCTACATATCCGGGTCGTGGCAGAACTTTGAACTTGTGGCGACACAACAACGAAGCGAGGCGAGGCGAGCAGAGTTTCGAGATCCCAGCGGATAAAAGATTGACCCAATTTTTTTTAGTTTGTACTCGTATCTTGTCGGCTACCGTTTCTATGGCTGCTATGGGTGAGTGGCTCCTCAGATCTGTTGTTGGCCAAACTGTCGCCGGCCAAAAATAAATCACATTTATCATCAAAATTGTCGCACTTGTTGCAGCTGCCGCATGTGGCAGTCGCTGTTGGCAAATTGGCAACCGATGGCCGCCCACAACAAAATTGCCATCAAAAATATAAAAGCCAAAAATGATTAGCAGTTTTTTCATATTATTATTTTTTTATTTATAAAACAGGCCTCAAATTGTGGCTAAGATTAAAGTAAGTTGACTTGAGTGGGCGACTGGGCAAATTGCGCCTAGCATTCACTTAATCTATGTAAAAACATGTAGTATTTATCTGCCAGTCAAAGCTAATTATCATAATTATCATTTGCGACTAATTTAAGAAATCTATTAAACAGGAATCGTGACTTTAAAAGTTTCCAAAATCATAGTAAAGATTTCCCCCCCAGACAGTACTTAAGTGACTTTAATGCGAAATGTTTTTATCATAAATTATGATTACGACTCAAAACTGAGTCAACTAACAATAAGTAAATGATTAGGGAAATTAAAATATAATTACTTTATAAGTACATACACAGAGCGAAAAAATCAAGTATTTCGTACTTAAAACGGCACATTTCATACTTGATTTCTCACTAAGAATGAAAATACTGAAGTAAAGAATTTCATTCTTATATCAAGTACGATTTTTTGAGTTCGTTTGTACTTGATTTGAGTACTATTTAAACTTGAATTAAGTTCTTAAAACTCTGTAATTAAGTACAAAAATATCTTAAAAATAAGTATTTTCAAACTTGATTCAAGTAATCTTGAACTTGATTTAAGTTTTCGTGTACTTAAATTGTGAGTATATAATATTCTTGAAATAAGTATTTTCGTACTTGATCCAAGTCTTCTTGAACTTGTTTTAAGTTCTCGTGTACTTAAAAACTGATTATATAATATTCTTGAAATAAGTATTTTCATTCTTGATTCAAGTTTTCTTGAACACGAAGTAAGTTCTCGTGTACTTGAAATTTGAGTACATAATATACTTGAAATTAGTGAATATAATCTTGAATCAAGCTTGGTTGCGCTTGAAATAAGTTCTTGTATACTTGAAATGGAAGTTCACATGTACTAAAAATAAGTATAAGTATCCTAAAATAAATATTTATTTATTATTTAAATAGTTTTTTAAATAAAAACAAGCACCAGGATGTAGATTTATCATTTTTCTTTATTATACAAAATACTTTTAAATATAAGTCTGTTATTTTCCATATTTACAACAATTAAATGTACTTAATTCTGACATATGTTATGTTATTATTTAAAGGATACAAATGTAATGGAGGACTTACAAACTCTAAAATGTTTCTCTAAATGTATTCGAAAAATTGAAAACTTAGTAAATGTTTGACTACAATTATTTTGAACGCATTTCAATATTAATAATTTTTTTGTCATTAAGTGATCAACTTTAAAATGATATATTAATTCTTTTGTCTTCTCGAATGCCTTATTACATTTAAGTCAAATAAACATTTTGAAAATTGATTTTAGGTATATAAAAACTGCAAAAGAGATGTTAAATTAGATGACTTTGTATCAAAAGGAGTATCAATTTGAAAAATATACTTTTGGATTAGCAGCCAAGGTTGTTCACAGGGTACTGGATATTTTAGCGACAAAATTTGGAAAATCTTAAAACATACATCTAGACTCTCAATGAACGAATTAAATTTAAGTAAATTACCATCGAGATATATATAAAAACCTACTAGGTCACACTCCGAACTTCCAACAACGATTATAAAAGGCTGTACTGTCATTACAGATGAGTAGAATTTGTTTATAATTGAATTAATTTTCCGTTGATAGTCGTTGATGCTTAAAATGTGTAAGGAAAAGCACTCTTGGACATCCGTCATAGTTGCTTTCTTGTATTTCTTTCCACAATCGTCCTTAAAGCGTGCAGTTGGTGGTAGAACAGCATTCAAAAGGACAGCCGCTAAATAATCTTGCGCATCTATAATAAATTAATGTTAATATTAAATTAATCCAACGAATTTTAATATAATTACCATTGTTTGTTGCTGACTTTGCTTTAAGTAAAAGCTGTTTGCAGTAGTCATTTGTGAGATTATTATCAAAATATTTGAATATTTTGATTTTAAACAGCTCCCATTTTGAAAATAGCATGTGGTCTTTCGATGGATACAACAAGTCAAAATCAATTTTTATCTGAAATGTATTATTTTGTCAATTTTAAGAATAGTACAAACTAAATCAATATTATAATTACCAAGTCAGCAGCTTTAGCGTTGGATAATTTCGACCAGTTCTTAAAAAACTCGGTTGAATTTAATTTTTGTAAGTCTCTTTGACGAATATTAAAAGTTGCTTTCCATTTTTAGCACACCTCTTCCCAGTCAGCGCAGTCTCTATTTAATGACTCATTAATTTCAGTTATAACATCAATATTTATATCAGTGTTATCTTCTTCTTCGCAGACATCGAGCTTAGATCTTTTACATCTAGATTTTCTATACTTAGAGTATAATTTTCCGGTCGGATTATTTCTTGATCTTCTTCCAATAAAATAATAATCCTAGAAATTTAACAACACAAAAATTAAATATGGAAATTAACTGATTGGTAAAACTTATGAATATATTATACCTGCATAACATTTTCGCACGGGAAAACTGAACAAATTTCATTTAAAATACTACTGAAATCTTTTATTTTTATTTGAATGTTGTTGAAGTTGGCCTCTTCCACAATAATATTAATTATGTCATCCCTGTGACAATTTAAAAGTGATTTATTCTGCTGTTCATACATCAGGACGGAACGCCCTTTTACAGACTCATTGAGAATTGTCTGTAAGTCCTAGAATTTATAGGAAAATTATAAATTAAAACAAGATGGCAATTTTAAATTAAATAAAATCTTAACAAAGGATAATCGCACAAACTAAACTTAAATCGAAAAAATTAACTAAATGACACTTACCCTATTTAAAACCGGGCTTAATGTACTAACCGATCTCTGAGATAAAGAACTTAGCCAGGCTTTAACTTTTGATCCCATAGACAGGGTTTCGTCGTCGATTTCAAACTAATAAAAAAGAAAATTATGTTCTTATGTTCTGGAGAATATCGGATAATTATACTTACTTTTAATTTTTTCCAGGTAAACAGTTTCTCTCGAAATTGTACCCTCAATCCTAAAGGAGGAACTGCCTCCAAGTCTCCCTCTCCAAATATTGCAAGCTCTTAAATGATACTTTAGCCGCTAGGTTAACAAAATAAAAAATAATAATTAATACTTCGCAGATTTATATACATATATGCATCTTGTAATTAGTCGGCTCAAGTTAAATTAATTTTCAGCATTTGCGGGGTCACAGCGAGATCGCAGTGGAAGCTGTTAGCGGTGGCATCAACATATACATGTATATGTATATATATATTAATATTAAATAAAATATTTGTATATTTTGTTCAATTTAATTACACAAATATAATTTGAGTCGTTTATTGCCGGGAACTAAAATTTAATCTTTAATGTAAAACGTTAAAAAAGTGATATAAAGTATATCAAATCGGAAACACTACAGTTGTGCGTACGCGGCCAATTTACATATATACACATACACTTGTGCATATGTACATATGTATGTAAAGACGCTTCGCAACAAATTTCTGCGCTCTGTCTTGCTTGCACACCTTTTTTCTTAACTTTTTAATTCAGAGCCTATATTAATTTAACGATCGGCATCCTTTTAAACCACTGTTTTACACTTGTAATTTTCACTTTGGCTTAATAGGGTATGCCACGCCACTTTCTGCTTTATACATACATATTTACTCTTGCACAAACTGTAGGAATATGTCTGGTACTGGGTACATACTTATGTATGTATGTACATATGCATATAATTAAATAAAAAAAGAGCATGGCTAAGCTAAAATGAAAGTACAATCGCATACATATTTATGTATGTATGTATGAATATTCTTATGTACACATACTAAATATTTATGTATACATTTACATATGTATAGATTACATACATACTACTTTAAAATGCGCGTTTGTTCTGTATATTATTAAACGCATTTCACTTATTTCACTTATAATTTGATTTTTAAAACTTACCTTTCAAGTAAGGCAAAACTTCCAATAAATTAAACTCTTGTAGTACATTTTCTAAATCGTCTTGATCACACACACTTTTTTCACTGTTCACTGACATCGTGCCGCTTCAACTCTAAACTGCAACTAAATGAATTTGAACGCTGTGATGAAATTCACATTGTCCACCGAAAATGCCGAGAGATCGCAAAGAAGAAACAAATACTTCTATCCCTTTCCCACTTGATGGCATCATACGTCGCATCTCGCACCGCGACGAAGATTTACCGTTAATGGCGCCATTCATGCTTCACATTTCTTGCGAATTCCAAACTAGAGATGAGCACGCGCCAATAATGTTTGACACGAGATGCACGAGCCCGTATTTAATTTAATTAGGTAACACGCAATCGCGTGAGCACACAGTGAAATTGCCTTCAGTGCCCGGCCCGTGTCCATATCTAGGACCAAATAGAGACAAAGTAAATGCAAAAAAGACTACAAAGATTGTATGCTACCCATATGTACATACTTTTGACCAAAAATATATATTGATTTTTTATATGGTTTACTTAAAACAATAAATATGACTTTATATTTTAATTATGTTTCATTTCATTTCTCATGATTTTGTTTGCAGCGGCTATAAGCACTATCGCAAAAGTAGTTGTCCCGCAAATCAGCCCGTCGGCAGTGTTTCTGCACTTTGGTGTACATATGTATGTATGTATGTATGTACGTCGAAATGTTAATGCGCCATATAAATATTTACATGTGTATGTACATACATAAACATACTTAGTTCAAGATTTATTGTACTTCAATCAACTATGTCACTTAACTTTCTTTTTTGGAAGAGCATTTTAAAATAAATGAGTAGGTTCATAGCTATCGCAGCAAAATTATATGTATAAAATATATGCACATATGTATAAATGTCTGTCGATCAGTTAAACATTTGTATATCTTGATTTAAAATTTAAAAAATCTTGATGTAAGATTTAAAAGATCTTGATTTAAGTCCGTACAAACTTGTTCTGCGAGTATTTGCTGCAAATATCCGTTTTAATATACTATTAAAACAATAAGTTTTAAAATGTGTATATGTACACATTATATATATTTTTTAAATTCAAAGCAGAACAACTATGGAAAAAAAAAATTTTTTTTAAGTCCCTTAGTGGGATTCGAACCCAGGCTCCAAACTTATATCAAGAATTTTCGCACTAATTTTCAGTAAATCTTGCGTTTTACTTGATTCAAGATTTTTTTCTCTTATATTAAGATTTGTTGTACTTGGTTCAAGAATTTGTGTGCTTATTTTGAGTAATTTGTACTTAAATCAAGTACAATTTTTAAGAATGGAAAATACTTAAATCGAGGTCATTCATACTTATTTTTAGTACGGCTTTTTTCGCTCTGTGTATTTGTGTATTAACTTTTTATTTAAACTTTTATAACAATTGTCGTATTATTAATATTGTCAACTCTTAATCAACTTGTATGTGAAATGTCTAATTAATAAAATATGATTCTACATTGATTAAACTAAAGTTAATGGGTTAGGAAAATTTGAAAAATATTCCCTTTATTTATTTTACTTTGTATTAGTTATTATACCAATATTTGTAGAATAATTGTAGTCAAAACTTTATCGTTTTTAAATGCAACTAAAAATTGTATTCCATTTTATTGAATTTATTTTAATTTGTATTAATTATATTATTATATTAAATTAGCATTCATTTAAATTTAAATTTGCTTTAATTTATAGCGTATTAACTTTTGCTTAATTTAAATTTGATTAAGTGCCCGAAATGCAATTTGTAATTGATTTTGTGAGTCACGTAAAGTTTTATTGTGGTCGACTTGGGCGGCTTTTGTTGATGGAACTTTTCTTAATTTCATCTTCGAAACTTTAATAGTTTTTGTGGGGCAGGCAACGGCATGTGGCACATAAAGAAAGCCCACACGTTGAGATGCGGCCCACGGCGAGGCAAATGATGTATGTATGTATGTATGTATGTAGATCGAGACAGACAGAGAAAGACAGTTTTGGTTTTGCCGAGATGCTCTCAACTGTTTGGCACCTTTTCAAGGCGCTTTTCACAGTTGACATAACCCAAAGTTGCGGCACAAGAGCAACAGCAACGAATGCCATTGACGCATTGCTTCAATTAACATAAAAGTTGCACACCCAGATACACACACACACACACACACACACACATACATACATAGATAGATACACATCTTAGCTGGTCGCATTAGCGCTTTTCATTACCACCTCTTGAGTTTTGCAAATCTGTGCATCTTGCTTCCTTTATGAATACCATTTTCACACACTGGCAATGGAAAAACTTTTGGTTGCATTTACACCTCTGCCTCCTCCTCTTTTCAAGTTGTCGCGAACAACTTGAAAAGACTTCCCACGAACTTTCTAATGCACCTAGCGAAAATACAGTCAATGGAGGGCAGCAGAGTAAGGGGCTAGGAGGGCAGCTGCTGGGGGAGGGGCGGGGGGGGGGGGGGGTCGAGTCGCTAATGCAACGCCTCTTAATCATTTAACAACCTTTCGCCCCATTTTACTTTTCATGGGGCATGTGGCAGAGAGTCAACTAAATCGCATATAAGGCATATTCGCGTATTGCGAAAGTTTGTTAGTGGGTTGCAAGCATGTTGGGGAGGAGGGTTGGAGTGGCTAGTGGGGGAGGGGCAACTTGCAACACCCACGCAACAGGGTGGTCGGTCATTGAACGTCTTAAGTCTGGCATGCGATTCCATAGATCGTCTTATGAGAAAGCCAATTGTTAATTCCCAATTTTCGATTTTCGATTGTCGATTGCCGATTGCCGATTGCCGATTACCAATTATTGCGACCTGTCCACGCCCCGAGAAGTGGGCGAGACGACGAGACGCCGGATAAACGGCAAATTAACATGCTGTCAACTCGCTTAAAATACAACAAAATGTTAGATAATAGAGTGATGTATGCGCAGATACCCTGTAATCAGCTAGGTCCAAAGAAATATGTGTAAGTATATGTAAATTAAGGAAAACTTAAATATTATAGAATAACATAAACCTATATAGGCAGATACCCCGTTTATAAACTCTGTTTGAATAAGTATGTTTAATATGATTTAATCTAGCAAATTAATGTGCAGTCAATTCGCTAAAAACTAATACTAGTGAGACAAATAGATGTGCAGATACCCTGTAAATACATATATATGTATGTCGGAAGATTGATTTCTGGACGCGACGCCACGTGCTCAGTGTCTTCGTCGCGAACCAAACGTTTCCTTAGGCGTGACACGACGTGACCCTTCTTGTGCAAAATCTGTATCAAGACTGCCTTGGCAATTGCCAAAATCCCATGGACCATACATATGTGTGCACCACTCACATGCATTCACATGTGCCTTCCAGGCGCTACAAAACTATGAAGACACTATATGTGTCTCACTCCAACTCATTGTCACGCCCAGGCTACGCTGGACAGAGAGTTCTCTGAGAGGTTCGCAATGACGGAAAGTACAAAGCAGTGCAGAATGTCATACATAGAATGGAGGTAGTAGAAAATATGCAAGACAACGCATTCTTGTCAAATTCATATTGCTTTATTCATTTGCTTTTCCATGTATTTCGTGTTACTTAAAAATAATCGGCACGACATATATATTTAAATACATACATATATGTAATATGTTAAGTTCATTCCAATGAATATGTTATTAGCTCGTTAAAATACAGAATAAATACTAACCTGTAGCTCGATCTGTTTAGTTACCAATTAGTTGAAACTGTTTTTTACACATACTTACCTGCCATCAATATGCCCCATTTCATGAGCTAACTAATTACTAGGTATGCGAAATCTCAGCAATTGATTTTCATTTCATTTGCGGGTGTTTGTTGCCCATCTTGTTGGCAAGCAAGCCATAAATATGATTATTTTGCAATTTAATTGCCCGTGCAACAACGACAACAACAGCAACAACAACGACAACAACAACGAAGACAACGAAGACAACAACAATTATACTAGCAACAACAAAGATACCAAAGGCCAAGATGCCAGCGTGAAGTCGTCGATCGTCGTTGGATCGAAGTCGAAATCGATTTGGTCTTGAATATGACTGCGAATATTGTACATATGCCGATTGCAGTGTCTCTTTCTTGAAACTCCCCCCGCTCTGCGCCCTCTAGCGGACTGTAGCTGATGCAATCTGTTGCGTTTATAGTGACAGCCACTGGCAGTTGTTGTTGTTGTTGTTGTTGTTATCGCATTTGAAATTGAAAGCTTGTAAATAACACGATGAAAAATCGACTGCGAAATTGAAATTCGACTTTTTTTCGCAGATTTAATTTGTATTTTATCGTTTGCTTGTGGCCAGACAGGGTAAGGGGTGGGGGGGGGAATTATTGGGTGATTGCATGTCCCAAAAGTCAGACGTCGCGACGGTCAAGACCTTTGTCGTATCTGATATTTGGCTTAAATGATTGCCTGAGAATTGGGCTGAAACTTGTGGTGTATGCATGAATATGAATATTTGATTTAGTTGTAAGTAAAGTTTTTGATTTTACCTTTCTCTTTTTTAAAGTTAAATACAATTGGAAACAGCAATTGATTATTATAGTCAATAAATTAAAATTAATTAATTAACACAACATGTGGTATATTTGCCAATAATTTCATTTATCAAATTTTAACTAATGTTGCAAATAACTAGTATTTGTATTTGTGTCAATTATGTACAAATGTCCAGGCAGTTTAAGCCCGGTTGTCAACTCAATTGACCCACATAACCCCCAATAGCACACACACATCGTTAAGTCTTGACAAATACAATCAATTATAATCATAGAGCAAAGAGCTTAAGCTGGAGCTAAAACTCAAGGCAAAACATCAAATGTTCCTCGCTCCACCGACTGCGATTCCCAAATGCCACATTATTATTGCAACGATATATGGCCAAGAACATGAGCACAATTTCCGGGGCTAATAATAAATATCAATAAGCCAGGCACAAATTTATTACCAAACTAACCGCAAAATGCGAAAACTCGCATCCTCGGCACGACGATATCTTGTTGTCGAACAACAACAACTGTGAGGCCCATCCAAATCGTGCAACATCTTCAGCTGTGGCACTATCTACACACACACACCTCAGCCCACACTTGTGGCGATTATGTACTATACTGCCTGCCCCACCCTTTTTGCTTTTTTAGTACTGCTGACCGCCTGCGGTTGTAAAGCGCTAACAAATCCTTTTGATTAATTCTAATAGCCTCAGATGTGCAGCCTCGACATCATTTCTTTCGTTTAATACTCAATTTAGTGTTGTTCTCGGTTGTGCGGTTCCTTCCCCTTTTATTCCCTATCAATGATCGAGTTGTCGTGTTGTTGTTGTTGCTGCTGCTGCTGCTGACTAATATGCAAACAAGCGAGCGGCAGCAACAACAACAACAACCTTACCAATAACTTAACTTGGCTCACACACACACATACACTCTATAAGCTGGCAGACAACATTTACGCACCCGACATTCACCGACACTCGATGTGAGCCGCCAAAAACAAGTCCAAGTCCGTCGAGACCATAAAAATAAGATTAGCACACGCTTCACAGCAGCAGCAGCAACCAACAACTTTACTTGTTGTTATTGTTGGTTGTCAGTTGTGGTTGTCGTTGTTGTTGTCGTTGTTGCTGGTTTTGTTGCTGTTATGGCGCCTGTTTCTGGTCTCAAATTCTGGGTTTGTTTTGGTTCGTTTGCCACTTTTTACAGTCAACATCGAATGTCTAAAATGTTGGTACACATCGGGCATAAAAGGATTTTTAATGCCTTTACTTTGGCTAACCTTAAATGTGGGTTAAATGGAAACCTTGTGCAGCACTCAAAATGACTTAAAGCACATTCAAATTTATTGCTGTTAAAATGATAATTTTATGTTATTCGAATTGCTGAGATTGAAAGCCTTTAGAGATCTATTAAATGCTGATCTATCAATCATGTGTCTTATGTGATTTCTCTGTGATTGATTTATTTAATCCATTAGTTTACTTTTCAATAATTTACTAGTAGAAATCACTAATTCAACTCTTCGTTCTATAAGTTTGACTGCTTTCTTTGCCACTAACACAACGTTTTACATTATATTCTAATCTTTTTGCTAAATGTAATCTCTAAGTGCCACATTTTATTCCAGGCAACAAACACTTTTCTTTAGGCTGTAAGCATTTTGCCATTTAATCAAATTCTCAATGCTCTTTTATTGTCACTCCCTCGGCGAGTTCATCGTTCAGTGAGGAGTGCAGGAGTTTACCTCACTTTTGAGCTCTTTTGTGCCACATGCGTATCGTTTCTTATCAAGATACATTTCTATCTACATCTCACATACTACATACATACACAGCAGCTAAAAGCGAGCATGTGTAAATATTTTTTATTAGCTTTTTCTTCACGCGCCGCTCGTTGAGTCAGTTCGTTAAGTTGGCTAAAACAAGCGGGCAGAAAGCCGGGAACAAGCACAACCATATCATATATCAATCGCACACACACACACACACACAGGCACATGCTTATGGGTTCTTTGGAGCACATTCCCATACCCATTCCTGTTTCCGTACCCATTCCCATTTCCATTCCCATTCCGATGCGTCGGCGAGGATAATCGCGAACTTTTATGAATGCTGCCACGCCTGGAATCTGTGGTGCGTGCCTGGGCGCTGGGGTCATTGTTACTGTGTGTATCCAAAGGTCAATGTCGAGTACGAGCTAAACCCATCACGAACTGAACTGCATAACCACTTAACAATTCACGTGACTCTCAAGGTCGCCACAAATGTGGCCAGCATTCCCTTACATCTTGTTGAAAGTCCTTGTCGAAAGAACTTAAAACCAAGCACCCTTATCAAAGTACTATCACTGGGATTTGTGTGCGGTTTCCCCATTGATATTGATAGACTCCGGCTGCGAAAAGTATGCAATAGGATATTTTACAAATAAATGTAAACAATAGCGCAGACACAAACCAATAGATTCAAACTTAAAGATACAATTAGTAAATGTATATATATTCTTTCTACTTTTATTTTCATACAATTCTTTAATAAATTGAAATTTAAATAAATCATAATTAATTAGCATATATCTATCTATCTATAGATTGTTTTGTTTAATTTATACAATTGTAAACAATTTATTACTTCTGAACTTTCGACCAAGTTCTCAAGACAAGCATGTCTAGAAATGATATAGATGGAGACTTTTGATTATTTTCTTCATTCTAAAGAGTTCCATTCCATCAACTAATCTATTTGTTACGTAATTTTGAATTCTTAGAATTTCCTAAACAAAATAACATTAAATGCAATCTCTTTAAATGCTTTGTTTTTTAAATTGACTCTTTTTTTTCATTTGGCATTTATGTGTTTGTAGTCTTGCCATCTGTCGGCTGGATTCGCCTCATAATAACTGGCAATTTAATTGTTGCATTTCCAAAAGCAACAAGAACAAAAAAAAAAAAAGATATACAATTTATTTTGTTTATTTCGTTTGCATAGATTTTCCATGCAATTAAAATTCTCGCTGCGGCGGCGCATAAATGCAAATTGTTTCGGTTCTAGCGAATTGTGTTAATGCTTAATTCTTTATAAATGTTTGCAATATTCGTTTGCCAAATGCAAGCGAAAACAAAATTAGCGCACACAATTACACACCCATACACACACCCATACATCCATACACACACACACACTGATACACACACACTCACATGAAGCTCATAAAAATGCCACGTTGTAATCGCAACAATAGCAGAAAAAATATGTACCATAACCTTTAGTGAATTTTAAATACCCTCACATAACTTGCATAATTTGTTGTTATTGTTATCGCGAAAATTATATCTAATGAATTCTACGAAATAGCATTTGTGGACCAATAAAATGTTGCAGTTAAGAGTGCACGACTGCGAGAAACATACTTAGCTTTGAGATACTCTAATGTGTATTCGTACTCAGTTTTCTGATCTCAACATTTTCTAATTTTCAAGATATAAGATCAAAATGTTCATAGTCAAAATATATTTATGAAGGTTTTCTTATTTTCTATAAATATGAACAAAATTATTCTTTAGAAATTTATGAGAATCTAAATTAGTTATCTACCAATCAAATATTTGAATATGGAATGTTAGATAGCTAGTATATATATCTTTTCTAATAAGATGCTTAACTTTATCAAAGTATAAGGATATATAAAGTTTGTCAAAAGGGATATATAAGGAATTTTGGCAGACCCTAAAAAGCATATATATTCTTGATCAGCCGAGTCGCTATAGCCATGTCTGTCTGTCCGTCTGTCCTGCTGTATTAACAGCTAGATCTCAGAGACTATAAGAGCTAGAGTTACCAACTTTGCTGACAATACTCCTGAGGCCACCACAAAAGTTAACTTTATTTTAGAATTTTGACACGCCCCCTTTCGCCTCACAAAATGAGAAAAAACACGAATAACACGTGTAATTTAAAAGATACAAGTTCCAAATTCGGCATACAAAAAGTTTAGTTTAATTGCAATGTGCACTGAAAATTTCATTGCAATCCGACAATAAACACCGGAGATTTCAAGCAAATACATTTTTGAATATACAAAGGTTGGATGCTGCAACTTGAGGCAAGAATACTGGTAATTTGCCAGACAAACGTCTGTGGCTGCATTGGCACAACGTTGGTTAGAGTGTCGAACTCTTGCTGTGTGCTTCTGGAGTTCGACACCTACCAGAGGCACAGTTTTTGTTAAGGGTATTATTCTTTTTAAAATGTATTTTGGTTCATACTATTATTTCCCTTTTTGAAGAATAAGTATAGTGTTTCTTCTAGTCGACTTCGACTGTAGCCTTTCCGATTGGTTTAATATTATTATTAATTTATTTAAGAAATACATTTTCCATTGCATATTTCTACAATTTTTTTTGAAGTTCTAAATCTCTGTATTTACTTACGTGTTGAAGAAGTCGCCATAGCCGAATTCTGTGAGGGAACACAAAAAGTTGCGAACGGGAAATTAAGCGCATTTAGCGTAGACTTAAACCCAGGAGTGGGAAATGCGGGCGTGTGCGTTTGTGTGTGTGTTTGTGTGTGTGTGTGTGGGTGCGGCTCCTTTATGTAAATTTCTGTCTGCCTGTCAGTCCAAGTATATGCGTTTGTATGTGTGTGTGTGTGTGTGCGAATGAGTTTCAATTTAAGCGCTGCGGCATTTGCCATTTGTCGGCGTTTCCTCTGCATGGCAACGTCATCCTACCTGTATTCCCCCTCAGCCTTGTTCTTATCCTCTTACGCATCCCACCGCCCCCCCACCCAATGGTGTGTGTGTGTGTGTGTATGGGAATTAATTATGCAGGCATATCATGGCAAACATCATTGCCATTCCCTCTCGCAGCTTCGTTTGCCGTGCCGCATTCATATATCCTTTTGGGCTTGCCACGCCCCCCATTCCGCCCGCCTGGTCTGCCTCTGTGCGTGTGCGGTTTTAATTTGTGAGCAGAACGTTACAAACCGTTGCACTGATCCTTTTTCGTTGTTGCACTGCAATTGCAAGAGTAGAGTTCGACACGCCCCCTTGAATTAACGCCCACTCCTTGCTGGCAATGTTTGCTTTAACCGTTTTTTGCTTGGTTTGCATATCCGCGTGATTTCACTTGCCAAATCGATGTGAATTCAGCGAAGGATCCAAGTCCTCCATTGCCACATTAATTGATTCCATTATTGCCACTTTCTCTCTCTCTCTTTCTCTCTATCTATGACTGTTTAATATCCATCTCATTCCCTACTTTAACTGTGTGCGGCGGTTGCAGCGGTTGTTGTTGTTGCCTTGGCCTTTTGGCCGCCAGAGGGCGCCATCATCGTTAACCCTTTTGGGTGCTCTCTGTTTATAAATTCTATAAATTTTAGATCATAATGCTGAAACCACATCGTACTGTGTGTGCGTGTGTGTGTGTGTTTGTGTGTAAATTACGTGAGTTGCGTGTTTTGTTTTCCTCTTTGCGGTTATTGTGTGAGAGTGAAAATGGGTTAGCTGCTAAGCTATTTGTTATGCATTTTCATTAGAAGTTTGCCTAGCTGCTAAGCCATTATCATTAGCCTGGCTGAGAGTGTGCAGAGACGAGCGGGAACGAAACATTACCGTATACTTTTGTACTTAATGTTGATTGTTATTCCCAAAAATGGCAATACTAGGTGTTGTACACGTACTCTACAAATGCCACAGGTAAGAAACTTTGCTACAGGTACTTAAAAGTATATGCAAGCAATAGTTAGTATAGGAAGCTGTAAGCATTTAGAATTTTACACAGCATATGCATATTAAAAATGGGCAAAAAAGGGTATAATGAATTTATGTGAATGTATGTAACAGGCAGAAGGAAGCATCTCAGACCCTACAGAGTATATATATTCTTGATCAGTATCAATAGTCGAGTCGATTGACACCGGTCCGTCTGTCTGTCCGACTGTCCGTTCGTCTGTCCGTCTGTATGAACGCGTGGATCTCAGCAACTATAAGAGCTAGAGACTTCAAATTTGGAATGTAGGTTCCTGAATACCCTACGCAGATCAAGTTAATTTTCAATTTTCGATACCAAGTTCGTTTGTTTTGAAATTAGAAAAATCACCATAATTAAGCAATGTTAATGCTAGAGACTTGAGATTTGGCAAACATGATAAAAAGTTTAAGCTTAATGTGTCCTCAAAATTTCATCGTGATGACACGCCCCCTTCGCCCATAACTCGAAAAAGCTGATAACAAGAGCAGTTTTATAGCTAGAGTCTTGAGATTCAGTACACATGGTAAGTATCCTACTCTCAATGTGTTCTACAAATTTCAGAACGATCGGATATTGAACTCAGAAATTATTCAAGAAACAAATTTATGCAGCGCAGCAGATGCGTCGCAGCGCAGTAGCAGCGCAGTCGCTGCGCCGCGGCGACGATATAATGAACGAAAAGGCGCGTTTGTTCATATATGTTTGATTTGCCTATCGGCCGCTGCGGCGCTAAACATAAACAATCAACAGCTGCAGTCCAGTGTTGCCAGACAAATCGACTTCAAGCGATATATTTTGAAATCCCATTATAATGAAAATACTTCTCTTTGAAGACCTGCACAGGGTATCCTAATGTCGGCTTGTTTTGTTTGTGGTTTAAGGGAATATCTTAACGTTTTTACCAGTTCAAATAATTTTAACAGCATTTATCCCACTGTTAACATCTATTCGCTTTGTCCTTTCTCCACAGTACCCACCCACTGTCAAATCCTTTATCACAACAATCGAAATGACATTTAATAAATAATTTATTGAGTTAATTCTGCAATAAAACTATATGTGTTTTCTATTTGTTTTTTTGTTCATAATATTTTTTTGGATTTTTGCATAGTAATAATAATGTTTCATTTATTTATAATAAGTTAATGGTTTATGTTCTTAAATGTGTGTGTTGCTTATCCGTTTTCAATGTGTTGTTGTTTGATTTTTATTATACATTAAAATTTATGCTAAGGTTAGAAATAAAATCGTGTTGAAATGTTTGGTATATATTTCATACATATGTTTACTTTATTTTATTATCTTTATTTGCATAACATCTATAAACAATTTCATAAATTTTTAATTATTTATGTGTCAATTTGCGCATTTCAGTGTTAGTTTCTATATATTTGTGAGTGTCTGTGAGTGTCTGTGTGTGTGTGCGTGTGTGTGTGTGTGCGTGTGTGTTAGTCTGAAAATTTAATAAATATAAAATTTGAGCAAACAAAATGCTCATAAATTATGGCAAATAAATGTGGAAACAAGTTAAGCACATAAATACTTATTAACGGCTTATTGTTCGGCAATAAATTGCAAATACTTTCAAATTAATTGGTTTTTGAATGGATTCACAATAAAATCGCTGCATAAATTTTGATTTGTATTTAAAATTTAATGTAGTTGATAATTCGAATGTTGAATTAGAATAATATACTAAATTATTTAGAATTAAATATGTACTTATTTTACTTTTGTATACGAAACAACAATTGCTTTTTTCGCCATTTATTTATTGCCAATTATTTTCATTTTCACAACTCAACTTGATCAAAGTATAGAGTGAATAAATTCTATTTGATTTTAGCTCACAACTTAAACATGGCTTCAGTGCTAAATTACATAGAATTACTAATCTTAATTAATAACCTAAAGCTGGAACTAACAAGAAATTCGAACATTCTGGCTGACAGATTGTTTTTGATTTATTATAGTATATGGCTATGATTTATATAGAATCTGTTCTACTTTTCAAGTTATGTTGGGAAGCATTTGATCAAGTTTACAAAAGAGACAAATGAAGTTGTCAAACGCTGGATCTGAAGACAAATCGATCGGTAAATGATTATAATTTATATATGTATATATAGACATATATAATTTATTTGTAATTCGAAGATACAGAATAACTCAATTTGCTCAGAAGTGACTTTAAAATGTCTTTATTCTTTGTTTTAGTTGTGTGTTTTTTTGTAAGTGTTGTTGTTGTTATTATTATTTATGTTGTTATTGTTGTATTCTTGCTGGTGGGTTTCTTAATGGCTTCTGAATTAATATCAAATTCTTGATTAGTAAGTATATATAATGTTTGGTTTTTTTGTTTTTTTTTGTAGAGAGAATGACAGCTGGGAAAGTCGGATTTAATTATAGCATGAATTATGTTTGGTTCTCTATACGAGTACTATATATTTATGTATGTTTGTATATTATATACTTATGTAAATTGTAATTAAATGCCTTATTGTGCCAACTCAAGGAATTAGAGTAGAGCAAAACAAATCATGTATAAAAATGTTTGACTAGAACTTAAATATATATATAAATTTATAATTATTAATACCAAATGTGTAGAACATTTGTTTTTCTCTGTTTTGTGAGCAGTTTCGAGATGTTTGTTGTTTTTTTATTACTTTAGTGCTTTATTTATGATTTATAATATGATTAAACTTTCTAATAGATTTATGTTTTAATTTTGTTTATAATTAAATAACATAACTTTACTAAATTTAAACTAAAAGCAGTCAATTCATATTTTGGAATATTTTTCTTACACACGATACGATACATAATTATTGAGTTTATCTTTCGTTTTAATAATAGTATATATGCATAATTTATATATGTTCTGTTTTTATTTATATTTTTTTTATCTTTTTTTTTAAACTGCAATGAACAATGCTAATTTATCATTTATTCGTTTTCATTTTTCGATTGCTCGTTTCGTTAATTCGTTACTTGATTTTCATATATATTTTTACAGCTAGTTAAGATAGATGATCTGTTGAAAAGGGGAGTGGCGAGGGGGGGAGGGGGGCAAAAGAATCTGTTGTAAAACAGCTTGCGATATAGATACTTCCCCACTCGTATTGTATAGGATATGCAACTAAATTCACTTCACTTTCACTTTTACGCCATCGGCATCGAACCAAAAACTTAAAATTCACTTTGGTTTCTCAAATGGTTCGGTTCGGTTGAAAGTTCATTTCACCTGGCTCGTATTCCTTGTATAACAGATCTTATACTAATACTTAGGACTCGTTGTGTCCGTTTACCATTTACGACATGTTGGGGGCATTGTAGATTGTGGATTGATGTGCCAACTGCTCATGTTGATTGGGGCAGCGTCCGTGCTTTTCCATATATGTGCCATACTGACAGGTGGGCGGCTTGCAGATGCCCTGATGTATGCACCTGATCAAATATTTGCAAAATGATAAGTTAACTGTTGTTATAAGATGTCAGTTAGTACTCTACTCACTTGCGATCGTTCATTGAGAAGTGTTCGCTGCCACGTTTCAGAAAATCGCAGTCATAATTGCTCGATGAACAGTCACAGCGACATTGGCCGTCATTCTGGAGTATCTTCTCGAAGAGTCGGGGACAATTGTAGGTGGGAATGGTGGCCTGTTTCACCTGGACGGCGGTGATCACGGCCTCGGCATTGAAATTACTGCGATCAATGCAGTGGCATTCGGTGTGATTGACAAAGGTCAAGTTCTCGGTAACGCTTTGACGGCTTTTTGGGGTTTTGACCTGCAAATTAATTTAGAAAATGGACATGTCTTTTTTATTATATTTGTTACTATTAATTTTTATATTATACGGCTAATGCAACAAGCATGTACTTATAAACTAGTGCAGTATAATTATATTTATTATTATACCCTGTGCCCATTAAAAATGGGCAAAAAAGGGTATAATGAATTTGTGTGAATGTATGTAACAGGTAGAAGGAAGCATCTCCGACAATATAAAGTATATATATTCTTGATCAGTATCAATAGCCGAGTCGATTGACACCTGTCCGTCTGTCTGTCCGTCTGTCTGTCCGTCCGTCTGTCCGTCCGCCCGTCCGTCCGCCCGTCCGTCCGTCTGTATGAACGCGTCCATCTCAGCTACTATAAGAGCTAGAGATTTCAAATTTGGAATGTAGGTTCCTGAATACCATACGCAGATCAAGTTTAATTTCAATTTTCGATATCAAGTCCCGTTTGTTTTAAAATTAAAAAAATCACCATAACATAAGCAATGTTAAAGCAAGAGACTTGAGATTTGGCACACATAATAAGAAGTTTGGGTTTAATGTGTCCAGCAAATTTCATCGCGATGCCACGCCTCCTTCGCCCATAACTCGAAAAAGCTGATAACTAGAGCAGTTTTATAGCTAGACACTTGAGATTTGGCACACATGGTAAGTATCCTACTCTCAATGTGTGCTACAAATTTCAGTACGATCGGATATTGAACTTAGAAGTTATTCAAGAAACAAATTTATGCAGCGCAGCAGATGCGTCGCAGCGCAGTAGCAGCGCAGTCGCTGCGCCGCGGCGACGATATAACGAACGATAAGACTCCCGTTGTTCATATAAGTTTGATTTGCCTTTTGGCCGCTGTGGCGCTAAACATAAACAATCAACAGCTGCAGTCCAGTGTTGCCAGACTATCGCAAGCTACCTACTCTCGATGCAAGCAAAATCGACTTCAAGTGATATATTTCAAGCCCATTATAATGAAAATACTTTTCTTTGAACACCTGCACAGGGTTTACTACTGTCGCGCGCGTCCGACTGATCGGCTTGTTTTTACTGTATTAGTTAAGTTTAATATAAAAAGTTTTCTTTTAGTCTTCATTTTAGTGTTATTTCTGTTATTTTGCTATGTGTTAATTGTTATATTTATTGTTTATTGTATTGCTTAGTAAATGTACAGCTGTGTAAATGCTCCACTTATAACTCCCCCTCATTGATGACACACACATACACACACGCAGTCCTCGATGACAGACTGACCCTGTTAATTATGTCAGCGACATTTGCATATGGAGATTGTTATTGCAAAGTTCCTTGGGGTTCAACTTTGAGTTTCTCTGTGTGTGTGTGTGTGTGTGTGTGTGTGTGTGTGTGTGTGTGTGTGTGTGTGTGTGTGAGGAATGTTTCTTAAGCTCTCTGCTCATCAGAGTTGTCGCCATCGTTGTTCTTGTTTCTATAGCTCTTGTAATTCTAAATGAGTTGTCAGCTGTCAGTTGCCAGTTGTGAAACGCAGTGGCTTAGGCAGCTTTGGTTAAAAGGGGGATTTTCTATATATCTATATTTTGATTGATTTAATTTATGCACAAGACAAGCTGAATTCAAATTAATTCGAATTAATATTCACACTATAACTTATCGACTCTCCCCCCCTTGGCTTAAGCCCCTGGATTCTTCCATTAGCAGACAATTTCAGCGGCTTCTGTTTTGCTTAGTTGTCGTCGTTTCCCTTTGCTGCTCTGAGTTTCTCAGCAACATGACAAGTGCAAAATGATGAATTGCGTATGAATTGCATAAATTAAGTTGTATTCGTTTAATTAGAATTACAGCTTGGTTATTAATCAATTTATATGTAAACAACCCCAAAGGCTAACAATAATACCAGGCGAATTATGAAAGAATTGCAAGAATTTTATAAGTCAAAGAAATCCTGACGAATGCTGAAAGCTCAAAGCTGTCGAGCATTGAATTTTGATTGGACGCATCAGAGCAGCAGCAAAACTGACACCCGATCAGCAGCCAAAAAAAAAAGTGCTGACTAACCTTTGTCGACACACACACACACACAGTTTCTATTTTATAGCAAAACTTGAAAACAAGAATCACAAATTGAGTTTCAGTATTATTTTTTGGTTGGTTGAGGATCTGCGGAGGTGTCTGGGCCGAGGTAAAATGTTTATGCAAATTTTTGAATGCAACGAATTGAAAAAGTTTTTCATGCTCGACATGTCGCTCACAGACTGAACCCATGTCCTGCCTGCCTGCCCCCCCTTTCATTCTTCATCCTAATCTACAAGAGGCCTTACTCTCCGCACGCAAGTTTTTAGTTTTCACGTGTCTGTGTGTGTGTGTGTTTGTTTGTGTGTGTGTGTGTGTGTTTGGAAAACATAAAATTCAAGAAAATTGCTGCAGTCAAAGGAGGCAAAAATGCTGCTGAGGTCGCTTGAAGAGCTGCAGCACAATAATTGCCGGAAACGGAAGTGCAAAGTGCTGCTGTTACTTTTTGCTGCTTCTTAAGCCACCACCAACACCACCACCACTTCTTCTACTTCTTCTTCTGCTGCTACACCATCTGCATATTGTTTCTCTTGTTCTTGTTGTTGTTGTTGTGATTCCTATTTAAACTGCAACCACATCTAAAATTGCAGTAAAGTGGTTGAGTCTCATGTCCATAGCATGATATATTACATATACTATACCATAAATATGAGTAGTTTGCTTCTCTTTGAATGTGTGTGTGTTTGTGTGTGTGTGTGTGTGTTTAGGACAGAAACTTACCACCCTAATTGAGGTTAGGTTCTGAGTACATATGTATATGCAAATACTCAACGCTCTCATGTGTGCAAGAAGTGCGCACTTTCGACTCAAGCAATTAGTCAGTTATTGCTTTGTAGAAGGTGCTTGCCCCCGCCCAACCCCTTTGTGCACTCAAGAGTCCACTAAGTGCACCCAAGGACTCAAGCCAAGCATATTAAATGTAGTACAATTTTTTTAGTATTGTAAGGGGGCGTTAACGCTATTCACTCGACTTGGGGGGCGCGGCTAAGTGGCTGATTGTACTTGAAAGATTAAGAGATGCCTGCTCAGCTGATAGAAGTGAAAATGCCAAAGAAAAAAGAAGGCAAGTTATAATAGTTAAATACCCTGGGGATTTGCTTAACCAATGCGTTGATATGCTAAGATAATAAAATGATCGTTCCAAAGGAAATCGGAACTTTTTGCTATAGGAATGTGTTTGAATACTACAATATTTATATAAATTAAATAGATTCTAACTTAAATACAGCCCACAAATATCATTGTTGAATGCTCTTCATAGAGATAGCAAAAAGGATTATACTAAGTTTATGTTTATGCTAAATTCAGTCAGCTAAGTCTTAACGTTTGGCCTTCACGATAATCAGTCAAAGAGTGAATCAAACAGTCAAGACATAGTGATTAATATATATATAGATAAATATATAAGTATATAGTATATATAAGTATATATCAGTTTAATTAAATGAAATATATTTAAAACTATTTTTTATATATTGTTGCTGTTTCAGAAAGACTCTTTCTTTCATTTTCCTTGCTTAAACTTAAGTGTTCGAAGTGTTATAATTTCCCAAGGTTGCTTGTTTTGAAAAGTTTCTCACAAATCAACAAGCTGCCAGCGTTTGACATTAACATTGCTGATTTCGTCTATGGTAATAAGTTTTTGAGCAACTTTTAGTCAAATTCACAATCAAACACTTTGCTATCTTCATTCCCGCAGTGTTTGACAATTTGCATATGCCAACATGTTTCAATTGAGGTAAGTAAAACCAACAGGATCTTTTTACTTTACATTTAAATTTTCAAGCCAAGGCATCTGAGCAACCTCTTTCTGTTCCACTCTGTGTCCTTAGTTTATCATGAATGCATGAATTTAATTATGAGTGTGTCGCTTGCGTTTGCCACATTTTCATACATTTTCTTGCAGCTTCAACATTTGAGTTTGAGTCGCAGTGGCGCCACAGATAAGCAGGCCATCCTCCAGCCCACCTACTGACTGCCTTCATGGATGGCTTTTAATTTCAAAATATTTATCCTGCGCTTTCCGGCAAAAGAAAAAAAACTTTCGACTTGAAGTCTTATGCACACACATAACTTGAGAGCTGAGAAACAACACACGCCCACAAACACACCCACATGCTCTACTAAGTAGAGAGAAGAGTGTTTAATTATCCAATAAAAGTTTGGCGAAACCACTCAAAATTATTCCAGCTTCTATGAAAGTCAAGGAAATATTTGAATAACCAAAGACAAAGAAGCTTTTAGACTCTTTAAAATACAAATATATATATATTTAATACGGCAATGATGGGAAAATATCTGTCAGCATAATAAATTGAATGTATTACAATTTAATAAACTCATTCATGGCAACACACATCTCTCGACTTTCCATCTAAGAGAATTGCATGTGACTAAAAAATGTTATCTGTCAGTTTAAACATACATAAACAGAAACCCTTTTGCTGTCCTTGTCCTTATAAAGCGCAGAAATGTGTGGCCAGAAACAGATGTAGGAGCTGAGGAGGGATGAGGGATGAGGGATGAGATGGCCCAAGTTTATACACACGAGCAGCACAGCATAGCTGTCATTGAGAGGTGTCAAGTGGCAGGCAAACAGCTTGAGACTCCAACATCAGAGACAGAGAGGGGCAGCTAAAGTGTGTGAAAGAGATGGGCAATGCGAATGGGTTGCATCCCGGCGAGCAGCATCAAAAAAAAAAACATTCTTACAAAACATAATTTATGTTGCGCAAATTTGGTTGAAGCTTCTAGACAGACTAGCGAGGTGAGGGGTTGGCATGGGTGGGAAAAGGGGACTAGGTGGGGGGAAATGCAGTGTGCTTTGTTGTTGGTCGGCAAGAGGGCAATGCACTGGCACTCCAGACCAGGCCAAGTTAAGGCAAGGCAAGGCAAGGCAAGGTACGAGTATGTGTTGCAAAAGCATTGCGAGATTTATGACGCCTGCCTCGGTTCTGGGTTCAATGCACCAAGAGTCAGAGTGAGACAGAGAGAGAGAGGAGGGAAAGAGATGGTGTTACTTTCACCTAGGCCAAGAAAGAAGTTGCAGCTAGAAAAGCGACTCAACGTGAAAGCCAACGCCTCCACATGTCGCCCACATGGCTGGAGTTTGGCAAAGTAAAAGTCAATTTGGCTGACAGGCAAATCGTAGGCCATGTCCATGTCCATGTCCATGTCCATGTCCATGTCCATGTCCGTTGTCCTGGTCCTCAAAATGCGGCCCGAGCGTTTAATTAATTTGCCACAAAATGCTGCTCGATTCATGCACTGCTGGGGGGCGCCACCAAGGCGCATGCATAATCAGCAATGTTGTTGTTGTTGTGGATTGCGAAGTTGGTGGGTAAGCTGCTTTATTGACAGCCGCAGAGCAAACATTAATTTTGCTTATTAAACAATGAGCGTGCCACATTGCTGCAGAGTAGGAGATGGAGAAGCAGAAGGAGACAGCGGCAACAGCAGATGTTGCAGTTGCAATGCTCGTTCGTGACACATCCGCTGCGTAATGCAATTTAGTCAGGTTTAAGTCCCAGCAGTTGGCATGCAAATTTGCCAGCACGTAAACAGGTAACAAGAGCAAAAGAAAATCTCCCTAATGCCCAGTTGTTCACGTGCGTGTTGCAAGCAGCAGCAGTAGAAGCAGCAGCAGCAGCAGCAGCAGCAGTAGAAGCAGCAGCAGCAGCAGCAGCAGCAGTAGAAGCAGCAGCAGCAGCAGCAGCAGCAGTAGAAGCAGCAGCAGCAGCAGCAGCAGCAGCAGCAGCTGACTCTGCTCCAAAAACTTTGTCAGCTTCAACTTTATGCCAAATAGTCGACGACAGTTGCATATTTTGAATTTATTCAACACTCAGTTGAACCCATTGACAGCTGCTTGCAACAAGGGAGGGAGCGGGGGCACCACAAGTGCCGACAACCTGGCTCCCAAGCTCGATTAATTTTGTGTGCCAGACATCTGAGGTAACCCTGGGTTGCAACATGGATTACATGCAACGTGCAAAGCAAAATTTCCTGTAGCTGTTAGTTGGATCAACATATATTATTTGTCAATTGTTGTTGGCCAAGTTTTAATCTTGGTAAATAATTTAAAATGTGTTGTTGCTTCTTTGGGGTTTAAATTACGAATATTACAACAAGACAATTGGATTTTCTGGAAATTTGCAAATAAATAAACTACTTTGTTTACATTTACAAACGTTTGCAATAAGGAAAATGTGGAAATGTAGTTTTCCAATTGAAATTTGGCAATTTGACAATTGCATTATTATTGTCTGCACACAAAAGTTGAAGTATGAAATATTTTCTCAATTTATTATAAATTGCTTGCAGATTTAAATTTTATGCAATTTTAAGTAAACTTTAAGCAATTTCTCATTTTCTTTAAAAATGTCTAATAAAATATTCTTTAATTTATTATTTTATTTTATAATATCCATTTGTTATTTAAATACAAAAAAAAAAAACCTTTTTCTACATTTACTGCCAGTTTAATGACGCATTTTATTTTGTATTGAAAATTCTTTAATTATTTTTTTGTCAACGAACCACAACAACAACAATGCTTATGTTAGGGAACTCCTATATAAAATTAAAGTCATTAATTGTTTATTTATACATACATAGCACACATAATGCATGTGGCATGTGGCACATGCCCCACATGCCCCCAAATGGCTGCTGGGGCCTTTAAAAAAGTTTTTACAATTTGTCAAGAGTCGGTGCCTCAATGGGTTTACCTCGGTGCGGCGACTTCTATTTGCCGCCTTCTGGCTAACTTCCCCTCTCACTCCGGACCCCCCCCGTCTGTGTATGTTGCTGTAATTGCTCTGATTGTTGTCGTTGTCGCGACATTTGTCGGTGGGCGTAGGTCATGCTTGAGGGCGCCACATTGCAACATAATTATATCGTTTCACCTTTTCTTTCATATTTTTTTCAGTTGTTGTTGTTGCTGTTGTTGTTGTTGTTGTTCTCTCAGAAATGAGTTTTTAATGACGCAATGATAATTCAATTTGTTAGTGATTTATGCTTCATGATATTGTTGCTGTTACCTTTGTGATGTAACGAGCATTCAATATGCTGAAATTGAGAATGTAATTATGCATTGTGTGTGTGTGTGTGCTGAATTCAATTATTGTTGTATTTTTTATATTTTCAAGGTGTGTAGTCAACATTTATATATGATTTCAATGTTTAATTGCCAACGGAATGAGAGCGGAAATTAAATAAATAAATATTTTGAAATTGAAGTGAATTCCTGCATCCCAAATAAATATATCTATGTATGTATTTGTCAGCTGTGGCCAGTGGCAACTTCCTTTTAATTCAATTAAAATATTGATTTCTAATGGAAGTGAAAAATAATATATATAGTATATATATATGTTAATTTCAATATTGAATTGCTAGACTCCATTTTAAAAATTATTTATATGATACCCATAGTATTTCTGGTGGAAACTATATTTACCTGCAGCTCTTCCCACTTTTAATTTAATTTTATTAATTGTTAATGGAAAGTGAGTGTAGGTTAATTATTTATATTAATTTCTAAATAAAATTGCTAGTCTTTATAACATTTTAAAATTGTTTGATATATATATAGTATATCTATTATAATATTTTATTTGATTAATTTGGCAATGAAAATTGAGTGAAAATTAAATACATTTCTTAATGTCAAGCACCAATTTTTCTATACCAATTATTAGAAATTCTTTATCCATCTAGGTGACACTCTGACTCTTTATTTTATTAATATTTTTTTTAATATTTTATTAATAGAGGGACACAACAACATCACATCATATTGAATCCTTTTGACTCCTCCCACATTTCAACTCATAGTTGTTATTATAAAGTTGAATCAATGACTATAGATAGAAACAAGTGTACCACAGGAGGTAATTTGTGATTGGCACTTATCGAAAAAAGCTCGTTAAAATTGCCAAGCAAATGCCGAACACGAGAACGAAGCTAAATTCTCTTATAGAATTAAGAAATAAATGGCATCGCTAGGATTCGAACTCGTAACCTTCCGCTCAAAACAGACGTAGAGTTCATCTCAAGCAAAGGTACCATTGCGGCTGCTAGAAAACAAACGTCTAATTCACTACTTCTTATATATTCATTTTTCGGGGAGTTTTGATAAATCCCAATCGCAAATTTGACAGGCACTTTTTTTCTTGTCGTATAGCGGTTCATCTTTATGTTCTATATAGTCTTTTGTTAAATATTGATGGCCAATCAAAGATATGTGAAATTTATGTTATATTCTCTTGCCTTCAACTCAATGTTAAACGCTTATTTATTATATTGTTTTTTCGCAATGTCTTTTGAATACTCACAAAGAAGGGCAGGTCAACCTCTTGGATTTCTTTGGGTGCACAGATTTCGGTCCGACTGTGACAACAGCCGCTGTCCTCGGCACAACGATGCAACTGGATGCAATGGGGCGTGTAGAGCTTTGAGGGATCACGTTCAACACGCACACAGCGAATTTGCGGTACTCGGCACTTGGCCTCCTTCATGACCTGCTTCCAATGGGTATTGGCCAGAGCTGCAAGAGTGTTAAAGGTCTTCAACTTTCTTCCTTTAAGTATTTTATCCTCTAATCATGTGCTTACCAAAATTTGGGTCGTGCTGGCGACGCGTATTTATCACCGCCTCCGGAGTTCCCAGCTGTTTGTTCTTCTGATCCGTAAGTTTACCAAGGATGTAGTTGTGTGAATAATTGTTGTCTGCATCCTGTAAATAAAGGGAAATTTGATTAATGTTGGTTAACGGCATAGTTGGCAAAGAAAAGTTTAGCCAGTTAGTTGGTTAATGTTAATTATATGAATTGGAGCAGAAAGCTGTAAATGTCGGATGTTGATGTCAGTTCAGTTGTTTAAAAGTGCTCCAGGGCATGTTGTTGGTTGGTCAGTTGTGCTGTTGCATTGTTACGTATACGCCATGTGCACCACATAAAAGTCATCACTAAATAAAGCCCCCATTTGTGCTCGGTGATGGCAATTTGTCACAATTTTTATTGTTATGGCATGGGAAACGAACATGCAGAGATTCAGGTAACGTGCCAGACAAACATCAATAGTAGCAAGACAAGACGGACAAAGCAGGGGGCAGGTTGGTAGGTAGTAAGAGGCATTCGGAGGCATGTGGCATGTGGCAGCAGGCGAACAAATGCTGCAGAACTTCATAAACTAAGAATTCATGTGCACACTGTTGGCCAAACAACAACAGCTACAGCATTTTACTGCAACAATGGTCATAAGTAAGAAGCAACTGTTAATTTGGCATAACGAATTCCGTATACACTTTAATTGCTGGAGCAAGGAAGAACGGAATACTTGAGTAAATAGAAATGTTTACAGACTTTTAACCAGCTAGTATGCTTATGCTTAAGCTAATAGAGAATTATAATCATAATTTAATTACATTCAATGATGAAAAGTGAATCACATAGCTAAAATACCACAGTCGTGGCCAGTGGCATTTATAACAATGGCCACACAAAACAAATTGGCAGCCAAGGCAATAAATACGAGCAACAGAGCAATAGAGAACAATGCCAGACGTTGGATGTTGGACGTTGAATTCTGCTGAGAAGTCGACGGAAAATAAAACAAGAAACAAAAATGTTGACCAATGCGTACAATTGGCAATTTGTGAAGTTAAGCGAAATTAATGAACAGACAGTAAGCGGATAGAGGCAAGGCAGAAGGCAGAAGGCTGAAGGCAGAAGGCAGGAAACAGGCTAAGCCTGGCGACGACCAATGAAGAAGTACTCTTTGGCCATTTAGCTGTTTGTGTGGGCCAATGGCTAAATAAAAGCCAAAAGCCAAAAAGCTGAGCAAATGTCGAAAATGTAAAGCAGAAGACAAGCTGAGACTGAAGGCGAGCTCTTAAGACTGTTCATTAGTCACACAGGAGTTGCAATCAGGAGTGGAGTGTGGAGTGTGGCAGCCACATGCAGGCAGAACTTTTTGGCCAAGGCGCCAAGGTAGGTGCTCAAGAGCAATTGGCATAAATCTTCGTCTTCGTCTTGGTTTTGGTTTTGTATGTTGTTTTCATTTCATTTGGCTTAACATTTGGTGGCCCAGAGCCAGAACAATGGCGCTTTGATGTTGCTCAATGATTTTTAGCGGCTTAACCTTGAGCTTATGAATGCCCCATTGTTTTGCCTCGTTTTTGTGCCCTCCCCCCCCCCTGTGCTGCCCCAAAGATTGTGGCGTTAATGCGCAAATATATGGAATTGTTTTTCTTTATTATGCTGACCATTTGATGGCATTAAAGCTAATTCCATTTGATTAAAATGCTCTGTTCTCAATAGCCAGTGGTTGCTGTAGTTGACACAAATCGTTTTGTGGCCATTGAATTGATTGCCACTGCATAAAAAACGCCATAAAACAAAGGTAAATATACGGATTTGTCAGACAAGAGATGCAAACATGAAGATGCTTTTTGAATGCTGAAGAATCTTGTAGTCATAAAGAGAAGACATTTCATGTTTCATGTTTGGTTTTAGGCAATCAACTATATCAATAATAATTACTAAAATATTGAACAGCTGACATACTTAGTTTGATAGGGGCTTAGATAGCTAACAGCCAAGCAGAGTTTAAGAAAGCTAAAGACAATCCAACGAATCGAACCCTCATATTCTGACGTGAAAGTAACAATTGTAAAAGCCTATTCTGTCTGGGTCAAATGTGCTAATTGAAGTTGTTTGGTAATTAACAATTGTTTCCAACTGACAGCGCTATCAGAGAAGCAGCACAAAGCCATAGATGCCTTCAGGCTTGAAGTGAAAGTCTGTAACAGACCAGATAAATATGCATTTTACCGTAGTGTATCTGCATCAGATTGCACCACCCACGATTTCCACCTGCCTCCTGCCACCGGCCCCATGTGCTGTTGCAGACAGATTAAATTGAGCAGCTTGTCGGTCAGATCGCTGTCGAGGGTTGGGCAGCTGACAATGGAGTTGCGCCAAACTAAATTTGAACAGCCAAAGGAAGGGGGGAGGGGGAATGGGAGGGGGTGGGCATACAGAGCTGAACTGCAGGCTGTTGTTTGACAAAGGGTTTACCAGGCACCTCCTCAACAGCTGTTGCTGCTCCTCCTCTGCTCCTGGCAGTCGTCCAGTCGACAATTGCCTCTGTCATACCCTTTTTAAGGAGTATATTATTAGGGTGACACCAAATGTGCAAAGCATTAACTGAGATATAAAGATATATATAATATATCTCTATTTATTATGAGAAACGTTCTTGATTATCTTTAGAGAGATCGCATACTAACCTACAGTTTGCCTATTTGGTATTGTCTTTGACAATCTGACAAAATACTTGATATATTGCTAAACAATCTGTCGAAAAAAAACAAATTATTTTCTGATATACTCTGATTTAATTTACTTATTACCCAAGGGTATAAGATCTTCGGCGTGCCAGAGATAATTGTCTTACTGTTGTTACTGTTACACAGACGACGATTGAAGAGGTTGGGTAAAGAACAAAAGCACACATATGTATGTATGCAGGTGTGTACAGGTGAGCTTTACAGTCGTCGTTCTGGTCGTTCATCCGCGGGCGGGTTAACCTGGCTAAGAGCCAGACAATACTATAATAATTTAACATGCTGCCATTCGAATTATACTCGAATCGCATGTAAAAAAAATACATCTCTTGTGTAATGTAAGAAGCAAATGACTGCAGGATAAAATACCTGAAAGGGCAAACAGTTGTTGCAGCCATTTCAAGTCAGTTTAACATGAAATATTAATGCAGTTGATCAAATTTAAGGACAGGCAGCAACAGTTCAGTTTAAAGTCAGAGACCGCAAGTGAAAAATTGGGCACCTGGGAAATTTGTGCATTGTGCTAAAGCAGCTCATAAATAAAAGTAGCAACAACAAACAGTGAATATGAATATAAATCTACATGTACTAGTAGTATATGTGGGCAGCAGTGTAAACGTGTCGTATACGCAATAATTGGGTTATCAAAAGGTCAAGCAGATTCTATGTAGATACAAAGGATACCGCTGGGCAAAAGAATAATAAAACAAAAGTTCTATTTTTAAGATACTACTCATATATAGCCTGAAGCGAAGTCAGATTAGGTCAACATTTTAAATAGCCAATATGGCAAACCAGAAACCGAATGCTTCATGGCCAAATCAAATACCAGAAAGCAGCTGTAAAATGCAGCCACAGCACATGAAACCACACAAAGAACTAACCACAGGAATTGAACCACTGAGGTCGATTCTCTTTCCATCAGCTAACAAGCAACAATAAATAATACAAATTTATGCGTTACCTCAAAAGAAAAAGTTTTTTTGCTAACAATCAACTTTTGCAGAACAAACTTTATATGTGTGTGTGTGTGTGTGTGTGTGTGTGTGTGTGTGTTTCTCGCTATCTCTTTTCCTTCATTACTGGCATCCCTTTCGCGCCGATACATACAGAGAACAGAGAGAGAGAAAGCCTTGTGGCAACATCAACTTCATTGCCATTATAAAGTTCAACAAATAAAATTTATATGAATTGCAAAACGCATCAAGCAAACAGGTAACGAAGGGTGAAGTTTAAGGGGTTGAAGGGGTCATCTCGTTGGTATTTTATGCCGTTCCACACTGTGTCTCTGGGTAAACAACAATTACGAGAATACTCGTATTTCTATATGCATTGTTGCGGGCATTCCGTGTGCAGTTCATCTGCCCTAATCGAGAGTCTCGTCATTACTTAAAGGTATTTGACATAGATATGTTATAAAAAGAATATAGTCGAATTGTTAAGATACTCTTCTGTACAGTTTTCAGTTAATTTGAATTATGTTTAAAGCAACTAAACGATCTTCATAGGCAAATAACATATTTATAAAGTCTTGTCCTAATCAAAAACATATATCAGCGGGTAATAGCAAATTATACTTAAATAGTAACACATTTTAATAAGATACTCATATCTACATACGTTAAGTTTGCAATTCTTTTTATTTACCATTTATTTTAATAAAACTGAATTCATTTTTTAAGTACATTCTCTTTTCAACGTTTAACATTTTAATTAAGTTGCCAATTGAAGAGTATTTTCACATCGATATATAGACAATACTAATTTGTTCTTTCCGCTTCTATTTGTTGTGAAAGTTTTCAAACGATGCGCACACAAAACGCTTTTAACAATACTTTTTTCTGCTTACTTGAAACTAAGTTTGGTTACAGTTGTTGTGTCTGTTTCTCTTGCAGTTGAAGTTTAGTTTCAGTTTTTAGTTTCAGTTTTTAGTTTTTAACATTTGCACCACTATCTCTAACTTTTGTCATTTTTTTTTGTTTCAACAAATATATAAATTTTATGGGAAAAAAACGAGAACGAAAACGAAAACGAAAACAATAAAATATATGCAATTGTCATGCGAGGCGTATGCGCAATTTGCATGCAAAGCACGCCTGAAAGCATGCAACAAAACATGCAACAAACGTGATGCAAGCCACAATAACAAGAAGAAAAAAATGCCAAAACGCAAATGTGACAGGCAATGGCAACCAACCACAAATTGTTGGGATTATGAAAAGTGGGGGGGGGGGGAGGAACTGTAGTGAAAAACACCGAACCAAATACGATAAATTGACAGCCGGATTTTTGCGGGTGGATCGGTAACTATTTCGATATCTCTGTCTGTATCAGATTTCGTTCTGCTAATAATAAATTGAAGCGACTCCTTGCCGCTTGCCGCTTGCCATTTTCCGCTTGACGCATGCAATATGACAAACTGACAGCCAGACTGTCTTGGCCATATTTTAGCACTCAACAAAAACTCAAGAGCAAAGTGTCTGACGCCGCGAGTTTTTAATAAGTGAACGCGAACGGAACGCTGAACTTTGATGAATGCAATGACAGACAGACAGACTGATAGACAGACAGACTGAAAGACAGACTGACAGACAGACAGACAGCTTCTACGTATTTCTCCGACAATAGGATCACATCACGCTGCAAAGTGAGTAGAGTTGACAGCAGCAACAGCAAACAGTCTGCAACTGCAACTGACGGTAAAGGAGTCGCCTCGGCAAAGCGCCCAGCACTAAAGGTGATAAATTTCCAACGTTGCAACGAAGTGGAAGTGTCATCAACAAGCAAAATGATGCCAGCAATTAAATTGCCACTCGACTGGTTGATTTTCCTATGCAATTTATGATATACTCAAAGGATTTATCTAACAGATACATACGTATGTATATATCTAAAGGCTACAGCTTGCAGCTTGACTCAGACATAACTCATCAGGGATTATCATTTCATCATAAGTAGTTGAGCTGGCTGTCAACGGGATAAAAAGTGATAAATTATTAAATTAGAATATCCCTATTTTCACTATATTAAAGGGACTTACCTAAATATGAAACTAAAACTCGAATTAATTAAGCAACTCTGCTTAAGATTGTGTGAAATGTGTAGAGTTTGTTGTTCAGCACTGACCTCAAAAGAACTCTAGAGAATGTTTTCTTTTTCTTTTTTGTTGTTGTGGTAGAGTACAAAGTGGAGTACGTTATGGCCAAAAGCGTAGCGAACTCATGCAACGTCATTCGCATATCTCAAGTTCTGTTTTGGTCGCTCGCAGCTTTTCTCTATAATTCGCTCAACTAGTTTGCAATTCAAAAGCTTTGCAAAAACCGCAGCCAAAAGTTTACTTTGCATAGATAAAACCACAGAAATACTTGCCAACTACTGTGTATATATGTGTCTGTGTGTGTGTCTGTGTGTGTGTCCGGCGGCATGTGGCCAAAATGCGCAGTCAAAAGCAGCATCCAGCAACCTGAACCAAACAGCTGCAGTGGCAACAGCGATGGCCAACTGGCCATAAAGCCAAAAGTGTCAAATTTATGAACGCCTCAAAATTTAAAACTGCAACTTGGGAGCAACAGACGACTGACAAGGGGAACGCGGGGGGGTTGGTACGGGGATGACGGAGGTCGAAATCTGGACTAAGGTTGTGTCTGTTGGCTGCAACGCGGGTTATGCAAAGTTTAAAGCCTGCTTTTAGGCGAAAAATACAAACCGCAAAAACTTTACCCTCAGTACAGTACAAAAAAAAAAACACACACTCAACAAAAAAATGGAAAAACGAAACCCAAAAACCAAAATGAATTTTCAGTGCTGCCAACTTTTTGCGGGCTTGTTGCTGCGGGCACTTCTAACACATATACACATACATATACATATACATAAACAGAAATAGGAAAAGTTACGCATATTTGGGAGCAAACGAAATGTAAGCAGATTTACCTAAACCCCCAAACCCCCGCCCCCCCTCTAAAGTCCTAGCGCTAAACGCTAGCCATAAATTCATTTAGTAAGGCAACACTGGTCATAAATTTTCTGCTATCGATTTGCAAGGAAATCCGACGAAAAATAGAAATACGCCAACAAAAAAAGCAAGCTAAATCAAAAGCCAAAGGCGATAAAATAGTTTTTACCATTTGATACTCTAGCAATGAGAGAGAGAGAGTCTAAGAACTTTGTTAAGAAGTATGTGAAACACTTTGCTTAGAATATTCCGATAAAATCGACAATAAACTTCTTACTTTTAATTTACCAATGAAATTTAGTAGAGATTTATATATTTTTATTAAATGTTCACCTTGTTATGAGTATGATTCTCTATTACTAGAGTATAAGTAGTTCGCCACTTGAAGAATGAAATGTTTTTCTATATTTTTTTTAGCTTTCGGTTGCTGTAATTTTGATCAATAAATCACATTTGTATTGCAAAGCGTGGGCGTGGTTAAAGAGTTTTCGGCCAAAACATAGCAACAATTTGGCGGAGATGGAATAACGCAACGGAAACGGAAATCAAAGCGCCATTTGAGCAGGAAGTGAGCTGGGTTCAGTCCAGAGTCCAGGCTCCAGGTTGAGTTTAAGTTTTTGGTCTTCCCGGGTTTATTATGAATGCTGCAGCAATTAAAGCGAGAGCAACGACTAGCGACAAGAGTCTCATTATGTGCAAGTCTTATGGCCTTTTTTGGGTTTTTGCACTTAATATTAATGACTTGCTGGGAAAATTAATTTCTCGACTTTCACTTGCCCCCGCGTATCAGACATGCAGCGGCGGCTCTGTCCTTGCCACAGCCAAGTGGGTCAACATTGATTTCCGTCAGCTGACGCTTCGTTCGGACCCTGGTCTCGGACCAGCCAATGGACACAGCTCATAAATATTCCAGAGGCACGCGCTCTCTGTCGTCCAATGTTGCTTTGCCAAAGTGGGAAAACGGGGCGACAAAGTTGCGGACCATGTGGATGGCGAGGGAAGGGGGAAAGGGGAAAGGCAAAGAAGTTGTAGAAGCGGCAAACATTGATTGAAAATAAAAAAATTTGTCTGCCTTGTACAAGGGTTACTCAGTAGTTGGCATAAAGATATACATTTTCTTATAACGAGCTGTTGCAAAATGTTTAAATCGAATTCTTGAACAGAATGTAGCAAAAAAGGTTTTAGAAAATGGCAACAAGACCCTTAGTAATTACTTTGAACTCTTGAGTTACAATTAATATATTTAATGCTATATTTATATCATATCATAAGAGTTAAGTAATTTGTATGATTTATTTTATATATTTTATATTTTAATAGCACAATATTTACACTTTACATATTGTTAACTTTTTTTTTATGTAAGCCATATGTTTTTATGACTTTTTTCCATGTACACACAGATATTTAAACTTCGAGTATTTCAGTAACATAATTTATGCAATATTTTTATCTTCCGCCTCATGGTAATAATTTCTTGTGCCACACGATATGCAGGCACGCACACACACACACACACACACACACACACACACACACACACACACACACACACACACACACACACACACACACACACACACACACACACGACCATCAGTTCAGATATATTCATTCATATTTAATATGCATATTTAATGACAGTTTATTGGGATTTTGCAGCCGGCAGCTCGGTCTGTGGGCATCGCCTTTAAGCGTTGCAATTTATTGATTTCGATTTTGTATTTAATTTTTCATCATTTCTTTAGACGCTTATCGTGTGATCCATGACAGTGCAAGAAGCTTTGCCAGGCCAAAAAAAAAAAAAAAAATGCTTTAAATAAATGATGATGGGCTTAAAATTCACACAAAACTCCACTGACATTTGAGTTAAATTTCTCAAGAAATTCTCATCATCAATCTGAGATGAGAAGTTAAATAAGGGAATCAATCGGCTTTGACTTGAAGGGTTCATTGACATCCTATACTATACCCTTGACTCTCCCCCCCCCCCTAATGATTCCGATATCATTTCAATTAAGTGCATCTGGCGCCGTTCGCTTGTCTGCATAGTTTTCAGTGCTAGCGAGTGGCCAAAAAGTTGAGCTGCTCCTTTTCTACCCTTTTTGTTTCCCCATCCCAATCCCTTTTCCCTTTAGCTTCTGTTGCCATTCCTGCGGTATTTTGTGACTTGTTGTTGACTCTTGTTGTTTTTGAAGCTGGTGTGATTGCAATTTAATTAAAAAACTTTTAACTCAATGTATTTTTGACTTTTGTAGCTTAAAATTATCAGTTTCCCATGGATAATTGAAGTGGTTCCCGGGTCCCATGTCAACTTAATGGGAGGAAAACAAACCCCACCACATACATATGTACCTCATTAGCTACTTGAGTGGCTGGCTAAGCTGATGTCAAATCGTATTTTGCCTTATCAGTTGGCATTTCAAGTATAATTCCATGGAATTCTATTTCTCTCTTTATCGTTCATTAAACCCCACGGCAAGTGCAATCTCAGTTAATCCCCCCGTCCCTTTGAAGTCGCTTGCACTTTGAACCTTGTGTGCGGTGTTTTCTTGTACCCTTTTGTCGTTTGCTTAACACAGCGGCAACTAATTGAATGGACTGGCTCAACAATTATAATACTTGTATCTGAGGTTTGTTTTCCCCTTTTCAGCAAGAAGCATTTTACTCTTTCCTATTGTTGTTGCCGCCTCTAATGGAGTCTAATGAACTGGGAACTCGCAGAGATAGTCATAGACAGCAGGTAAATTACAATCTGTATTGTGAGTGTACCAATCTAATTAGGTTTTATGTTGGCTGCAATGATCCTTTGTGGGAATTGCTAGATGAATAGAGTTGAGAGTGTAAGAACAACAGTTCACAAGGAGTTATTTAATTGTATTCCAAGCTCAATTACAATCTCAAGTGTGGTCGTAAAAACAATACTTCAATTTCATTCTGAGAATAGAAGGGGTAAGCATTTGTTTTGCGGAATGGTATAAATTTGGAACTTATTTTCGAAATGGGATAAATATGTTTGAAAAACTGTCAGTAATATATATATTAATTTTATTAATATGAAGGTATATTGAAATTAGATAAACTGAGTAAACAGCGTTATACCAAAGACTATAGAACATAAAGATGAACCGCTGCCATACAAGAAAAAGTGTACCAGGCAAATTTGTGATTGGGATTTATCAAAACTCCCAGAAAAATGAATATATGTATATGAAGTAGTGATTTAGATGTCCCTTTTCTAGCGGCCGCAATGGTGCCATTATTTGAGATGAACTCTACGTCTGTTTTGAGCGGAAGGTTACGAGTTCGAGTCCTAGCGATGCCATTAATTTTTTAATTCTAAAAGAGAATTTTGCTTCGTTCGCGTGTTCGGCATTTGCTCGGCAAATTTAACGAGTTTGCCTGCGTCAACAGCTAGACGGAATGGTACGTAGTACCATAGTACATAGTACATGAATGACGACTGTTGTTGTTGTTTTGTTTCCTTCATCGTCTTCAAATGCTTAAATTATTGCTAAACAACGCTGTTACACAAACATTGCAGTTGGGCCAAGCAAGCAGATGTAGAGGCAAAGAAAATCAAATTAAAGTTTTCATAAATTCCAATCACAAATTTGCCTGGTACACATTTTTTGTATGGCAGCGGTTTATCTTTATGTTCTACAGTCTTTGGTTATACTCTGTGTTCATGCAACCACACTAGACCGAATGTAGAGCTTTCTCCTTCAATGATCACACTCGGCTTCCTTTCGTTGCTGTCGTCGTGCCAGAGCGTCTCATTATCGTTTCGGAAACTCGCCGCCTTGCGAATTCGCCGTTGTTCGGTTTGCATCATTGTTGCCATCATGTTGGCAACATTGCTGCTCGTCGTTGTTGTCTAGGGATCTTTTTACTAGTCGTTGTCTAGGGATCATTACTATTGTGGTTGTGTACACACAGCTGTATACCAATCCACATTAACTTATATTTATTTATTATGAGTAATACTATTGATTACTTTGTGAATTTATATTATCCCTCTTACTACAGTAGACTTCTATTGATTAATCTTCCATATGCTGGGAGTGGTCTTTTTATTAAAAATAATTAATGGTGACATTGAATCCTCTGTTTTATCAAGCAAAATTAATTTCTCTGTTCCTTCTGGACATACTCGTAACTCTATCCCACTTACTCTAAACGCTTGTATTACGAACTACTCTTTGAATGAACCCCTTGCGAATTCTTTGCGTTGTATTCAATAGACTTTTTCGAGTTTTCGACTCAGATGCATCTTTTCCTACTATTAAAAACCATATTCTAAACTTTTGTTTACCAACTAATTCTACATAACAATACTTACTTTCCTTCATTGATCCCTAACTTCATTCATATATGTTTTAAAAATCCGAAATTTCTTATAAAATCGAAAATTGCAGAAATCAGTAAATGGAAAAGTTATCTCAAAGTGAACACAAATAATACGTGCTTAATAAATATGGTATTAAACTTATATTTGTTGCTGCTCAATTTAATCTGTTGACATCGCTTTAAAATGTGATGGACAAAAAAGGTAATTAAAATTTGCATTCTGCCCCACGACGACGCATATAAAATTTAATAATTAATCTTGTTGTACAAATGTTTGCATTAAATTAAAATTATATACACATGTTTGTATGTAATTAAATTGCAAATGTCAGCAGAAATAAGCTGGAAAACATCGTTGAATATTTCAATATTTGAATTGAGAATTTCTCTGTTAATTTTCCGATTTGTGTTTCAGTTGACGTGTCATGTCAGAAGTGTTGGTCATTCAGTTGGATAAGCTCCAATTTGGCGTACCCTAAAACACCCTTTTTGGGTGAAATGTAATCAAAACAATTCATAGCCGTTACGCGGCTTTTGTGGGCCTCAAATTGAATTTACCAACTGTCCGAAATCATGTTTGTCCATGAATCGCAAATATTTGCTTAAATATTTTCGCTGATGTTTAACATGTTTGCAACGGTTTCACTTCTGCTTGTTTTTGTTGTTGTTGTTGTTGTTATCCCTTTTGTTATGACTGTGCTATGTGTGCATTTTATGGTCATTTTAATGGTCACGCCCCCACACATAACCCCCAATAGCCTTAAAGCCCATTGTCCATTAGCCATCGCATTGCGTTGACATTTCGTATTTTGTTTGCCATTTGACTGCATTTGACAGAAGTCCAAATTGGTTCTGAGCCCCAAAAATAAATTCACGCTGCGTCACACAAAATGGCAATTTATGCGTAAATATTTGTATAGACATTATAATAGCTCTTTTTTATTATTAACTACTTCACTAAAAAGGTATCTGTTACAATTCAGATTTTGATTAGCCTTGCAATTTGATTCCAGCTTCAACTCTTTGCGTTCTTATCTTTCTGTAGATATATTTATATATTATATTTCCAAATCTCTCTCTATATATAAACTCAGTAAATATCGATCGATTCTCTTCATTAAATACTAAATATCTATACAGTTTACTCCCATTGGCTTACAATTTCCATTAGTATTATTTTTGCATGAATCTCACAGCAATGTTTTTGTTTTATAGTTTGCATTATTAAAGTTGCTTAAAAACATATCTAAGCTTTTTGGTTCACCACAGATAAATGTGCTCTCTGCATTTGCTTTTGTTTCGTTATTGTTATTGTTATTGTTCTAGTTAGCCGTTGGTTGGCGTCTGCTGGCCAAAAGGCAAACCACACAACAACAACGTAAACATTGCTCCACATTTTCGGTGGCAAGTCCAAGCAAATGAAAGCCATAAACTTTTGGCCAGCCTGGGCTAAAGGGCTTTTCCAGTTGTTGCCAAGTTGCGGCTACTTTTCTAAGTGGGTCAAAGGCTATTTTATGTATGCTGTTGATGTATAAGTTTTTAAGTTAAAGCAATTTATAAATACAATTTTAAGTCAAATCAACGTCAGAAATTCTAGGTAACAATTCAATTAAAACAGCAACTACTACTAGCAGAATTAATATGAGTATCAAATTAATTTGCAAGACAAGCGAAATTAAATTTGCCCATAAAGAAATCTAAACACAGTCACGTCTGTGCAACTCGAGGCGCCCCAAAGTGCGAATACGAAAAAAAAAACGAGTGTATTCGTTTATTCGCTCGGTCAATTGAATATTCCAGGCACAGACAAAAAGACGAGACAGCTGTGATTATTGATTGACGAGCGGGGCGAACTGTGGAGAGTTTAGATATGTAGTATATGGAGACGAGACTGAATCGCCAGACGATCGTATAATGTAAATATTTGCTCATGTCGCTGTTGACTTGACCAACAAAATTGGTCACGATCGTTAAACAGACGCGTTATTGTTGTAGTTGCAGTTGTAGTTGTGGTTGTAGTTGTGGTTGCTGCTGCTGTGTGATCATTGCGAGTTCATCTACCTCGACATGTAAGTAGTGAGCAACTGGTATGGATGGGGGCGTTGCAAGTTCAATGCTTTGCCATTTAAAAGCGGAAGTGGCACAAACGTTGTCAGGAGTGGCTCACTTAATGGCAATTGCAGTTTCGCACAGACCACACAGACAATGCCGTAGAGACACTCTACGGGTGCGGGTACGGGAACTAAGGGAACTACGGGTACTATGGATACTATGGATACTATGGGCATACATGTGGGTGGTTTAACTAAGTACCGAGTCTTGTATTGTTACGGTTACTATACGTTTTACTTACATGCCCATTGGTGTCTTCCAGCAACAACAACTTCTCGGCTGCACTTACCTGCAATTGAGTAGAGAAGCGAAAAATAAGCATAAGAATTACTCTCGAGATACTTTTCTTATTTGCTAAACTTTTACAAAGTTGCAGTTCTCAGTGACAGAGACAGAGAGAGAGATGCAGACAATTGTAAAGTCGAAGTTAGAAGCCCCGTTTATGGCTTACAAATGTGGGCAACAAAGTTTTTACAGTCCAGTTGCAGCCCCTTGAGGCACTAACTGCGACTCTCGACAGACATAAAAATTATTGCAAGTTCTCAGTAAAGCGCTTAATGGTCGAGTGTTGTTTGTCTTGGACAAGGGCGACAGGGCTGCCGATAACCACACAGGCAGTTAGAGGAGAGACTGTGTGGAGGCTGTGTGGCAAAGTGATCCACTTGGCAGACCCCAGAGTCGATTAATATGCCACAAGATATTCATTTAGAGTTCTGGAAACAGCAAAATAAGTTGTATGTACTTTGTTGTTGCATAGATTGTGATTATAGAAGAACGAAAAATGCGTTAAGGAAATAGTTAGAGCATGGAAAGTAGAGAATATAATTAGCTTAAGTTAATAGAAGGCGGAGTAAATTTATAGAAGAAAGAAAAGTGTTTTAAAATAAGTTATCAGAATTAAAATTGTTTGAAGACTGTCCTGAGAAGTTCTCGGAAATAATGTCCAATATTAAATACACTTTTTATATAATTATTTTAATTTAATATCTAAATAAATAGTTTAAGTTGATAGAATGAAGTGAAGTATAGATAGAATGTCAAATTCATTATAAATCTGTGATATAATAAAGAAGATAGTTGAAGAAAACAACTATTTAATACATATTTGATATCTTAAAACGTAAAGAGTTGAAATAAATCATTTATTTAAGGGAACTAAATGAAAGTTATGATATATTGTTGAAAGTAAACAGATGGCATAACAATTAACATACTTATTATAGTGTAAGGAAGAAAGATAGAACTATATTAATATTCTGTTCAAATCAGAATTTATCTTTGTTCAAATATTTCTAATAAGTTGACTACCATTTCATTAAAAGTAGAAACATATAGCTGAAAGTTGAGAAAGAGAATTGGCTTTAATATATTTATGTATTACAAGATACTCTAAATATAATACTCTATCTTTCGCAAACTATTAATAATTATGCTCCCACTGATCAATTTTAATAACAGCTCAAAAACGTAGTATCTTTAATAGTTATGAGTTGTAAGAAGCTAACCTTAAACTGATGTTTACAAAATGGCTTGTTGCAATCTCATCTAATCGTCAGGGAAACAACCATTAAATGTTGCACACACATTTCGCTGTTCGTCGATCGTTGATGGGAAACTTGCCGCAATTGGCACTCAACGTTTTTGCGCAAATCTCCATACTATAATCATAAGCGACTGTTTATATGGAAACATTGCCAGATACCAAGCAAACAACACACAACCACAATCGTAACCCGCAAATTTGCGTTGTGTGGGTGTTGTTAGGTTGTGTGTGTGTGCGTGTGTGTGTGTGTCTTTGGGTGTTGCAACTTGTTGAGTCATGACAGCGTTTAGTATGCAGCGTTGGCCTTCAACTGGCACAAAAGCTGACTCTGCCAATGGCCCATCAATCAACATCCCAAACGGATCCAATAGACACCAACAATTGTTGTTGTGTGTAAGTTTTTTTTCACTGTTGCCAGACGAGCGCGCATCTCTTTGATAGTAGCTCCAGCCTTGCAACATGTTGCCGCAAGTTGGGCGCGTTTTTAAACGCCACAAAATGTTGACAAGTGAAATGCATTCCACGCTTACGAATTTAATTGCGATTTAATGTAATGTATTTCATTAAACTCAAGCAATTCCCATGCAATTCCATCCCATGGACCATCAAAATATCGGAATATGTATTTTCAACTTTCACGCAAACAATGCGTCGTTGCTGTGTTGCAGCAAATTGTTGCATTAATAAATTATTTAAAATAAAAACAACACAGTTGCCTTCACTTGCAGTTGTTGTTGTTGCTATTGTTGTTGGCGACATTTACGAATTTTCGGTTCGCCGCGTGGGTGTCAATTTGCGGGCTTAATTTAATTATTGCCAAAACGTATAAAAAAATCGAAGCAAATATCGCATAAAAAACGCAGCAATTGAAATAGTTTTTTAATCAAGACAAAAAAGGCAATTAACGTGTGCGATTCAATGTAGTATGTATGCCACATGTGGCTCAAACTGTTGCATTAATTGTAGTTTCGTTTTTTTTGTTATGCTTGCGGCCAAAGCAATTTTTAATTGCCCACGACAAAAAGTGGTAAACAGTCAAAAATGGCAACCGAGCTAATTACACTGTATTTTTTTATTTCATTTGACTTGATTTCTGGGAAAATGTCAATATTAATTACAATCTATAAATATTTTTGTTATGGCTAAGTGCTTGCAGATTTCTGCTTAATGCATTTAAATTCACATCAGTGATTCATGAATGTCAATTAAATAATTAATTGAACATATTTACACAAGAGTTTAATATATTATCAATAAACTTGTTCGTTTTACAGCTTTAGGAATTACAATGGGACTACGAGAGGAGAAGAATACACACATTTAGGGCAAATAAATGATGGATCAAAGTTTTCGTTGAGCGGCATACCAGTTTTCAAGCTGCATACTTGCTTTCGTGCGATACAACCCTGCACTTAATGACGCTTGCAAATAAGAAGAAGAAGGAGAAGGAGAACCGACACACAATTCGATAGCGTCATTTTTAGCGGCACGCGCAATTTTAAGAATAAATAACTATCCTTAAATTGATTAATGTTAATTTAATATAATAAGTGTGAAATAAATAATATAGATAATGTTTTGCCGGCTTCTTAATGCAGTTCATCAGATCCCAACGCAACATTCTCAAATGTGCAAGGAATGTGCTGACTGAGCATCTTTGGATTTCAAAAGCATTGCCAAATTTTAAAAATCAATTAAGTGCATATATATATTTTATAAATATATTACAATTTATGTATATTATTTATATAAAATGTATGCAAGAATAAAACAATGCCGCAATGCTTTCTGATTTCTAAAAGCGGCTATAAATATTGATTGGTTGGTTTTTCCCCCGACTTAAATGTGATTACGTGCGTCGTTTGGTGACCCGTTCATTAACCGGTTTGTCGTAAATTTTCTGGCACATTTCCTCACTGCAACATTTGTTCCACAAAACGAAAAACAGAAGACACAAAACAGATAAAAGCTCAAATTGAATTGGAAAGTGTGAAACGCCTTCGTTTTTCGCAACAAATTGTCTGTGACTGGGCCAAGCCCAAATGCAGTCCAAATAAATTGGCAGCATTTTCCAATTCAGAAAACTGTGAAAACGATCAAGTATTATGCAAAATACGAAAGCCACAACAGCGTGGCATGCAACAACCCGGAGAAAAGAACTGACATGGGAGTGGGAAACTTGCCACAGATCCCCAGACCCCAAAACCAAAAGTCACTCAAAAGTGGGCACGCGACAATTAGCACATCATTGACACATGTTCGAAAGGGGAGAGGCAGGGAAAGAGTCTCATGTCTTTACAGTCTGAGTCGCATATATATATATATATCTGTGTGTGTATGTGTTTGTGTTTGTGTGTGTTTACATTTGTCGCTGCATTGCTGAGAAATGGAGCATTTTATGCTCCAATAAAAATAATTAAGTGGCGTAATTGATAATGACTTTTTATTTTATTTTGAATTCCTTTTTTTTTTGTACTCGAATAATCATGTCATAATTTTGTGACTTTTTTGACAGCACGAGTGTTGTCTTGTGTGTTGTGCTGTGTGTGTGTGTGTGTGTGTGTGTGAAGCGTGACAAATTTATGAGCAGCGATAAGCAATCATATTAAATGCTAATGTCGGAGGAAGTTGCAACATGCAAACGAACAAGCGATCAATGAATATTCACAATCGACTCATCGGCAGCTAGAGCATCACCAAGACGGGGTGGGGGAGACAGTAGAAGACATTGTTTAATCAATTAAAAAAGTTAGGAATGATTTGATATTTTCGCTTATAGTTGTTTTTTTTAAACGTTGATTCATATTACTAGATCCTTGACTTTAAAAGTCTATTTAGATGTAGATATTTAATGAGTTTTTAGACCCTTTACTTTAATATAGTAAAAAGGGGTCTATTAAGTTTGTCAAAATGTGGATAACAGGTCGAAGGAAGTCCGGCAGACCCCATAAATTATATATATTCTTGATCAGCATCAACAGCTGAGTCGATATAGCCATGTCCGTCTGTCCGTCTGTCTGTATGAGCGCCTAGATCTCAGAGACTATAAGAGCTAGAGCCACCAAATTTGGTATGCAGGTTCGTCTATGGGCTAAGCAGATCTAGTTTATGTTAAAATTTTGACACGCCCCCGACTGTAGCCTTTCCGACTGGTTATTGTTAATGTTGATATTCAATTTTGGCACATTTCTATTTTAATTAGAATATATACTCTTCAAATGCTTAACCTAATTAACTAATGTATTTTTAGAATACAGTCTGGAATAATTTTAAAATAAATCATAGACTATTCACCTGCATTATTATTAACAATGAACTCATCTATAGTGAAGATCTTGTCACTTGGAAAATAAACGATGTTTTCCGACCTTTTTCCCCAAGTCCACTTCATTTATTTATTATTTGAGAGCTTTATTCTCATCTCAGGCATTAGTTGAACTCTTCACTGTACGCAATGCTAGTTTGTATAATGTTTGTGTTTCCAGGCACTTGACATGCTCTCCTGCACTTAGCAGAATCCAATGAAAACTAGAAAAAAAATAGAACTTTTGCAAGCTCTGCAATTGACAACAGAGTGATTTTTTTTTTGTTTTGCCCACCCACCTCACATCGCTTTTCGAGACAGGAAAAGCGAAAGAGACATACGCTTAATAGAGACACGACAACAGCAACAACAACAACAGCAACAACTTTGACAACAACAACAACATGCATTTTCAAGTGCCGTGTCGAAACATTGAACTTTCGATACGCACAACATTGCATTCAAGTTCCCATTCGATTCGTGTCCATTCCATTGGGTCAGTGTGTGTGTGTGTGTGTGTGTGTGTGTGTGTGTGTGTGTGTGTGTGTGTATGTGTGTGTGTGTGTGTGTGTGTATATCTGTGACTCAACATTGATGGCGTGACCAGGTCTCAGATACAGCTACAAATTCCACAGACCAAAGCCAAAACAATCTCGGTGCAGCAACAACTATGATCTATGAACTCGTTGAGCTTGCCAATGTGAAGCATAAATGTATTTTACTTACGTACGAAGTACAACTTAAATTGCACTCGACCGTTGCATAAACAAATGCTTGACTCGATTTTACAGTTTATTTTGGAAAAGGACCTGAAAAGTTGTTGGGGTCTTCAATTTATGCGGAGCACAGAGAGATTTGTTGCTATCACAGGCTGAAGAGTAAATACCCTTGGATAAATTTAATTATTACAACAAATATAGTTTGCTTAAGCCAAGTAAAGTAGATTAAATCATAAACTATATGAATTTTGTTTCTTTATTCGCCGTTGCATACTCACAGCTGCATTAATATGCCCTCTGGTCGAGGGTATTAAAAATTCAATGACAAATTGGGAAACGATTGGTTCGCTAACGATTCTCAACAGTTTCATGGGGGCTGCTCCAACAAATTGACTCAATTTAAATATCGATTAACAAATAACAGACGCAGCAACTGTCCAAAGGGGCAAGAGTTGCCTCTCCCTCTTTCTGCCCTTTTCCCTCGCTTCAGATCGATCTTAAGTTACAATTTCCCTTTGTCGCTTGCCGCAGCAAAGCGTGACCATATTTTTTCTTTATATTTCTCTTTATTGTTGTTATTGGTTTAGTTTATGTCTTATTATGCAGACAAAGCTAGGGCATCAATGGGTTTACATATTTGTAGAAACTTTATGCGATTACGTGTCAATAAATCTTGTTGATATTCAATAAAGACAAAAGGTCAAAGCAACAAAGTCTGACTAATTAGGAACCGCCCACTTCATGCGCAACTTTCAGTTTCGTTTACGTCTGTTTACGAATGTATCTTACGGATGCACATTCGTAATTCTTCAAGTGGCTATTTGAATTTTGAATTTGATTCGAATTCGAATTCGATTTTACTTTTATTGAATGTAAATATTTGTTTAACGCTTCAAGCAGCTTGTAAGGCAACAACAATACGTGCTGTTTATGGCACTTTTTTTTTTCTTTATTATTTTTATTATTATTTACGAGTATTTACAAGTATCTTTGGTGCTATGAATAGGGCTTAAAGTCACACACACACATGCTTCATAAAACCTTAAGGGCGTAACAAATGCCAATATTGACAAGCCGACTGACTGACTGACCGACTGACTGAACTATTGAGCTGCTTAGCCGCAATCAATTGACTTGAAGATACACGTTTTGAGTTGTGCTTTCAGTTTTATATCATAGAGTCATAAGCTCCCTTTATCGAAGAGTCATAAAACATTAACTTCACTTTCATGACTGTGACACAGAAGTCAACTGGCTGTGACCCAAAGTGAAAATTGTTTTTATTATCGATAGTAAAAATAATAATATTTTCTAAGCATTAAATGCGCATAAAACTCTTTTTCTTTTCGATTGTGTCAAATGTCTCATCAAACTCTGTCGTTTTTATGGCCAAAGATAAGAGGTTTCTTTGCCGCCAGACAGACTGACAGACAGACAGACAGACAGGCAGACAGACAGACAGTGCGTGTGGCATGTGACGACGAGCACACGAATACAAATCAAATTGCTTAATTGGGTTTGCCGGGAAGCTTCCCCAAAAAAATAGAAAAACAGTGTGAGGAATTTGTGGCGTGCCGCTGCCATCAAATGCCAACAGTTTGAAGTGTGTCACACGGTGGATTTGGACATTTATATGAACAAATTATATATCAGACAATCTGCTCTCTGCGTGTGTCTAATGAATGGGCGTTCCCACTGTCCGAATGATAGAGGAATCTGCCTGACCATGACAAGTGCCGGGGCAGACCTTCTGATCGTGCCTTGATCGTGATGGGATCAGAGTTCGTGGTTCTTTGATGAGTGTCGGATGTGGGTTGATAGATTACAATACATATAAGACAACTGTGCTTAATTAAGACTAGTCTATGCAATTGGAAAAAGGGTTAATTAATCAAATAATAACAATTATAATCAAATAAATATTTAAATGTAACTGCAAGCTAAAGTTAAAGTGTCCCAAATACAAAACTTTATGGTATTTTATAGAAGTGCCACAAGAATAATTGAATACAATTATTTGTGTGAAAGTTAAGCAGTCTTTTACGTATTTCTTTTCACATGCTCATTTCAATACGAAGGAAATAGAAAAGTAGAATGATAAGAAAAAGAACTTTTAACATTTCCATTTTGCATTTGCAACTCTTAAATTCCATTTTCTCTATTTTGTCTGCTTATGTCTTGAACTGAACGCACAAAGCTTCTGAGTGCCATATGAAATGGATGTCAGTATTTCAAAATTTCATACTCTATACTGTTGCTGTTGGTTTGATTTCTTTTCAATTCTCAGTTGCTTTCTGTTTTTGTTGCTTGTGTAATGCTTATTAGGGAAAAAACTCCCTATAAAGATTGAACTTTTTCTGTGTCTGCAGTTTAGCTTTAAATTTATGACTGACTTTACTTAGCACGAATCGAAGCAACAGCTGTCATAAATTTTGGTCAAAGTATGGCCCATAAAAGATACATAGACTTTGCATGAATTCTTTGAGTTTGAGTGGATTTAATCGTTATGCATTGGACAAGAGCTTGAAAGTCATCTGCGGCTATGATTTAATTATGTTGCAAATTAAAAGCACTGCGAAATGCCCAAAGCGAACTGCAGAAATTCATTCAAAAGATGCAAAAAAAAACTATCTGACGGATGGCCAAGAAGCCAAGCAAAGCAGAAGCAACAACATGTGTCTTACCCCAGGCGCGAGCAGAAAGTTCATGCAACGTCAGCAGCACGTCAACAGCATCGTCATCATCATCAGCAACATCATCATCAGCAGCATCATCATCAGCAGCAGCATCTTCATCATCCGCATTGTTCCCAGACCCCGTACATAAAAACTGACATAAATTCAGTTAGCTGTGATGCATACGAAAGTATCTAATAGATATCATCTTGATACTCGTCCGCAGTTGCATTGCCGGCAACATTGTATAATTGACTACATGCCTGACTGACTGCCTAACTGACTGACTGACTGAGTGAGTGAGTGCGTGAATGAGTCTGTGAATGATTCAATGCGTGCAGCACTTGGCAATACTAGCTACTGTATGCGAGTTGTCTCGTATTTCTACTGTCGAGATACTTGCAGATGTACGATTGAGATACAATTGAGGTACGGGTCTGCGGCGGATCACCGAATGTTTTCTCCCTGCTCTTCCCCTTCGCCCTCCCGCCCGCATATGGAATCGGTTTGTGTGTCTCTTTGAGATTTGACATAGTTTGCGTTTTGAGTTTTGGTTGTCAATTAAAATGCCCCGAATTTTAATAGCAGCAATCAGAGTAGGCGGATGCACTTGGTTACTCTTTTTGGGTGAGTTTTTCCAGTGAAAATGTTGAAAAATTGACATCAAACTGCTGAGAAGTGATTAATATTATTGTTAAATTGCCTGAGTTATATGGGAAATTATCGAATTGTGACTTGTAAACACAATGAATTGAAAACAATCAATAAGAAATATGATATAGGGGCAATCTAACATAGAATTCTAAGCTGGGAATATGGATTTCGACTTGTAATAGTATAGAACTAAAGAATATTCGATTGATAAATTACTTGTGTTGAATTTCATATGCTAGCTACTTTTGTTATTGATTGTAGAAATATTTTACAATATTCCGAAACACTGACTATATCATATTCATATCTATTTATACTACTTTTAGTTTGATATCAAATTTTATATAAATTATAGAAGACGTATACAAAATACTATTCATATTCTATTTTACTTTAATATTGATATCTTGATTAAAGAAATATATTCATATTTTATTTGAATTAAATGTGTCATAAATTACTATAAGTTGCTCTCCTGCCAACAGTAAGCTCTATAAATTTGTCTACCTATTGGAAAACACATTTTGTCTGTGCGATTTGTTTGCTTATTGCATTTGCAACACTTTTATGATTTTTCTAGAATTTTTCCGGGTGTAAAAGGCCAGGGACGAGGGGAGTGAATTGGGAGTGAACCTACGCAAATGTCAATTGGCTTCATTTGGCAGTTCGACATGCGCGTTGAGCTTCATTAACTTGTTGTTTTTCGCAGCATTGACATTTACTTAGATGGCGGCGCCCAACCGGGTGAGCATATTTAATGGATTGCCAAAAGTTTTTAGCCATGCAGAATTGTGTCGAGAAGTGAACCGAGCTGTGAACAGCGAGGAAAGCCGGAAAATCTTTTAGTTACTTTGTGAACACACAACGACAGGTGCAGGTATTACAAGTACTTAGTGCAGGCCTTTTGTTTATGCTAGCGGCAATTGCTTTGTTTATACTTTTGTGTACCTAGTTCTTTTTGTTTCTGTTCTGTGTTTATTACAAGTAAAAAGTGCCACTTGCACTCTCTGGCAGCTGCCGAGGGGAGGGAAGTGTTGCAAGCGGCAAGCTTACTGTGGCATTGGCCAGGCCATTGAACCTGAAGTTTATGCAGCTTTCTGATATAAAGATTATTACAAATTGTGTGATATTTTGAAGTAAACTTTTTCAAGGTGTATCCCATTGGCTTAATAAAATATATGAGGTCGTTAAATAATCTATTTTTAGTAGCAGAAACTAAAAATTTAACTTTTGAAGAAGAAAGTAACGAAATTCTAAACACATAATAAGTTTAGAGTTTTTGGAAAAAGTAATTCATATAAAGCTTATAGATTTACTAAAAGATTAAAGATTTATTCATGCGATAGACAAAAAGTGTCACGACATTTCAAGTCTCTGGCATCGCATAACAATTTCTCTTTGCCGCGGAGAAAACACCAAAAAAATTTGTTAATACTTTCAGCCAAATTATGTCACATTTGTTAGCCAGGGCCTTAACGTACTTTTTGGCAATTAACTAAAGGCCACAACCTGAGTTCGAATCTCGATTATGTTAGGTCGTGTAAACACTCACGAAGCAATTGATATGGTGGCTCAGTTAATTTGTATTGCCAAAGAGCTGGAAGACCACACAACAAATAGAAAGAGACAGAGTGATAGAGAGAGAGAGATAGAGAGAGAGAGAAGAAATAACACAACACGAAACTGATTAATGGGCAATGTTGCAGAAGAAAGAAAAGCCGTTTTGGGAAATTGAAAAGCCAATCGCATTTTGTACTTTTGTACTTTTGTTGTTGATATTGCCAGGGCCAGTTTGTATTTATGTTGTACAACAAATGATGTGCCGGCCAATTCGACAGGCAATCAAAATGAAGTTACGTCCACGTGGCCATTAATCAAGTCTCGCCCTTTGGACACGGACACGGCTTCAATCCCTTCTACTAGTATATGCTACCTAGCAGCCGAAACAGAACACGGAAAGAACCAAAGCCAAAAGAAACAATTTAAAAACAAATTAATAGTGGGGAAATTCGTTGAATTTTGGGAACTGGGAAGCGTTGTTTTTGTTTCCAATGTTTAATTAGTTGGCACAGAACAAAAGGAGCGTTCTTATTATTATTGTTGTTGTTGTTGCAACCGCAGGCACATTGAAAATGTGTCTGGGATCGAGTTTAATTAAAGCCGCCGGCAACAAAAGTGTAAAAGCCAAAACTTGCACTTTGAACTTTGCACACGGGCGCAGGCCAAACAGTTTGGCCTTCATTGGCATCAGCTAAAGAGTTGAGCAACTGGAAAACCGGCTGTCGTCCTGCCAGTCCTGCCTGTCCTGCCTGTCCAGGAGCAGTCCTTCGAGCCGCCCGGAGTGTAGCCTGAAACTCAGATCCTTTGTCAAAGGACGAACCATAAACAACAAACAGTACAAAGCCCGCCCGAAAGGCTTCCATTTGCAAATAATTAAAATTGCGCGGCCAGCAAAAAAGAAAACTGTGAAAATGTACCGGAACATTTTTATGCACAAAACGAAAAACCGAAAAACAGAAGAAAATTAAGCATTTTTCGGTTTATTTTTTATTTTACAGGGACACAAAACAAGGGCGCCGAAATAAAATAGTAGAAATTGCTGTTAATGCAAATAAAACGAAAAAAATGCAAAAGAAAAAGGCAAGAAAAGCGCCCAGGGATACTGTAGGGGGTGTGGGGAGGGGGGGGGGCGCTGTATGCTTATGGTAGGACATTTTTAGTTAATTAAAACTAAAAGTGAAAATGCGCAAATTGCGGGTAATAAAAAACGCTTAGGGGACCCAAAAGGCGATAAACGCCAGCGGGAATTTGAATAATGGCCAAAGAAAACTGAATACAAAATTGATATTCGACTCAGCAAAATGATAAAGCGAAATCTAGCGAAACAAATAGGAAAATAGAAAATAGAAAATGAAGAAAAAAAAGAAAAACAGACTAACAAATGGCAAGCGGTAAAAACAAATGCAATTTGATATGCAAACACAACAAAAACTGCAAAATAAAATTGTGAAATTTGTATAAATAAAATGGAGAATGCAAAACGGAGCTGCATAAATGGAAAACTGCGCAGTGCAACGCCTGGAAAACTCGCCACGTTGACAAAGTACACTTGCGGGATGCGGGATGGCGGAAGGAGGCCCAGAGGAGGCAGCTTTTTTGTTTAGCCCAACTGTGTTGGCCAAGAGAGAAGGCGTGGACAAACAACAGGACAAAGGACTTGGATGCTGGCAAGGTTTTTTCCCTGCCTGCCAGCACTTTATCGCATTTAAGGTGACAACGAATTAGCAGCGCTTGGAATCCCAAGAATGCTGAATGAACAAAACTGGAGCTGAGACAACTAGATACTATTTTTAAAATGAGAGCACGATTCCCCAAGAGACAGCAGACTTTGAAATACTCTTGGTAATAGTTTTGACCTGTTAAGACCGTAAGACTCTAAATTGTAATCGATTTGATTTGATGTGAATGATTAATATTGGAAACAATGCTTAACTAATGCAGTTATATAAATATGAGGTTGAAGAATGATAAATACATTACTTCCAATTAACTCGAAAAAAGTTAACAAAATTATAAGAATAAAGCAAAATCATATCATTTTCTATATGCAAATTTAGATACTTTATTAAAATGATTAACATTTTTAATTGATATATTCATTGGGTTAGCAAATTATAGAATACAAGAGCTATAATAATAACGCTGATTATTTTCGGTCTCTGTATTAGGAAAAGAAGTTTCGGTTACATAAGGATATAAATAAAAGTAAAGATTTCTTCTATCTGTAACAGTTTTTAGAAATATCTTTGTAATTTCGCAAATATTCCGTTTTAATACAAGACTGTTTCATATTCCATAAACTTACGCAACGTTTTTAATGTCTTGTGATTAAGATATTTATAACATCAATGTTTCATCATCATTTTTATACTCACAATTAGCTACATGCTTTGACGATTTCCGTTTTAAGCTAAAACCAAAGAGCTTTAACCGGAAACTATGCAAATGTCTTTCTTGTTGACCAGGGACACAAAAATGGGACCGCATACGTAAGCAAATGGCAAAACGAGGCTAAAAAAATGCAGATTAAGTCAACGACTTTGCCTGGAGAAATGGATAAAGGAATGAAGGAATGAAGAGCAGAGGAGAGAAGACAAATACAGATGCAGAAAGAATAGAGAAAATGATAAAAATGTGGCTGCCAGCTGGTGCACCTCCAACTCCTGCAATTTATATAGCCACAACAACAGAGATACAGATACAGATACAGAGATATACATGAAGCTACAGATGGAGATACAGTACTCAGTATATATATATATATCTGTGTATATATATTTCGTCTCTCGTTTCAGACCCGTGCATGACAATTAGGTGCAAATGAGTAGAAACGCATGGAGTTGGTAAAAAGGCGTCTACGTTGGCCATGGATCCCATGCTCGGTCCTCGGTCCGTGGCCGCCAACACCCTTGAAATGATGGAGGCGTCAATCGCCTCAGGGGCCTGCTGCATTGTGGCATCAAAGTCTCCGCCCGAAATAGAAGACCAAACAACATTTTCCATGTTTATTTCAATTGCATTTGGTGGCGGCGGCGTTGGCGGAGGCGGAGACGTAGGCATAACGACGAGGGAAAGCCTAAAGTTCTCATAAATTGCGTAAAAATCAAGAGAAAAAAATAATAATAAAAGAAGGCAATGGAAATTATGAAAAATGCCAAGTGAAGTGGATCTTAACTCGAGGCGTTACTGAAAAATCATCATTAAAAATTAGCTGCACTAATTTGTGTGAAAATTAGGTCATGACTTTGCTTGCTGGCTGATAGAGAGGAGAGACGTGTTGATGCGGCAATTGGCTGCATTGCATTTGGCAACAGTAGGAGGAGAGAGGGGTCGAAGAGGGGGGTAAGAGCGTGTGCCAAGTCAATGAAGCCACAGCAGCTTAATTGTTTTAATGCTTTGAATTAATTGAATGGTAGCAGTTTCTCCTCTCCCTTCTCCTCCTCCTCCTCCGTCTCCTGCTTGCTTGCCACTTGGCCTCACTCCAGTTGCAACTGCGTTGTTTACTTGCGCCAAATTTGAAGCGGCTGGCAATGTTTGAAGTGCCCCCAGAGTTGCAGGAGCCCAACCAGCAGAATATGCCAGCTAATAGACTGATTGCAGAAGTTGCAACAACGTGGGGCATGGCAACTGTAAAGCAAAAGCAAAAGCAATGGCAAACAGCAAACAGCAAAGTGTCGGGTTCGATTGGTGCAGCAAATAAAATTGAGTGGCGGGGCGCCAAACCGATAAGGGCAGACATAGACATAGTCTCGCGGGGGGGGGGCAGCGTTCGGAGGGGGAGGAGTGTGAGTTAAATGGGAAACGAACTAAATACAAATGTAGTGTTAATAATGCAAGGCGATTAGAAAGATGAAAGTGGAATATGTACAGATATAAATGTGAATGTATCTACATGTGTGTATCTATATTAGTATATTTGTAAGTGCTTCAATTAGCAACTTGCTACATCTATTGCTATAAACAGAATGTAAAAGATACATTCATATTATATGTATATCTGATATTTCATTGTGAAACACACAGAGCATACCAATGTCTATCACATTTTGTACCTCTAATAAAATGATATTGTTTGCTGCATTTTCTGGCAGACGCCAGACTTAAACGGAAATTGGCTAAAATAACAAACATCTGAGTCATTTGGCCAACTAGATATGTATGTATAGATGTATGTCAGACAGAATCGTCGCTTGATTTCGTCTGAATTTAATAATTGCGTTGACCGCAACGATTAAAAATTGGCAATGTGCCAAAAGTTTTTGTATGCCAAAAGAAATACAAATAATTTGTTTATATTCAACAGCAAGTGCCAGTCATTATCAGGCGACTAATTACCTCTCATTTGCCCATTAATTTTCCATTTTCCTATGTAAATCGATTATATTAGCAAATTTGAAGGACCGCCCCAACTCAATATGACTTAATTAACATGTTAAAGGTATTGGCAATAGAAAAGTTAATGCTACTTTAAGCTTAATCGAAGTAGTAGCAGATTACTGAAAATTAATAAAAGTAACTACGACATGGAGTAATAAATATATATAAATATATAATACAAATAAGTTTATTCACTGGTTAGTTCCATTCAAAATGTACAAAAGATAAGAGTGGATTATTAATTATGGTTCGATTAGACTGAAAACTAAATACAATTGTATATTAATAATGGCCAATTTTAGACTTATTCTATCTACAACTCTCGCATCTTTCACATCATTGACTTAAATTCCTTGTGTGACGAAATAATGCACATAAAAGTATCTGCGAAATCTTGCTAACAGGTGTCGACTGCACATCACGTAGGATTACAATCTTCTGAGTCAGATACAAATCAAGGGATGGGCAATAGAGAATAGACTGTTGGCTAAGTGAAACATAGGGAGACCAGAGATTTCATCTATTGTAGTGTATTGTGTGCACTTAATACGCTTTTAATTGATAATATTGAATGGAAGAAGTCGGCTTTATTTTCTAGTGTTTTGCACAGTGTTTTCACATAAATCTCCATTGAATCTGAACAATTATGCCAGGCAATTAATAATAAAAAGCGTGCCACACAAACAATCAACTAATCTAAAGCAAAAGATCTAAGCGGAACGTGCAGTGCAATCCCAATGGACACAAATTCATTTGTATGCCAAGTGGCAACTGGAACTGTGGCTGCCACTTCGACTAGGACTGCGTGCAATTAGCGGGACAAAGGGAGGTGACAAAATTTACTCATCGCTTATATATTTTTCAATCGACGAGATGTAAATTAATCAACAATTATAGTCATACGATTGTGAATGTTATTCAGAAAGAATAAAACAAACTGAAAAAGTTGGGTAAATAGGAGATGAGTAAGCAAAATATATAAATTATCCATGGGTATTATTCAGATTTGCAGTAAAGTTTAACAGAGAAATGGCATTATGCGTAAATATTAATCGAAACAAATCTATTTATTTATTTTGGTTAATAATTTTATTATTAAATGTCTGCGTTACATGATGTCACTTCTATATTATTGGGACTGTCACATGATCTATTTGTACTAGGAATTAAGGTTCCTTTGTTTTAAATTTGCTAAAGTGTTGTAATAATAGAAGATGGTATCATTGAAGCTAGCGCTCTCATTTTAAAAATCTGTTATCTTGCCAAATGTCCGATAACATATAATAATAATATTAATATTTAATCATTTCACATATTATGATTTGGTGACTAATATATATAAGCCAAAGGGATACAAACTCAACAGAATTAATTAAAATATGTAACAAAATTAATTTGATTTTGTAAACATACGTTTTATACCCTTTGCCCATTAAAAATTGGCAAAAGCGGTCTAATGTCTTTGTGTGAATGTATGTAAAAGGCAGAAGGAGGGATCTCCGACCCTATAAAGTATAGATATTCTTGATCAGTATCAATAGCCGAGTCGATTGACACCTGCCCGTCTGTCTGTCCGTCTGTCCGTCCGTCCGTCCGTCCGTCCGTCCGTTCGTCTGTATGATCGCGTCGATCTCAGCAACTTAAGATCTAGGACTTCAAATTGGGAATGTACAAATGGTTTGTGGTAAGACTTTTTCTAGCATTTTTCTTCTTTTTTTTTTAGCTTTTTTCAGTTGCACCAACTCACTATATTTTTTAATGGCAACAATTTATGTACGATTTAGATTAGATTTAAAACTAAACCTTAACTATCTTTCAAGCTTGACTGCTAGAATTTCTACTTCAACATCGGTGGAATTAGTTAATAAATAAAACCAAGCAAACACTTACATTATCATGGAATTGATTTGAGTTTTTTGTAAATTTGTTATGCACTTTGAGTGCCTGTATTTTCTTTTCACGTTGTTTTTTTTGCTGGCGATGCTTTTGTTCCCGTTTTTTCCATTCCCATTCGGATTCCGTAAAGATATCACCATGTCCCTCCTCTTTCTTTTGATAACTGTTCCGATTGCCAATGTTGTTTGCATTTGTCGCCAGTTTTCTGTTAACCAGCGGCATCTCAGTCTGCACTGCATCCAGTTCCCTGTTGTAGGAGTAATCAATGTCATCGGCAGTCGCTGCTCTTGTTGTTGTTGCTGTTGCAAGTCTAATGGCATTCGGTGGATCGGTGGGGCGGCTCTCGCTGTGACTGGGCTGTGACTGGGATTTATGCTGATGATGACGCAGTTGGAAGAACCCATCGTGAAACTCCCACGCCGGCTGATATTTGTCTAGTTGCCTCAAACGATGGCGCAGATGTTGATGTTGATGGCTCTGGGATGGCAATGCTAGCAGAATCTTCATCTTGACTGCGCTTTTATCGTGCTTCGTTCTGTACTCATCAGCGGACAAATGCAGCAGTTCTTTCTGTTGTTGTTGCTGTTGTTGCTGCTGCAACTGGTCGGGCAACACCTTCTCCATGGGGACGACGTGTTGTTGGTCATTAGCGTTGGCCTCGAGGCCAACTGAAAAAAGCACCAAAAGCAGCCCAACCACGTCTACTCGTATGCCCATTTCGTTTCAGTCGGAAAAGTGTGGTGACGTGGAGAGGAGGAGGAAGTGGGGTTGCTTTCGAAATGTTTGCCACAAAAGATCTTTAATTAATCGCTTGCGAAGTTTTGGTATTTTTCAATTACACAGAGAAAATTGCCCAATTTTATTGCTTTTCTGTGGTAATTGATGAATTCTTTAAATACTTTTCATAAGTCGCTACGAACTTCACTTAAGGATCTACGAAATGCAACTAATTTCTTAGTTCATATTATAAACAATTTCTGTCAGCACATACTATGTATATATTGAATTAATAAAAGTAATTAATTAAGATTGTCGAATTGTCTTGCTGTCGGCTTTGCCGGTATTTTGCATCGCTCGTAAAACGCTATTCCAACTTCTACGTCATTTCGAAACGTACTTAAGCGCGCGCACACAGATACTCACATGCATACACGCACATACGGACGGCAGCAGAGACACGCTTGATGTGAACGCGGCGAATTTCACATTCAACTAAAGGTAACATTCGCTTCGAAGAAAATTCTACAAAAACACAAAACAGCTGTGTGTTCGCTACCAGCATAAACAGCTAGAGAGCGGGAGAGCGTATAATGCGTACGTGACGCGAGAGCGCACTAAAATGCTGCTAGACAGGTTCATAGCATCATGTTGCTAAGGCAGATGTGAATGATTAGGCAGCATGTTGCTAAGCGGTGTCAACTTGTTACTTTCAGTTGATTAATTCAATTAACAATATTGGTTTATATGTATACTAAAGAAATGGAATGCTTAAATGGAATTAAAATTAAATTATTTAAATAATTAGCTTAAATAGCTCTATTAATTACGTGTCTAATTTAATTTATATTTTACTGTCAATTCAAAACTATCAGTTCAATAGGAATAATTTGAAGAATTCACTTAAATAGCTCTATTTATTTTATGTGTTTAATTTCAATTGATATTGAATTGTAAGTCTCCTGTTCCGTTCCAGACAAATGCTAAAATTTGATATAAATTAAATCACTTAAGGAATTTAATATCTCTAAATATTTTATTACTATTTAATGTGTCTAATTTTGTCAATTCTATTATATGTATTTGAATTCCCCTCTTCTGTTCACTGGAACTAGTTCACAATGATTTGCTGTTGGCAACATGTCATTCCTTTGTGTTGCTGTTGGTTCCGGATTAAGTTGTTATTGTTGCGGTTGTCAACACGTCACGCAGCAGTTTCATGATTGATCGACTTGCACTTGCAACGTGCAACGGGCAACCTGTAACATCAGATGCTACCAACGTATCATCGTTTCATGCTCCCCGCTGCTGCCGATGAGGTGTTGCCCACTTGCACTTAATTGCGTGTTGGGCCAGGCAAATCAACGCCCCGGCCGCCAAAAGCCGAACGCCTCTGGAATGCGATGGTCGCGGGACGTGGCCAGGGGGGGTTGGTGGCAATTGCAGACCCAAACGGGCAACTGGGCAACCGGGCAACTGGGCAACTTGGCGCCCTGCCGCGTGGTGGCCTATGTGGAAAATTTATGTGGCCAGTTGGTCGGTGCGGTCTTGACTCGCTTGGGGCATCTTGGGGCGTTGCAAGTAGCCAACGTTATTGTTGTTGTTGTAGTTGTTGTGGCCGCTGTTGCTGCATAATTGATAAATGTTTACAAATTATTATGTTGCACACACAGCAACAGGCCACCCAGACGCGGATAGTCTGGTGAAAGCAGGCGCAGAATTATATTTTTCTGTTCCAGAAGCCACGTTGCCGATTTTCACATTACCGCAGCGTTGTCTGTTTTCATGCGTCGCCCCAACTGCAGTTCGTGGCTAATTAAAATGAATTTCTCAATCGTTTTTGCACCGTGCCACGTCTGTGGCATAAAATACGCCATTTGCCACTTCCGAGGCAACAAACGATGATGATGATGATGATGATGATGAATATTTATAGACAAGGTCGCAGTAGCAACAGTCTCAATTAGATCAGATATTGCCCAGGAACGTAACGAATGCAAAAGAAGTTTTATTCAATTTAAATTCGAAAATGGAAAATGGAAATCAAATTTGTTGCTGATGATTGTGAAGTCTTGGTCATGGTCTCATCTCTTTATTTGCCCCTCTCGCTCTCCGGCCATTAGCTTTCTTGTTACCATTGTTCTGCCACTGCTTTCAATTTGCCTAAGTTGCCATTTGCATGAGAAGAAGGAGAAGAAGAAGGGGCAGCAGGGGGCAGCAGAGGGGCAACAGCTGCCACAACCACAAGACAACCGCAGACAAATATACGTGAATTACAAATACAAATACGAAGCAAATGCGAATACGTAAACGAATACGAATTCAATACAAAATGCAAATGAAGCAGAACCAAATGCGGCGCAAAATCATAAAAATCAAATTGAAAGCGGCCCTAGGGACACTGCGAGGGGTCCAAAGGGGTCCAAGGGGTCCAAGGGGTCCAAGGGGTAGATGATTCTGCTAAATAATTGACATATCGAAAATGAAATCGAAACCGCAGTCAGAGCCACAAAAAGGTGCGGCCAGAACATACAAAAAGCAGCAATGAAATGGCTTGATAAAATCACATTATAAAGAGAGCAACAACCCCTAAGAGGAACCCCTAAAAAAAACCCTCTAGGTGTTATACATAGCTAGAAAAAACTCCCCTTATGCGTGTGCTAGGCTGACAGGCGTTTCCTGCTAATTGCGGATGCGTTTCCGAATCAATAGGAAAATCCTAATCCAGTATTCTGTATTTCTAAAAATGTCACCTAGATTCAAACATTCCCGCTGATCTATGACACTCTCTGGGCCACAGTCCAATTATGTTTAAAATATTTGGAAGCGTTTAAACCGTTTACAACAATGACAACCTCAGTAACAACAGGGCAACGGATAAAGTTGATGATGATGTTGATGATGAGGGGCAGCAAATTGACTTAAGATAAAGTGGCTCAAGAGCGGTCGGGTTGACTGTCTGTCTGTCTGTCTGTCTGTCTGTGGCCCAAGGCCAATGGTAAAAAGGGTGCGCAACGCAATTTCCGGCTTACTGGGGGGGTGGGTTAAGTGAGGGGGCATTTTCATTGAGTCAGCAGACAAATATTTAACATTTGCTTGTTTGTTTTTTTACCAAACAAATGAGAAAAGTTGACATTGTAAGGCAACTGAAGGCAGTCAAAGGTCAGAGCGCATGTGATATGTAAATGAGGCATGGAAATGGCAGATAAGATTTGTGGTTACATATTGTGGCATATGGAAATGATGCCAACCAGCGAGAGAAACATTTCATTTCTCATTTTCTGATTGCATTTTCAAATTGAAATTCCTTCTAATTCTTGTGCATTCAACACGATTCATGATCCAATGACACAGTTTGCAACTGCAACAGTTGGTGGCCACACGCTGATGAGCTGCAGATCGAATTGAAGTTGCTGCCACACCTGGAGGCTCATTAAAGGAGTTGGCAGCCCATTAAAGCGGCATTTGTTGTTGCGTTAAAAGCCCGCCGACAATTAGTCGCTTGTAGTGTGGAGCAAGGCGGGAGGTGAGAGGTGGGGGAGGAGTCAGACAACTTGTGGCATGTGTGGATAAAAATGGAAATGCTGTTTGCTTTAGCTCGGAGTATCTGAGAAATTTAGAAGGGGGCATTGCGAGCATGCTTCCAATGATTGAGTTACAGTCCAAGGTGCAAGAAATCATTCGCGAGAGAAGACTGTAAAATGGAAGGTTTTTTTTTTTAGCTAGTCCATTTGCCGCACATTTGTTGCATAAGCAGCTACCTAGTAAAAGTTGAAGATGTTGCAGTTATGAAAATGTAAGTCTATAGACAAGTAAGCTCACAGAGGAAATTGCAAGGGAAACAGAGTGAAGATCTCTTAAAACTCCATTAACTTTTCGTTTGTCAATTGTTAACAGACCACAATGTTGGCAGAAAACTTTGACATTAAAAGAGTTTAACTATTTAATATTTTAATAGATTTTTTTCACATTGAATATTTTCTATTCCTCTGACTCTTTCCCTGCAAAGGCAACTGTGGCAATTTATCAGTTTGAAAACCAGACAATTAAATCAGGCTACATCAACTAATATATTTTCTGATTCGGCAATTAGAGAATGCTAAATGGATTACCTAATATTTGTTGTTCTCTTCGAAATTGCTTAAATTTATTTCCTATTGTTGGCCCAGATGGATTTGTATGCTTCGCTTGTTGTATTATTCAAGAATCGAATGAAAAGCAAAGTAATTTTCATTTAATTTCACTTAAAATGCACTCAAATCGATTTCGTTTTGTTATCGCCAAAGAAATCATCGTCTAATAAAACGAAAATGTAAAGGTGCAACAAATAAAATGACTTGCTGGAATTGTAATTGTTGTTGTTGTTATCGCTGTTGTTGATGTTGCTGTTGTTGTTGTTACTCTTGTTGTTGTGGGCTGGTTGTTTACATTGATTGCTGGGCAGATACAACAAAAAGAAGCAAGAGATGATGCCGAGTTGAACATGAATATCCTGTTTATTTTTACAACTAAAACGGACAGTCAGCGAATTGCGCCCTCCTACCTGAGGGACCACAAGCCGACAGACAGACAGGCGGACAGACAGACAGGCGGACAGACGGTTGGACAGAGGTCTCAAACTGAACCTGAATCTGGCAACGTTTGGTTAGGCATCAAACTAATCCAATTAGTTAAACAATGGTATGGCATTTTGTATGTCTGTGTATGTATGTGGGTTTGTGTGTGCGTGTGTGTGTGTGTGTGTGTGTGTGTGTGTGTGCGCCACGCCCCTAACAAGTCGAGTGGGCAGCCTTATGCTTGGCCCTGGCCCTGGCACCGTTTCAAATCGGATCGCATTGGATCAGTTTCTTTTTATTCTTTCTATTCTGGACTTGACCCTACATATTGCGGTTTATTGTTTTGGCCATTGTTTGTTTTCCCCGATCTTTGCCTTGATCCCCGCTGCCATCCCTTCGACTCGACTTGTCTTGTCTATTGTCTGCCATTTGCTGCATTCAATTAACGCTTAGCAGAGTCCATGGCCCTAGTTTGGCAATAATCCCTAGTTGGCCATCCATCAAAGGGATTAGGCGCTAGACGAGCCGTTTTGTTTGGCCAGCAATGAAGCCATTTCAATATGGCCATAAACCCCGCACGCGTCTCTTCGCATAATTATATTTGCCGTCAGCCGAATTGGCCTAGGTCTTAACTAACGGTGAAGATGGTTTAATATTTTGGGTCATTCAGGTGATTCTGGATTATTTTTAGTAGCTCACGTTGCCATCGTTATCGTTGTCGTAATCGTTCAACGTAGCTCGTAACTGCTATTGGCCAAATTGTTTATGCGGTTTATAATATTGCCAACACATGCATATCAATTGAGAGCCAGCTGCAGATTATAATGTTCCCAGCACACGATTCGAGGCTCGAAAATTGTTTGGTTAACAGTTGACACGGCTCAGGCAGCCAAATTGAGGCACCAAAGGGTTAAGCTGCCTGCATTAACAGTTCAGCGTGTCAATTAAGCCAGATGTCTATGATTTTTTGAATTTAAATTACTTTTAGAGCTCAATAGAAAAGATAGATGGGAGTGACAATCATATACGTATTTATATTGATTAAAAGGCGAATAGAGTTGAGAGTATGAAAGTAAAAGTTATTACTCTTAAACACCATCAATCTGATTTAGTTTATAACATGTTCAGTTTTTCTGACGCCACTGTTTGCTACAGTGGAGGACTACAGTGACGTTCACATATTGAATACAATTAAAACAAATAATGGGCAGCAGATTTTGTTAAACTGAAGACCAAAAGAACTCGAATAAAAATAAGCAAGGGAATATTATATTTTTATTTAATACTATATTTATACCCAGTGCCCATTAAAAATGGGCAAAAGGGTATAATAAATTTGTGTGAATGTATGTAGCAGGCAGAAGGAGGCATCTCCGACCCTATAAAGTATATATATTCTTAATCAGTATCAATAGCCGAGTCGATTGACACCTGTCCGTCCGTCTATCCGTCTGTCCGTCCGTCTGTCCGTCCGTCTGTCCGTCCGTCCGTCTCTAATAACGCGTGGATCTCAGCAACTATAAGAGCTAGAGACTTAAAATTTGGAATGTAGGTTCCTGAATACCATACGCAGATCAAGTTTATTTTTAATTTTCGATGTCAAGCCCCGTTTGCTTTAAAATTATTGTTTTATTTAATATTATTGTTTTTAATTCCATTAACGATAAAAACATAAATACAGTCGAACTTCTATATAGCGAATCGCAAAGGGACAAAAATAAAGTGTACTGGAAACTAATTCGCTATAAAGAAAACTTCGTTATACAGAAGTTCGTAATAGAGAAGTTCGACTGTATTAAATTAAAAAAAAAACATTTATTGACAATTGTTTAAGACTAATAAATTACGTTTAAAAGTAATTTAATTGAAATCTTCTCAATATAATATTTAGTATTGTATATGGCAAACAGGAAGAACAAGGCACATCTTTGACATAAAGTATCTATGTATATTGTTATTCGAAAATATTAGCATATTACCTGAGCACAAAGCATATTGTATATAGAATCTTATGACGCACATTTCAGCAGCATACGATATTTGACTGGGCTCAACTTTGACTTCAAAATTAAATGAAAGTTTATGTAAAATTATTTGGCAAACAAATTAAATTTTTCATGCCGTCGTTGTGCGAAGTTGGCAGCCAAGAGACGCCACAGTAGTTGCCACAGCAGCCGAGTCTACCATGCGGCAGAGAATACAGAAAATGGGAAGAAGGAGAAGCAGGAGCAGAAGAAGATGAAGAGGGAAGGGGAAAGAAGGCCGCGCCGCGTCTGCCACCAATTTAATTGTGCGAAAAAGTTTCTGCAGGGCTAGAAAAATGCCGCAAAGTGTTGAAATTATTTGACAGACCGTTAGGAACACTGAGCGAAAATTATGAAATATGTTCAAAGTGGTTGAAAGAGAAAACAATAGATGAAAATGAATGCATGACTTTCGCTAAGCAAGTAACTGAACAGTAAAGTTTGTACTGCGCTTCGATTGATTTCAATGCAAGGTTCGTTCCCTTTGAGTAAGTTAAAAAACTGCTGAATGTGGTAAGAAATAAATATAAATAAGTTAAATGAAATCAAATAAACGAAAAAAATATAATATATTATATTCGACTTACAAAAGTTTCTTTTCGCTTTTCCAGCTTCAGCCAAAATAACAGCAACAACTCGTGCAGCAGCGACATTTATGATGATGATGACGGAGTATGAAAACTTGCATTGCAGTCACATGCAGACGCACTCGAACAATGTCACACAAATACACACATGTAAAAGCACTCTTTCACCACCACACACACACACATACACACACACACACGCACACACAAACACACACACATACTCGTATATCCTGTGTTCATATAGAAGAATTGTTCTTGAACAAAACGCAATGATGCGCGCAACGAACAACGAGCAATAACTAAAAAATTGTATGAGTTTAAGTTGGAAAATGAATGACTATGCTATTCCCTTGAATCTACAGATGTCGGAGAACATTAGAAAATTAAATACAATGCTTGCTTGGTGGGAGAAACCTTCGTAAATTTAAAATTGCTTAAAAATTAAATTCGTTATATATGTATAAATAAATCTCAATCTAAGACTCTTTGTCCTGATTCACTGAGACATCACGCTGTAGCCCAAACGGGTTAAGATATTAAGTTAAAATTGTCACATAACATAGCTGAGATATAATTATTGTGCAATAAGGCTGCGTTTTTCGATATTCTAACTGGATGGGGTTAAAATGGGGGGTTAAAGGTCAAAATTGTTTGTTTTTTGAGCTATATCAAGCAAACTCACAGATTATGTATTTCTTATTCATTGTTAAATTCTGAGAAAATTTGGTCAAGATCGGATGACTTTATCATATAGCTGCCATAGGAGCTTTTGTATGAAGAGCTTTGTTGTTTTTGAGCTATCTCAGCCAAACTCAAAGATTATGTATTTCTTACTCATTGTTACATTCTGAAATCGGATTGGAGATTATATAGCTGCCATAGGGACAGTGGCTCTTGGTGGTATAAGGAAAAGCAGAGTGGGAGCGGGTGCGATTCATTGTTGTCGCTCTTGCTGCTATACTCAACAATCAAAAGCAGCGGGGGAGAGGGTGCAGTGTCTGCAAAACAGTAAGCATGGGTGGTACAATATCTCTTTCTTTCTCTCTCTCTCTTACGCTCGCTTTTGTTGATCTTCCATATTTAGAACTTTAAAAGAAAACTCTATTCGCTAAGCCTTCAGCACGGAGACAAACTTATAGCGATTTTAACTGCCTAAGTCCGAGACAGTGACAGTGCAGTGATATTTCGATCGTCATGCTTCGGTGATAGCTGTGAAAACTGTTCCCCACTTGCACTCCTCATTTCTTAGCGAGATTTCAGCGAACGAAGCGAGCAGGGGGCGAAGTCCCTAGTATATATATAAATTGATCTCAATAATATATAAAATAAATAAAATCGACTTTTGTTCAACACTTTATTTGATTTTATTGAATTATTCTAACAAAAATTCATATTTTATTTTGTCTAATTATTAAAATATAACATTTCAAGCTATAGAAACGTATGAAACTTCTTAGCTTTTAAGTTCTTAAAGACTATAATATTAAATTTTAAAATAATTTGTATAATTTTAATGTATACTTTGGTTAATTTAAAATCTTTTGCTGCCTTTAATGTTAAAATGAAACTAAATAAAATTGTTATACTTTGGTATACGAATATTTATGGTACAAATCGCAAAGTCTACGTACATAAAAACCCATGTGTATTAGTCAATTACAGGGCATTGAAAGCAATAGAGAAAGCAGCAAATATTGTGAGCTGCATTTTAGACAAGTGCAACCGGGCGGCGTTTTTGTGGGAGTCGATGTCGTGTCTATAGAGACCCAAAACTTGTAAAAGTGTGTGTGTGTTTTGTGTTGCTATTGGTGTGCATTCAAGTGCCTGTCTGTGTGTGCCAAGAAGAACTCATCATTGAAGTGGCAATAACGAGTGTTGACGGTTATATTGAAACACAAACTGGCGTCCCGCACAACCCTTTCCACCCACTTGCCACATCTTTGTGCTGCTGCTGCTGTTGCTGCTGCTGCTGCATCAAAGGCAACCAATTGCTGCACTATTGCTTCACTGTCTGCGGGCATAAAAGAAATATTGAATCATGTCTGCATCAGAGAGTCGATGGTCGCGTGTTATCCACACTACTCTCACATTTTAATTGGAGAACGAACTTTGGAGTTGACAGCCAGAGGCGCCTAATAAGTAAGCTTGTTGGCTGGCCAAGAAGAGAATGAGTATGGTATGGTGGTAACACTTATCGCAAGCTAAATAATTAATCAAGCCAAACAAAAGCTCGTCGTGTGTGTGTGTGTGTCGAGTGTGTGTGTGTGTCGAGTGTCACGCCCAGGAAGTGACAGTTTCGAGGCGAACGTCAACGCGACGTCGTCGTCGTCGTCGTCGTCGTCGTTGTCGTCGCATCGTGTGAAGCGCCAGTTGATTAATGAGCTGCGATGGCAGCCATTCGGGCTAGAAAGAAAGGCAACTCACGGCAACTAAGTTGGCCAGCCAACTGTCTTAGACGCAATGTAACCGGTTAAAGGAGAAAAAGAAACATTCAGCTGCAGGATTTGCTGCTGAGTTGCTGCTGTCCACCGCTATCACCGGTAACTGGGGAAATGAGCTGCTTGTTACGTGACCAAAAGCCGAAAGAGATAGTCACAAAACGAATGAGAGAGAGAGAGAGAGAGAGAGAGAGAGAGAAAGGAACAGAGATAGAGGGATAGAGAACTGGCGCATTAATGTTGACTACAGCATTAGGAGCGCCTGTCTGGGCCAGGATTTAGACTGATAAGCAGCCATATGTATATAAGCCAAAAGGACAGTTAGCTTTATAAAGAAAAGCAAGCAGAATTCTTGGCAATTTATTCAACTATTTTTTTATTGAAAACAATGTTGAAGCCGCTTAGTCAGGCGTGTTCTGCTAATCTCCCGATTTTGGCAACATTTGATAACATTTAAACTTGTATCGCAAATTGAATGCATTCTAAAATACTTTAAATTTATTTTGAATTTGTTAAACGTTAATATATGTTATTGTTGTTTTATTTTAAATCACTTACTTCATATGGGTTTTGTAAATTACACTAATAATAACTATTTTAATTTAAATTGATGTCAACACCGAAATTTTTATTGTTATCTAAAGTTATTGTCATCAAAATATCTAGAGAGATTTGTGTGGAACAAAGCCGGACTTCGGCTGCTATATTTCGACCATAATGAGGAACTAGCAAATATAATTAGTTACCCTTAAACAAGCACCAGCAGATGTGCACTAATCAAATAGTGAATTAAACAGCCATATCCATGGCAACCTAATCAACTGAATGCGGAGCATAAACTACACATCACAACATATCGCATCGCATCCCTTAGACACCCGCAACTGGCATTCCGTGCACTTTTTCACTCTTTTTTTTTTATTACATATCTATCGCACGTACCTCACGGCGTATGCGCGATTTCTATTTACACACTCCAGTACAAATTCGTGTTGAAGCTGCTAAAACGAAATTAAGCTGCTGTTGTCCGCGTTGCAAATTGATATATATAACAGCGAGAGGGAGAACAACTTGCCACAGCTGCAACAACAACGATAATCACTGCCCGCAAATTAAGTTACAACTCTATAGAGTAACTGTTACTGTGTTCCCAGTAGCAATCGCAATCGCAGTCGCAGTCGCAGTCACTGTTTCCATGGCATCAAGATTTCATTCAATCTCAATGCAATTTAAATTTAATTTTGATTGATTTTTCCAGCATTTTCTAGCTGCGTTTCAGCATTTTTCCCCCATTTCTTTTTTTGAGAATATTTGTGAGCGCTGTGATTTGTGCCACGCCTACGGAAAGCAGCCGCCTGTGTACTATTTTGATGCAAGTGTCTGCGTTTGCATTTTTTCAAGCGCTCTCCGCTCTCGGCACGTGACCCATTTTTGTTTGGATTTTACTTGATTTTCTGTTGCTTTTTTAGCTATAGCTGCGACTCCGTGTATTTGCGCTGTTTTATTTTGACGCTCTCTATCGGCGGCCGGGACGATTGAAATGTAATCAAAAATTGAACTGCAAATGCTGCTAACGCGTTTTCAAAGCGTTTGGCAAGTGCTTCGCTCTTCGTGCTTCACGGGGCATTACGGGGCATCACGGGGCATCCGTTGGGGCAAGTGTTTTATAGCAATTTGATTTGGGTGCACGAAATGCAGAGATAAAACACTTCATGAGCTTCGCTACAGACTATTCTCTATTCTCTATTTTTGTTTAACGAATTAAATGCAATGGAATTTCGAGAGAATATTTAGCTTTAAACTGCATTCGTTGCATGAATGCAGATTTGGATTTTATCAAGTATAAGCACTTTAATTGTTAGTTGATACAATAAACTAACTAAAACCAACTTATGATCTTCCAAACGCTGCGTATACGTAACCTACAAGCTACAGCTGCCAATCGATAGCTGTAACGAATGCAATTATATTGTTGTCACTTTTGGAATTTATTATAATATTCCTATCTAATATTTATAATAATCTTCTAACGTAAGGAACGCAGCCCACGCTGCGTATACTTAACGCAAACTCCAGAAAGTATGCAATGCTTTGTATCCTTCTTGCCTTCTCTTGATTTTTCGAGCACTCAGATTACTTAGCGCAGTCTGAAATTAATTAAAGCAAACTGAAACATGACACGCACTCAACTGCATGGCTAATAAGCAGTCCTCTCAACTCAGCAACTCAGCTTGTCCTCGCCTGCCGAGCACGTGCCAAGCCTCTCACGGGAGCTGGGCATGGGAGAATGGGAATGGAAATGAGTTTGGGAGCATGTTCATGGGTCTGTCAAGCTGATGTCGGTACAGGCATTATGACGGCATTTACACTTTAGCTGCAGGTCCGTTTCGTAGCCCAAGGATTAGAGGCTCTGAGGATTTTGAAGCTCATAAGCTGCCAGCAAAAGGCTTACAAACACGACATGGGCAACTAAAGCTTCAGGCTGCCTGACCAGTGACCATTAGTTACCCAAGGCCAGACACATACATTTATAGCTCGCTCGCAGCTAACTGACCATCGAGCTGGACATGTGTTAAATCAGCTATACAAAGATCTTAAAGTCCCCTATACGACTTTAAAAATGCCAGCATGCAAATATAAATCCAAGTTGTTGGCCAAAAACTCAATTTACCAAAAATTGCCATAGGATGAGCAGCTGTGTTGCCACCGCATGCCATCGAGAATTTCTAACATGTGGCAAGTCAGTTGGCAGTTGGCCACACACAGTACACAGCATACAACTCCCCCGCCGAAAACGCGAACAGCGCCGCAGTTTGTCTGTTTGTTTGCCTTCTGAACACAGCGAGCGACGCTTTCCACTGAAGGCCAGAGGACATTCCACAGCAGGATAGGACTAAGGACGATGCCATGTCGAGCATGCACTAGACCCATTTCGGGGATGTCGTGAGGGAAGAGACAGAGGCAGAGGCTGCAGCTGCACTTCAGACCGCAGAAAGAAAAAAAGAGTAAACGAAACGAAAATTTAAATATGTCAAATACCCTTCAGTAGCTACGAAAATTTAGCGAAGTTAAGCTTGAAATATCATTATGTTATTACTAACTGAGTTTTATTATGGATATAAAATATAAACTATTTAAATTTCTTTCATTTTCATTATCGAAATTGGACATAATTACTTTTCTTACTTCCCATAAATTTAAGAAGTTATCTTTAAGCATTTCATTAGTGTCGCATTTCAAATGAAAAATCAAGACTACAAACTACGAGTAGAAAAATATGTTATATAGAGTTTCTATGGAAATAAAACGAAGAAAAGATCTGAAGATTATTATTGAATGAATTTGTTTGCATACCCAAAAAAAGAATATAATTATGTGGATCCTACATTTATTTATATTTATATATTATTAAACAGTTGTTCGCTTATATTTTATTTATTTGTTATAAGAGAACAACACGTTTTGATTATTAACAATATCTGAAATGTATCGAGCATTGATTTAACTGCTGTAATATACACTAACTCAATTAGTTTCTGGATCTTTCATTTCCATTTCTTGAGCCAATTAAAATTTAAATTTTTCTGTCTAAATTGAAATTGAATTTGTATGTTACAAAGCCACTTAACATTTCGGTTATGCCCCACTCCAGTCTGCATTGAGGCAATGGAAAATAGAAAGAACGTGAAAGGATGTTGCCAAAAAGGAGGTTGAGTTGCAGCTTCGTTGCTTTATTTATTTTCTTTTTGGGTTTTCGCATGCCTGCTTGAAATTCATTTTTCTGCGTACTGCACACGATGCGCTGCAATTCAGTTAGTATAATAACCGTGAAGACCTAGAAGACCAGGCCGACACGCTTGCAAACGTGCCTTAAATGGATTTTTTGGCCTGTTGTTGTTTTTGTTTTTTTTTTGCTGCGGCCATCAACAGAAATGTGTTTATTTGCCTGGCCATATGTGCGTATACATACACATCTCTATGGGAACTCGCATAGCCAAATATTTTTACATTTCTACTAGTCGCATGCTAATAAGTATGCAAATTTAATATTCAAATCAACGGCAGACACACAAACACACACACTATGATGATTTCATATGGTGATGAAAGCATAAAGGCAAAATAAACACTTCCTTCCTTCCCACTTAGCATTTATTACAATGTTTAATTGCTAAGTAGCAACAAAGATTCTACAGTTTTCAACTGACAGATACACTACACATGGAAGAACTTTAAGTGTATTAAATATTATATATATATATATAATTATTCTGTATAGATAACTATATGATATCTAATGACTGGAAGATATCCTATTACTGGAAGATATTTTAAAGTCATGCAATTAACTTATGCAATATCTAACTATGAATGCAAAGTAGTTTAAAGAAGTAGAAGAAGTATCCTGTATTAGAAGTATCCTAGTTCGGTAACTGCAATATACGACAGTCAGATATCCAAGTTTCAAGTTATAAAGTTCTTTTAATATCTCATAAAATATATAAAGACACTGTAAGTTTCAAGAAAAGTGGAGTTCAAGTTTAACAACTGGAAAATTCACAGTACTAATTTCCTATTTACATTGTAAGTTCCCAAAACATCATATCAATGCTCTATTATCTTGGCTAAATTCCTAAATTCCTTTTACAGATACTCGGAAACCACAGCTGCTGCCTCAATTATTATAAATTTGCCATAGAATTCTTTTATCATTTTGTCGAGGCGTAAAGTGAGTGACATTTTGTGGTCAGTTGATGGACAGTTTGCGCATTTGGTCTGTTTGCTTAACACAGAGGCCAAGAGAGGCTAAGAACACACACACACACAGACACACACACACACACACACACACACACACACACACACACACACACACACACACACACACACACACACACACACACAAATGTCAGGCTCAAGGGCCATCTGGGGTTAACAGGGTGTCGAGTGAATGAAAAAGAGGATGTGTGGGGGAGTGCGGGGGTACAGTGTGGGCCACAAGTTTGTCAACACTCGGCAAACATTTGCAGACGTCGACTTTGACGACGCGTCGTCTCTCATGACTGTTATTGTTGCCGACTGTTGTTGTTGCCTGTTGCGGTTGCTGGCCAACAGCAACATCGAGGGAAAGAGTGAGAATGCAACAGCATCAATTGGTCACGATCACTTTGGCATTATTGTTTTCTAGTAGTCTTTATTTCGTTGTCTATCCTGTGTGTGTTGATTTAACGTGACTAACGAGTCGTTAGGCTAGTGCTGCGCAGAGAGAAAATACGTTAACAGCATGCCGGGGGGGCGGGGGGACCAAAGGGGAAGTGGCGTTCGCCTATGGGACATGCTCAAGTTGGCCAGTTACAAATTGCTTAGTGCAGCTGGGAATGAAGGGGACACGGAAAGGAACAGGCTAATTACTCGCACTGAATTCGTCAAGATGTCAAGGGACTAGGCCAACATATGTAGTCATAATCAAGCACATATAACTTTAAGTAGAATTTTCTCCGTTTTAACTAATGTCTAACATTGTCAGGCTAAAAAATGAATAAAGATACTGATTAGCCTTAATTATTTAAGCATTAGAATGACTCACGTTGTAATATGTAAATTTGGCATTTCCCAAATGCCAACAGACAAAGTCTTCATGTTTTCAAACTCACCTGCAACGAAAAAGAATTCATAAAACAAATTAGTATTTACATAGTACAGACAAATGGGAAATCGAGTCGATTGGCATGGCAATACATTACAATCCAATTGGTATAGTTTAACCTCAGTATTTGCCATCACCTTTGTCATTTTGGGCCAGGCCAATGCACGGATTAGTCCGACTATTCGACTGTTAGACTGTTGTTGATTTGCATATGACATCATCGGGCGGCAGCGAAACTTTTGCGCAAAACAAACAAAACTAACTTGGAATGCAAGAGCAGCAAGAAAACAAGTCAACAGACGGACAGACGAACAGACGACAGACGAACAGACGACAGACGAACAGACTCACTTGCCAATTGGCAGTTTGTAGTTGGGAGTCGCCGCCAGTCAAATGATTTGCAACTCTGTGCAAATTTATTTGCCTTTCCCCCGCAAACGTGGACATTGCCACAAGTTGAGGCAATTATTAGTTAGCAGTCACCGCCACCGTCACCGTCTCGACAAGCACGAGCACATCATAATTCCAAGAGTTGTGCCCCAGCATCAACAGCAAATGCAGATTTGCAACTGCAACTGCAACTGCGGCAAGCTGACTGCCCCCTCCGGTGTACACGAAGGCCGCAAAAATCTTTGATGCCGCTAAGATTTGTCTGGTATTCGTGTATCTTGTATCTTGTACCTAGAAGTCAAAATGCCCCCCCGCTGGCTGCTTCAACTGATTGGTTAAAGTTGGAGTTTCGCATTTGGCGATTTGACGTTGATGAAGTGATTAACAATGCCACAGCTTTTGGCTCTTGATATCGTTTAGTTTATGAGTTGCCCAGGGGTCAACAAAATTACTCGTATGCCATCTCCTGCCCAGCAGGTGCAATACAGTATTATGCAAATTGAAGTTCATCAACATAGAGAAGGGCAAATTGAAGTTCAATTGGAGTTAAATCAACCTGGCAACTAACTATGAAAAGGGAGAGAGTGTAATTTGATTGCGAAGGCCGCACAAAACTCACAGTTCTACGATTATTGATGCTAATCAATGGCGATTTATTCATGACTATGTGATACTTTTTTGTATTTAACTTCAACAGTCGACAAAATGTAATTTCAAATAAATATGTTTTAAAATTAACAATTTAAATAAATTACATATAATTTAAATTTAAAACTGTAATGATGGAAAATGTAAAACTTAAAAATTGCCAACTAACTTTGATTTAATGCTAACCCAAATATTTGTTCAACTGGCATTTAAGGTTATTCCAATCTTGCTTACATTATTAATTCAAATTTTATGTATTAAAGTTGAGTGCTTCAGTTGCATTATTCAAATGTTAAGATACTAGTTCGTGTCTATTTATAAGTTTCCCTCCCTTTCGGTTCTCGCAATTATCAATTATGAATCATCAACGGAATCATAAGTTGGCCACTTGGCTGCTTCAACGTAGAAATGTTGTACTAATTGTATTTATAGACCTGGCCTTGGCTCTGTTTCTGTGCATCAGTGGAAGCGTCTACTACATCATCATCGTCATCATCATCATCATCGTCATCATCATCATCAATCGCACACACACAAGAGTTTCAGTTGAGTGAAATTTGTGATTTGATTAGGAAAGTTCTATCTTGTGGAGATTACAACATCAAAAAAAGTAGACAAGTCTTCGTACAGTATTAAAAGCGAAAGTCTTAAAAAGCTAAATGAATGGATTTAAAACTCAGGTGAGCTAAAGAATTGCCGTTATAAGCCTGAAAAATTCCAGGGAGGGCAACACGCTTTTATGGCTCAGTGTCAAAGTGTTTTGTTTCAAGCAATAACAAAGCAAATTGTGTAATAAAAGAAATGCGCTTACAATGCTTACAACGTGCCACACGGGGCAATCAAAATGTCCAAAAAATGAAATATTGATGAAATTTACTGATGCATTGTGAGCATGTCAAAAGCACCGCAGTCATCGCAATCGACATCCACATCCACATCGACATCAACATCAACATCGACGACTTCTCATGCATAATGCAAAAGTGCAACTCGAGACGCTGAAAATTTCTAACAACTTTGTTGTCTGACACATATCAAAAATGCGCAGACGCGACTTTGTTTTAACTTGGCTAACATTTGAAGGGGTCTCTCTTTACCAGACAGAGCTGAGCTACTGGGCTTTTTTGTTGTTGTGCCAATCGCATTCAATTAAACGATTTATTGATGGTACTCTGTCTGGCATTGGCATTCAATTTGCTGTCATTTTAGTTTGAAGAATTTCGAATGTCATAAATTTTGACAGACAATCGACCTATCGAGCATTGAACGTTTATCGAATGCGATCCATCTTGGCAAACAGAAATTTAATCACATTCATCGGCAGCATTAATTATAATTTTCATTCGAATGCAAATTATTCTATGCAGACCTCCACGAAAATTGCATTAGATATGTGGGGGGATAGGGAGGGGGGACGGGGGTACTCATACATTCGTCAATTCGGCTAAGTGCAATGCCGATCTTGTCACAGACAAGAGTTATGTTTATTGATTTAGCTGTCAAATGGGTTTTTGGCCAGTCATTTGCATAACACTCGGTCTCTTTCAGTCCAAATCCGAAATGTATCTGAACAAGCTGAGTGTTTGGGACAACTCGGCACACGTATCTGGTCTAATTCTGTAACTGTATATGTATGCATAGTGGGCGCTAACTTATGATGGGTGTGGTCAAAGTGAATGACCATAAATGTGTACTTCATTCTAATGCATTTCAATTGCGGATTAAGCAATTGGTTTGTTCCTAATAAATTGTAAACTTAAATGTATTAAATAGCAAAAAAAAAAACTAAGTAAGGGTTAGAAAATGTAATTAAAAATTACATAAATTCATACTTAAACAAATATTATATAGAATATATTTATAGTTTAAGTAATTCTACAAATATTCATATTAAAAGTTAATATTAACATATTGCTAATAAATTATTATAAAGATAAAATAAACAATTAAATCGCAAAGCAAAATAAGCAATATAAGATTATAAGCTAAATTAAAAATATAAGATATATTTTTGGTTATTTTCTAACACTTTTCTTAAGACTGATAAAAACAAGCCGATCAGTCGAGCACGCGCGACAGTAAGAAACCCTGTGCAGGTCTTCAAAGAAAAGTAGTTTCATTATAATCGGATTTAAATATATCGCTTGAAGTTGATTTTGCTTGCATCGAGAGTAGGTAGCTTGCGATAGTCTGGCAACACTGGACTGCGACTGTGGATTGTTTATGTTCAGCGCCACAGCGGCCGAAAGGCAAATCAAAGTTATATGAACAGATGCGTCTTTTCGTTCGTTATATCGTCGCCGCGGCGACGCGCTGCTACTGCGCTGCGACGCATCTGCTGCGCTGCATAAATTTGATTCTTGAATAACTGCTGAGTTCAATATCCGAATCCGATCGTACTGAAATTTGTAGCACACATTGAGAGTAGGATTCTTACCATGTGTGCCAAATCTCAAGTCTCTAGCTATAAAACTGCTCTTGTTATTAGCTTTTTCGAGTTATGGGCGAAGGGGGCGTGGTATCGCGATGAAATTTTAAGGACACAGTAAGCCCAAGCTTTTTATCATGTTTGCCAAATCTAAAGTCTCTCGCTTTAATATTGCTTATGTTATGGTGATTTATCTAATTTTTTAACAAACGGGACTTTATATCGATAATTGAAAATAAACTTGATCTGCGTATGGTATTCAAGAACCTACATTCCAAAATTTGAAGTCTCTAGCTCTTATAGTTGCTGAGATCGACGCGTTCATACAGACGGACGGACAGACGGACGGACGGACAGACAGACGAACGGACAGGTGTCAATCGACTCGGCTATTGATACTGATCAAGAATATATATACTTTATGGGGTCGGAGATGCTTCCTTCTGCCTGTTACATACATTCACACAAATTCATTATACCCTTTTTGCGCATTTTTAAAGGGCACAGGGTATAAAACTAGGTATAGATACTTCAAATATTTCTGCAATATTTCACAAGCTTTTTAAGAGTATCTATTAATTGCAAGTATTTGCATTTGCTACCACTGTGCAGTCACATGAAACTGGGTGACACTTGTCATACACAGAGGGAGACACAGATACATACATATATAGACACATAGACACATAGACACATAGACACACACACAGACACACACTTTGTCAGGTGGGTGTGTTTTTTGGTTCTCATATTGCCCCTTTGCGTGTCACGTTGTTGTCGTCGTCTAATCGGAGCTTTTACTTTATATAATGGCAACGCAATTTGGTGTGACTCTTTGACACACATACCAGCACACACACACACACACACGCACACACACACACACATAGACACAGAGACAACCTTTTTGAGCGTGTCTGACAAGTGGGCAACAACAAGATTTATGTTAAATTTTTAATGATCCCCCCCAGAGAGAAGAAATGGACCTACAGCCCACGGGGCAATGCATCAATATTGAATAAAGACATCCTGTGACCTTTATCCCCTATGTAAGGGTGCTGATAAAATCAAGCACTCTAAAGTACTAACAACAGGTGCAATTCATCGTTGGCATTAGCTGACAGGTAACTCTGCCACAGCAGGTGACATTGAGAAGGTTTAGGTTGATTGATTTCCCTCACTCTCTCTCTCTCTCTCTCTCTCTCAGAAAAAAGAAACATTTAAGGAAACCCAATTGACGTTTTAGTTTTATTTATTTAGTTTGATTTATGCGCTGCGCTTGATGAATTAGAATGAAGCAACAATAGCAAAGCATAACAATGCAATCACAGGTATTTAGAGTTCACCTGTGCAACAGTTTACAGTTTACAGTTGAATGCTTGTGTGCTCGGTTTTTCGGTGTCTATTTGGGCTTCATTAAATTTGTTGAATGTTTTGATTGACCCACAACAACAGCAATAACAACAACAGCGGTTCATGGCCAGTGTTGTTGTTGTTGTCGTTGTCTAAAAATCTCTGTTACAATTTTAGCGCAACTCGCATGCATACATATTTGCTTTTTGGCGTTTGCGGAAACGGGAATGGGCTGCGGAATGGGGAACGGGGAACGGAAAATGGTGGCCATTGCGAAATGGACAATTACACATAACAACAACGCGCACAGCACACACACACTCTCACACACACACACACACATTTCGTTAGCTGTCATGATTTATTGTTGGGCTCTTTTGACAGCCATATTATTTTCCAGCCGTCTGTCGCTTTTGTTGTTGTTGTTCTTGTTGCCGTTTGACACTTCAAAGTGTTGCGGTGGAAATGGGGGAATTTTGGGTGTACATATTTGGTTACAAAATATCCACAATATTCCAAGGTGTGCACAAGTGTGTGTGTGTGTGTGTGTGCGTGTGTGTGTGTGTGTGTGTGTGTGCGTGTTAGACTTGATTATATACTGTATCGGCCTTGAACAAGAGTTGAGAATGTCTCACGCTATGCTGAGCTAAAGTTAAGCAGAGATAAGAATCGGTGAGAGCAGGAAATAGTTGTTGAAATTAAGTCAATGCGAGCGGTAATCAGGAAACTAAAATTGAAGGAGTTTAAAGAATTATTATTTAAATTTAAGCTACAACTTCAGCTCATATAACTCATGTTTATCTTTCAAAAACACTTTGATAATGGAAACTAGCCCATAACGAATTTAAACCAATATTCTTCATACATTATTAAATATATATGTGGGCTGGTATATTCTTGTGTACATCAATCCCTGTGTGCATCAATCCCTAGACAACAACAACAAGCAAAGAGAACAACCACGAGCTAAGATAATAGCGGCGAGCAGGGACAGCATCAACAGCGAGTTAAGGCAAGGTAGGCGAATTCACTCTCAGGCGAATTCGCCTGACCATAACCGAGCGACCTAAGAAGATCGGAGACCGAGACGGCCAAGGAAGTTGCAGTTCGGCCTTTGACGTGGAAGGTTGCGAGAACATTAGCTCAAACGACGAAAGTTTACTAAGTTTCTCTTCTATTAAAATACTGTTCTTACTCAATTATATAATAAACGCTACATATATTACTTAAGCTACACCTTGAACTATCAAAGCCTTTAATTATTTATTTCTTGCTTTTAGCTTTTATTCCTTACTCTATTTACTAAACATTGATTATGTACACAAACTTAGAAATCATCTATATTGTGACAATGAGCTGCCAACTTAACTTTAATGTGCTACCAATTAATCGACATGACGTGGCCAGAAGTCTTACAGCCACTCTGCAAACATATTGAACATTTAATTATATTAAAAACCAATCAAGCAATTATCATTTTTGATTCATGCCAGTTAAGATTTTGACAAGTTCGCTTCTGAAACTAAGTGCTGGCTGCTAGCCAATATTTCCTGAAAAACCGCAAAATAGTTGCACATAATTGAGTTGGACACAGGCCTTACGAAATGTGAAGTCCAAAAGAAACTCGTATGGCCCACAGTCTGTCTAATGATGTAAGTTTCACTACCAAATCAGAGACCATCACGCAATTTATAACTTACACTTGGCGAGTTTAACTTGCGAGTCACGTAAGCTTTATTTATGTGACTTCATTGTCTGTTTTTTATAACATTGCCACGTGATCGCCGATCGTAATAGAGTTCTAACTGTAATAGTGCTGTAATGGCCAATGCATCATGCCACCTTGACCCCAATTCATCTCCGCAGCGCAGACACAAAACGCAATGCATTTCAATGAAGCTCATCATCAAATCATCAAATCATCATCATCATCATCACAAAGTCGGCATCTAATGCTATGTATTTATAATATATCCCAGTCTTGACATATGTTTTGGGTTTTGGCCCAAAGCAGTCACTATCTGCAAGTATGTATATGAAACGCTCGTAAAATGCAAACTGACACAAATGCTGTAACTGATTTGTGAACAGCAACAAAAAGCAAACGCATCCAGCAGATACCGAGATACAAAGATACATATCATTTTCTTGCCTCCGCCATTGTCTGACAAACAGTTTTCTGTCAGATTAACTAGCAAACTGTCGTCGCACAGTGTGTGCCCCTTCTTCATCTTACCCCCAATGCCCCACCCCGCTTGTCACGTATAAGATGATTTATAAAGTGACGAAGCCGCCGACGCCGCAAAAGATTTCGCGGCATTCCAAGAATTCTTTGCAACATGTGTGGCTTTCAATTCAAAGTGGAAGGAGGAGATGATTACAAGTAGGAGGAGGAGGAGGAGTTTGAGGATAAGGAGGTGTCTCAGCATTACTTTAATCCACTTGTTTGTTTAATATAGACATTAAGCAGCTTCAAGATGCTGCCGTTGGCAACAACTCGAGGTCGCCCGAGTTGAGACCAAGGCAACAGCAATCTGGCCAAAAATGCAAGCCAAGCCGAGGAAAGCGTTGCCAATTAGTTGAGAGAATTTATATTGCTTTTTTCGGAGCGCAGCAAGTAATTTCTGGAAATTTATATTAGATGCTTCTATAAATTATGGGACCCCAGAGAGTCAGAGAGCTAAGCCAACGAAAAATGCGAAATATGGGAGCGAGACCAAAGTGCACAGCAATCTGAACAGTTTCAAGAGACAATAAGCAGAAGTCGTGCAATTGAAAATGAGGAAAATGCTACGAGCATGAATGTGTATAAAAGAAGAAGCATTGGTCAACAGTTATATAAGAGTGTTGCTGCAACTGTGGCTAATGAAAGCCAAGAGTTATTCGAAAAGCATGGCAAATAAATGGAATGCATGGAAAATATGTACACGAAATGCGGGTGAAAATAAGCAGAGAATGTCAACAGAGAATGGCAACGGCAACGGCAACGACAACGGCAACGGCAACACGCAAAGCGACAACAGCAACAACACAACAAGACTATTGAAATAAAGAAACACAGAGAGAGAAAAAAATGACAACATCAAGAGTTATCACGCCAGCAACATGCAACAGCAGACGAGGCAGTAAAGGATAATCAATAGCAACATGAAGAGCAGCAGTAAGAACAGCAGCAACATCCACAAACGACACTGCAACATGCAACATATAGTATGTTGTAAGAAACTGTTGCTGTTGGTGTTAATGTTCTTGCTGAAGTTGTTGTCATTGCTGTTGCTATTGCTGTTGTTGTTGCTGTTGCTGTGAGTGAGTAGCTCAAGGTCAATGCTGCAGTTTTGCGAGGAGTGTTGCACATACTGATAGTCGCTTTGTGGTTGATTTTCATTTCACTCTGAGCCGCTTTGCCAATGGAAGTGCAGGCTAAACGCAGCTTGACATTCAGCAGGAGCTGTTGCAGTTATTGCAAGAGCAATTCAAGAACAAGGAGGGGTGGGCACAACAGGAAATTGCGATGGGAAGAGGAAGATGAAGCACACAAAAGGCAGTTAAAAGCTTATGAACACAGCGAGATACGAAGTTGCTACAAATGCGAGACGATAAAGCGACAACGACAACGCCAACAGCAACAACCATCAAATCTGCAGCTAAGCTGACAGCACAGCAGGGGCGTTGCACACGCTGTGCATGGGGCGTGGCAGTTGGACTGGGTGTATGTGCAAATGATGCTCGTCAGAAAGGTCAAACTGAGAGATGAGCAACAACAACAGCAGCAGCAGGGAAGCAACCACTACAAATAACTGCAGTAATCGAAAGCATTGCAATTGCAAATTGAATTGAACATCGCACAAAATGTTGGTAAATATTTCACTGCGTGTAAATTTTTTAGCAACTCACACGCAAAAAACGTATTTGAATTGAAAAATGTATTTTGTCGATTGTGGAATTAATAATGTCTAAAATGGCATTGTTGTTGTCAGGTAAATGCAACAGCAACAAAAAAAAATAGCAATTGCCGTGGTCCAAACAGTTTAAGGGCTTATTTAGCAGAGGTTTAATAAATGCAGCTTAACCTTTTGCTATTGTTTTTTCTGCACCCACTCAAAATACAAATGATAAATGAAATTTTAATATTTTATGTTCTTTCACAGAATATTGAAATGTTCATTTGTTTTATGGTTGCAACTAAAGCTATTTTATGTGTATTAAATTTAAACCAGTCGAAAAGACTACAGTCGATGTCGACTATGAGAGACTCTTTACTTATTCTAACATGGAAATAATAAGTAGTAATAAACTTTGATACTTATGTGTATATAAACCATGAGGTTTCAGGTCTCTAGCTTTATTATTTCACGTTTTATGGGATTTCAAAATCTTTGTTTTCGATTTACGGGGGCGTAAGGGGACGTGGCAATATGAAACACAAATTGGTTCCATTGGCGGACCAACATAACAAATTTGGTGCTTCTAGCTCTTATAGTTTCTGAGATCTAGGCTACATACAGACGGATGGACAGACGAACGGACGGATAGACGGACGGACAGATGGACGGACGTATAGCCGGACGGCAAGACGAACGAATAGACGGACGGATAGCCGGACGGATGGACGGACGGATAGACGGACGGATAGACGGACGGATAGACGGACGGATAGACGGACGGATAGACGGATGGATAGACGGACGGACGGACGGATAGACGGACGAATAGACGGACGAACTGACAGACGGATGGACGGATAGACGGGCGGACGGACGGATTGACGGATGGACGGATAGACGGACGGACGGATAGACGGGCGGACGGATAGATAGACGGACAGACTTACATGGCTATACCGGCTTGGCTGTTGATGCTGATCAAAAATATATATACTTTATAGGGTCTGCCAGACTTCCTTCGACCTGTTACGCACATTTCTTTCTTTGACAAACTTAACAGACCCTTATATCTTTTAAGGTAAAGAAAAAATAGATCGAGCTGACATATGACTTTAAACACTTATTAACTCAAAAATAAAATATGTTTAAATATCATACAGATATTATTATTCAAATAAGCCAACTTCCACTGTACGTAACTCTCTGCAGTCGTTCAAATTGTGCAATGTCTTTTGGCCATGAGTATGGTCGATAATTTATTTACGATTAATTTCCATTATGATGTAAAATTAACCTTTTGTATAAACTTTATGTAATTAACTAAAACTTTAATTTGCAATAAATTTTTTTTTTTTAAATATTTATTACACATTTATCGCTGTTAAAAAACTGGGCTTACAACATTACGTATACGTCCTGGTTAACCACACTTGGCGCGTTAATGAACAGAACAGTATAAAGGCCGCAATAACATCAAATGAAATAAATGTAAAAAAATGTTTTACCAACTTTGCAATTAAGTGCAACAACAACAGCAACAACAACAGCAACAACAGCAACAACAACTGCAATGAGAACAACATGCAAATAATGCATTATGTAAACATCGAGATACATTTTTCGAGTGGTTGCTGGGTTGAGGGTTGATTGCGGTGCAAGGGAGGAAGTCGAGAGGAAGGAAACAAGAGCGCCACGGCGTCATCCGCAGACATATGTAAATGCATACATACATATGTGTGTGTGTCACTTTGCACAGAAAGCGGGAGGACGAACTTAAGGGGCGCTGTGAGAAGGGACAACCACTGTGCACCTTGTCATTTCAATGGCAGAGCGCCAATTTCACCTGTCGCAAAAGGCGACTCATGCCGCACTTTTTGTTTTGTTATCCCACACACTCTCTCTCTCTCTCACACACACACAAACAAATGCACACGAATTTCACTCTTGTTGTATCTTTTGTTGTTATTGTTGCAGCTGTTTTGCTGCATATTAACGTTGATGTTGATGTTGCTGTCATTGTTATTGTCTGTTTATTTTGCTATTTTACAAATATTTCGAGTGCTTTTTAATTTACGATGCCATCGCATTTAGCGTTGACTTCAAGTGGCTTTCATTTCACATTTTTTTTTAGCGAATGCAATCATAATTAAGTCATAATTATTATAGACACTTTTGGCAGTTGCAAATTAAGAATTCATGCAATTGTGAGATGCTGCATGCGAAATGATGATAGAAAATTGTGAAGCCGAAAGAATATCAAACTTAAATAACACAGCTCAATAGACAATAACAATTTCATTGTGTTAAGCTTTAAAACTAATAAAAAAATTGTTTTGAAAATGTTTTAAGTTGAGCTTTTCTATACAAAACTTTTCACACTTCAATTTATTCATTCTTGATTTGTTGAACACTGAATAAAGTTTGATAACTCAACAGAAAATTGTTTGTGTGCATTGAATAATATTTGCAACATTTTCATCATATTCGTATTCATATGGCGATTGCAATTTTAAATTCAAATTTCTACTTTTGTTTTTATTTAATTTCTAATAAAATCATAGCAAAGATAAGCGCTTTCTGTAAGAAATACATACATTCATCTTTTAGTGGGTTAAACAAACCATCTTATCGCCCGTCTCATAAATATATATATATACGTTTACTTAACAGGCTAAGCAAAAAATCTGTTAACCCATAGACTGGCTATTCATATATTTTTAGCCAAACTCTAAAATGGGTCAGCTGCTTTTCTAAGAAAGAAATAAAATGCAAAAAAAAAAGGAAACTAAATTAGCAGCGATTAAAAACGAAAGCAAAGCAACTCGCGATTCTCGAGCTTCTTTTGCCACTTGATTATTTTGTTGCTAACTAGACAATTGTTTGCTTTTGGGTTAATTAAATTTGCCCTTTTCAATTAGGTGAAGGTGTGCAAAGGAACTTGAGGAAAACGGAAAACGGAAAATGTATCAAATGAAAATGAGAACAAAATGTGAACGAATTACGCCATAAAATGCAATTAAATGCTGACAAAACAAAGCTATGCAAAATGTACAAATTAAATGCAACATTTTGTTGTTGCTCCTTTTGTTGTTACTGTTGCTGTTGCTCTTGTTACTGTTTTTGTTTTTTTGGCTACAGCTGCAGTTCGTTTCAATTAGCCAACCGCAATGGCTAATGGACGGACACTCTGACCAACTGGACAAGCTGGACAAACAATTGAACAACCAGCCAGTCTAGAAATCAGAGTTGACCCTTTAACAAAATTCTGTAAATATTTAACAAGAGAACTGAGAAATGCGTGACTGTGTTCTTGTTCTTGTTCTATTTGAGGTTGTTGTTGTTGTTGCTGGCAGTGTTTTACTGTTGCTATGGCTTGTGTTGAAAGCCAACACACAAATGGTATTAGCCATGGTCAGTACTCATATATGTATGTGATACATACGTCTATTTGCCTATACCACATTTAGTGCACTAAGAGAAATTAATCCAAGCGAATTCAATTCAAATTATGTAAAGCAAATTAATCTTTGTTAAGATTATTATTATAAGATATATATATATATATATATATATATATATATATATATATATATATATAGTGTAATATAATATAATATAATATAATATAATAAAACAAATTAAAATATAATATTAATTTTTAAATATTATTAATTTAATTTTTATACCCTGGGCAAAAGCGATATAATGAATTTGAGTGAATGTATGTAACAGGCAGAAGGAAGCATCTCCGACCCTATAAAGTATATATATTCTTGATCAGTATAAATAGCCGAGTCGATTGACACCTGTCCGTCTGTCTGTCCGTCTGTCTGTCCGTCTGTCTGTCCGTCTGTCCGTCCGTCTGTCCGTCTGTATGAACGCGTGGATCTCAGCAACTATAAGAGCTAGAGACTTCAAATTTAGAATGTAGGTTCCTGAATACCATACGCAGATCAAGTTTATTTTCAATTTTCGATACCACGTCCCGTTGGTTTTAAAATAAGAAAAATCACCATAACATAAGCAATGTTAAAGCTAGAGGTTTGAGATTTGGCACACATGATAAAAAGCTTGGACTTAATGTGTTCTGAAAATTTCATCGCGATGAAACGCCCCCTTCGCCCATATTTCGAAAAAGCTGATAACAAGTAGAGACTTGAGATTTGACACACATGGTAAGTATCCTACTCTCAATGTGTGCTACAAATTTCAGTACGATCGGATATTGAACTCAGAAGTTATTCAAGAAACAAATTTATGCAGCGCAGCAGATGCGTCGCAGCGCAGTAGCAGCGCAGTAGCAGCGCAGTAGCAGCGCAGTCGCTGCGCCGCGCCGACGAATTAACGAACGAAAAGACGCGTCTGTTCATATAAGTTTGATTTACCTTTCGGCCGCTGTGGCGCTAAACATAAACAATCAACAACCGCAGTCCAGTGTTGCCAGACTATCGCAAGCTACCTACTCGCGATGCAAGCAAAATCGACATCAAGCGATATATTTAAATCTTATTATAATGAAAATACTTTTCTTTGAAGACCTGCACAGGGTTTCATACTGTCGCGCGGGCTCGACTGATCGGCATGTTTATTTATTGCTTTATGGTTGTTTACAAATAGTTAACTTAATAAAATTATATATGCATTTTTCAAGGAAATCTGCAACTTCTTCTGCTCAATTTATAAAAAATATAATTAAATTCATAGCAACAAAATTAATATTTGCCATAGTTCGTTTCGAATCAAATTTCAATATTTGCCGATAAAGTACTAGTTGGTAACTTTATTTTATTAAGAATAAAATATATTAATAATAAATCGTTCATATCTTCTTCATATTCTTATATTATTTACTCCAATGGTTTTTCATTTAAAATAAAAAGACGCGGAGAGACAGGAAATGTTACAAAACAATGTCATGAATCATAGTGTTAGAGCACATTTCGCAACTCATCATAATTTACACAGCATTCCTTTCTTTCAGTGTACATATTGAATGTAGCTATTTGGATCTCTGTGTGTGTTTGTGTGTGTGTGTGTGTGTATTTATTTGGTTGACCAGTCGGCAATAAACCAACCCAATTTGTGGCCTATTTCATGCCACGCATTAAGCTTGTTCGCTGCTCTCTGACTTATCAGTTTGCGTTCGCTGCGATGTATTTACAACAATGTCTAATGACATCATTGCTCGGCAACAACAACTACAATAATAGCCACAGCAACAACAGCAACAACAACAACAACAATAGAATGAGCGCAATGCCAAAACTTACCTCATTATCAATGCCGCCTCGTCTCACTCCTCTTATCAGTGGCACATTTCTGTTTCTCTCGCGCAACGCTTTCAGTTCCTTTTGATGCTTCTGCTGCTTTAAATGATGCTCATGTTCGATCTTATTCCATTGCTCATTGGAGAAGGCATCGACGGTCTCATCGTTATCCTCCTCATCGGCCAGACTGTCATCCAAGAAGCTTTTGGGCTTCTCTGTGGTTGTCTCCACTTTTGGCTGAGCCTTAACCTGAGGAGATTTCTCCTTTTCGCGCTTGAAGAGCCAGTCAAAGACATTGCGTTTGGCAGCTGCCTTGGTATGTCCAGCCGAGATACTTGGATATTTGTTGTTGTTGTTGTTGGTGTTGGTGTTGCTGGCTGTAGCGTCTGCCTCCACTTGATCGTAGGCATCGTAATCCTGATCATTGGAGCTAATCGTGGGCAGCTTTTGGCTGAAGAGTGAGTAGCGTGGCATTTGTTTGGCCAACTCGGCAGCAGCTGCATCGTTAGCGTCATCATCGTAGTTCTCATCATCATCCTCATCCTCATCGTCGTCGTCGTCGTCGTCATTCTCATAGCTGTCCACGAGTTGCTGCCAGTTGGGAGCACGTGTAGAACGTGGTTGCATCCAGGCGGCATAAATGCCATCACGATCAAAGTATCTGCTGGAATTGGCAAACACATGAAGTATCGGAGCATCCGTCATACTAGAAGTTGAGGTTGCAGGCGTTGTTGGTGTTGCTGTTGTTGTTGTTTGTGTTGCTGTTGCTGTTGGTGGCGGAGCCAGCAAGCGATGTTGCTGATGACGCAATGCGGGAAAGACGCGCTGTTCCCAGGCAGCATGATGACGATTATGATGACGCAAATGATGTTGTTGTCCAGGACCTGGCAACATGGCCAACTGTTCCAGCTCCAACTGCGTGGGTATCTTGACAATCGCCGGCGGTTGCCTATTGTCATTGCCCGCTAGCTCGGCACGCAGATGTTGCTCATGTCGCAAGTGATGATGATGGAAATTGTTGCCAGCATTGCCAATGTCAAGTACAATATCATTGCCATCCTGTGCCTGTTGCAGCTGCTGCAAACGCTGCTGATTACGCCTGGCCCTGGCTGGAGGAGGAGGAGCACTTGTCGTCCCATTGTGAGCATGGCGATGCGGATGCTCCTCGGTGAAGCTCAAGTCGGCCATGAGCAGAAGCAACAACAACATTGCCATGATGCTGCTGCCTCGATTTGGAGGCAATGCCATTTTGACTTGTAGCGTATCTAATTGGTTATCCTCAACTGTATCTACAGCGCTGTACCTGATTGCGTTTTTCTATACACTTTTGTGATGAAATTTCCTTCTTGTTTGATATATATTTTATTGTTGTTCTTTGCTCGCTCGCGTTTTTTTCTTTGTTGTTGCACGTTTATGCTCGTTTTTTTTTCTTATTTACTTAAAGCATTTTTCTTTTGTTACTGCATTTTACATTCAGCCATAAATCACTCGGAGGCTCATCACTTCGGACACTTCAATTGCGCACATTACATTCCTGATAAACACTTCTCCGGATTGCAATTAACAAAATATTTTAATTGAACTTCATTAATTTTTGGGCCATTTATTTGGCACTTTAACTATTACGAAAACCTGTTTTTAATTTTAAATATTATTGTTTAATTTGTGACACAATAGTATATTTGGAAATATTTGAATTTATGGTTTTTATTAATATTTAAATTGTACTATAAAATTAATAATTTTTTCACAAACAAATTAATGTAATTAAATTATTTTGATTTACCTTTAATACGCAATTAATTTTAATTATTTAAAAAACGCGCGCGAAACTCGCCGTTTGCCAAAAAAATTTGCACTCCCACTCACTTAGGTCTTTTAATTATTTTTTTTTTAATATTTGTCTTACATATGCACGACTTTATTTTGTTTACCTCGAGCTGAGGGAATCGAGAATGAACTTGATTTAAATAGATGCGTTTAAATAGACGCGTTTAACCCGCACATGTGACGACACGAAGCGACTTACAGATAACAACTGAATCTGAAACGGCAACTGAATCTGAACTGATGCGCCGCAATGTTGAGAGCACAATACGTGTACACTGAGAGAAACGAGCGACTGAATAAATAAAAGAAACTGCGCACGTTGACTAACAATAACTTAAGTGTTAGCAACTTTTAAAAGTATTATAAATACTTGTAATTGTAATAAGTATTTGAATTACCAATAGTTAAATTATTTAAATTGTCTACTCAATATGGAATTTCAATGTAACGAGAGAGAGGGAGAGCGCACGCAACATATTTAGGCAGTTACACAAGCAACATGTTGCTATGCACAAGAGAGCGGCGCAGCATTGAGCGCATGTTGTTGGCATAGCAACATTTCGACTGCCGGCATTTGTTTTGAAAAACAAAAGAGAGAGACAGAGAGTGCTACAGATAAGCAACATGCTGTCTAGGCACCTACACGTGCAACATGTTGCAATGGCAGACAATCGAACATGTTCCATGTGAAACTGCCGGCAATTGTTGTTATGAGTATTTCTATTTTGATCAGTTGCATTTATTGCTCGACAATTGGCATTGGTCGCTGCACATTGTATGATTGATGATGAGGCACGGCAAGCACCAGAAGTGGCAGCAACACGCCCACGTGCTAAACAAAACAGAACCAACAACATCTTCAGCTAACGCCAACGCCAACGCGACATCATCAACGCTTCCTTCCACATGGCTGTCAATGGGTGTCTCTAGTATAGTATGTTGCATTCAATGTGGCTGCCTCCACTCGATGTCTACTTATATACATACGAGTATGTGGGCAGATCAACAGAAAACATTACATAATCATACTGTGGCAATGTGCAGCCATTGAAGTTGCCCAAGAACTTGCGCCTAACCACAGACAACACTCACATCTTTGGGGCATCACGGGTGTGATTTCAGTGGAAATGGGAAAAAACTACGAAATGGAATCGACCACCGTCAACGGTAGCCTCACAAATTTTCCAACTAATTGCCATTAAGCTGCAGGCAATGAGTCAGAGATTCGTCTCTTTATCTGCTTCTTCTACTTCTACTTCTTTTTTATGGAGGACAGCAGGAAGCGCGATTGCTTCTTAGCAAGTCCATAAAAATCGGAGTCGGTAAGCATGATCAATGATAAAAGGGTTGGCAGACGGACTTGCCATATGTATAATCCCAAACACGCAGCGAAATGAAGTTTTAAAAAGATTTTTTTATGACGCAACATCAAGGAAAAGGGGGAGCGAGCCAAACAAGGGGCAAACAAAAGGCTGTACGGAAAATTGATTTTCCTGCGAAGCGTGCAAATAGGATTTGTCAAACTATCAAATATTTCTTACTAAATAAACTATACTAGGTAGGTTGTCTCTTATAACGAGCATGCTATGGATGGAACCCTCTCCCCAACCATCGTAATGTTGCTCCCAGTTCTCCCTTTATTCCCATTGTTCTCGGCTCTTGATTCCCTGCTCTCAGTTCTCAGTTCCCAGTTCTCATTCCTCAGTGTGGCTGCGTTAAACGTTGTTTGATTGTTGTAAGCTCAAAGGCAAACAAGTTAGTTGCGTTTGGTCTATTATAGGCACAAAATGGGCCTAGAAAGGGAATAGAGGGGCATTAGAGCTATAAAGCTATGCGCTTCGGTCATAAAACTTATATTATGTGTTGAATTTAACGCTTCATTTGAGACGCTGCATGGCTTAAATGAGACAACAAATGCTCTAAGTAAAAGTTGTCAAGACAATGAAGATATTTCATGATATAAATGCCGAATACATTAATTTTAATTGTAATTACATTACAAAGCATTAAGCCCACCTACTATAAATGACATTAATAGCTCACAATTTGCATAGCAATTTTAATAACACATTCACTAAGCCAACTCATCTAACGAGGTCAACAGATCACATAATAAAATACGATTTTATAGGGTTGGAAAGAAGATTTCGCCTACTTAAAGTTAACTCTTTGAGATCGTTAACCATGCAATTATATTTTAAACTACCTCAACACTCTTACAATCTGCTGTATTGTGCTTAAAGTTTTGTTCAATGCAACTGAGACAAAGGCTTCTTAGCCGCGTTAAGCAGCATGCCAAACCGGCCTAGAACCGGTTGAGAATTTCTCACAGACAATGCAAAAACTTGCCAGTTTGAATGGTTCTTGCTGTTGGTATCATAATAATAAAGTAAAGTTTCAGCTTAATAGCTACACTCTATTCATATTCTAGATTTCATTCAATAATTTGAGAGTTATTTATAAATTATAATTGTCAATTAATTATGCTAATACTTGGCATTAATATAATTAAAAGTTAGAATATCTTCAATTGATGATCCTCCTGTTTATAGTCAGTTTTCTTTAGTATTTTCATCTAATCGAATCGTTTACTCCAGTTAAAACTTAAGTACTTCTAATAGTTTAACGTTCATTTATATAGAAAAGTTAAGCTGGAAGTGTCGTCTAGTATTTAAACTGTCTGCCAGTCTGCCACATACCATATGCCAACTAATTTGCAACGTTTACAACTTTTGAATGACTCTCAGCCAAATGCTGCAGTTTGCACCCCTCCTCCCCCCTCCGAAGTCCCCACTCATGGACTTTAGAGCAATTAAATATTCATAGCGCACTTTCCGCTTCAAGTTGCAACCATCAACCTCATGGCATCACTTGAGTTTAGATTGGATGTTGCAACAAAATCCGCAAAGTCTAGCTTGCAGCAATCTAATGAAATCATTGCCAGTGCTCGATTAGGCGTTAAAAATAATCAACTTGCTAATTAAGTTGACTAAAAAGTTCGGTAACAACCCCCCTCCCCCTCCCTCCGTCAGTCTCACCAGGAAATTGCCAGTGAACTTTGCGGGTGGACGACAACCCTACCCCAGACAAACTGGCTACAAAAAAAAACCGAAACTTTTCTAAAACTTTTTTATGTGTTTAAACTATCAAAAGTGCCACGCCCATAATTGACAAACCCCCCAAAAAAATAACAAAATACACACACAACAAAGTTTGTGCATCATGAACAACAACAAAAACAACAACAACTAAAATAACAATAACAAAATTTTAATTGCTTTAATGAGCGTCCTGAAATATCGACAAATAGATAAATAAATATTTGAACTGACATTTAACACAAACATTCGCAAACAAAACAAAAGAAAAATGCAATTAAAAATGATCCAATACCAGGACAACGGCTAGGCGATACTCTATACTTATAACATGCAAATGAATAAGAATAATATACTAATATTAAATAAATGTAAAATACAAAATATATCTGCCGAATATTTGAAATATCTATCTGAGCACAAATAAATGATACCCTAGACAGATATTTTGTTTGGAAACTTAAGACAAAGACATATGTAGGTAATAATAATTCGACCTAAATTATTTTGTATTGACTAAAACTTGTTTTGGTAGTCTCTTTGCTCAAAAATTTTCAGTGAATTTAAAATGCAGGCAGTTTACACAAATCTCTCGACGAAATTAAACATTAATTGCAGTTTGTGACTTTTGTGGCTAATTAGACACACGTATTTGATGAATACATTTTGCTTTGACAGACCCACCCTCAAAGAACAGACATCAATTAGCATTTTTAATTGACTGTGGCAATTCTGCTGATAAATGACAATCTATCAAAAGCAGGCAACACCAGCAACAACAGTTAAAAACAAACTGTAGCAAAAATGCCAACTGAAAACTGAAAACTGGCAACGTCAGAAGTCAAGAACTGTAAGCAAGTTAAGCGAGGATGAAGGAAATGATGATATTGTTATTTCTTTTTCATCTTTTGCATTCTCTCTCTCTGTCTCTCTGTCTTTCTCCTAATCTCCATCTACTATATTTGTATCTTTGTTTGCATTTGTATTTGTCTATCTATAATATGGATTCTATTTCGTTGAGCCCGACACATTGTGTGGTTTGCAGCTTTTGGCGTTGTTTGTCCCAATAGAGAAACATTAGACTAACTGGTTGAGATGCAGTTCAGTTGACGTGGCCAAATTGTTCTAAAAACCAGTAGGGTGCAGTGAGTCAGTACTCTTCCTATAACAAATTTGGTCAGTCTGTATAAGACATAAGCAGATACTTAATCTGTAAGTTTGGTTGAAGTCTGTTGAAAAATAATAAAGTTTGTCATACAAAAGTATGATTTTCGACTGATAGTTCCTATGACAGCTATAAGATATAGTGATCCGATATAAACCAAATTTGGTCAGGATATTAAGGACAGAATCAACTGCATAATCTGCGAATTTGGTTGAAGTTTGTCGAAAAATAATAAAGTTTGCCATACAAAAGTATGATTTTCGACCGATAGTTCCTATGGCAGCTATATGATATAGTAATCCGATCCGGCCGGTTTCGACATATGTATTGTCTGCAGCAAAAAGACTGATCTGTACCAAGTTTCATCCAGATAGCTCTAAAACTGAGGGACTATTTTGCATAGAAACAGACGGACAGACGGATAGACGGACGGACAGACAGACAGACAGAAAGACAGACAGACAGACAGACAAACAGACGGACAGACAGACAGACAGACAGACGGACAGACAGACGGACAGACAAGCAGATGTACAGATAGACAGACAGACAGACAGACGGACAGACAGACAGACAGACAGACAAGCAGACGGACATGGCTATATCGACTCGGCTGTTTATGCTGATCAAGAATATATATACTTTATAGGGTCGGGGGAAGGGTATAAAAAGAAAATAGTTATAGGAATATCTTTGTTTACCCGGTGTACAGATAGATATTTTAAGTTAAAGGGTCTTTGAATTCCAGAAGGGTTTACTCATTTATTTTATTTATTTATAATTAGCTTAGTTCAATAAACATATGAATATTTATAAACTAATGCAATTTAATTTAATTTAATCTAATTTAAACTAATAAAACTTTCTACATTTTTCTTTTAATTTTGATTTTTGCATTATTTTCTGTTATTACATTTATTGTTCTAGTTAAATGACAAAGGGTTAACTTAACATTAAAAGTGACTCAACTGTATTCAACTTCTGCTATCTCTTGGCTTTCAACAATTGTTATTGAGGTGCGAGTTGCGAGTCCTGGACAATATGCACTTTTACCTGACACACTTTGTAGCCACTTTTATGACAAATGCAACCCTATACAATGTTGAGCTCTGAGCTACTGACACGCCCTCAATCTACCAACTGGACGCGTCAACAACGACGACAACAACAACAACAAGGGGCACATTCCAAAGGACTGGCCCGAGACAAATGCCTTGCCATTGATGCCATGCTTCTAGCCCTCATCGTCGTCGACGTCGTCGTTGTTGGCCTCGTTAAAATCTAAAAAATATGGCTGGGCTTCCATTATACGCGTCTCGCTATCTGTCAGGTTACAATTTCCTTGTTTAGGTCCCATGGTCCCTTTGACTTTGGCTGTGCCTTGTTAACAGCACTAGAAGGCAAGAGCTTCCGCAGTTCCATCACTTTCCGTCCTTCCATCTTGCCATTCCTCCCGTATCCTGGCCAACACGTCTGCGTCTGTGCGAAAAGTTTTACGCGTTTTTTTTTTTGTTGTTGTTCCTGTTTCTATCTCTTCTCTTTGCTTCCCTTGCCATCAAACAGTAGTTGTTATGTGTTGTATTTTGTGTGTTTTGTTCAGTGTCTTGCCGCCACTTCCACTTCGGGCCTCTTTCACTCCCTCAGCCTTTGTCTGGGAAAGAACGCGTCGCTTTGTGTCGAGGAAAATGGTTTTTAAAGATGAATGTTTAGTGCTCCCCATTTGGCTTAAGTTTGGATGAACTGCAATGCCAGCCAGCCCCAGCCCCATCATCATCATCATCATCATCATCGTGTGGCACCACAACGACAATGCAACGCATTCATGCAGATGTTGTTGCGGAAGTGCTGGCGTCTCAGGCAAACAGGTTGCAACTTGGGTGAATTTAGGGGGGGCAGAAACTAAACTTGTTACACAGTCATGAGAAAGTTTAGCTAGCTAAACACTAAAGTGTTGTCAACTGCATTAACTTGACTTGGAGCCCAAAACTAGAACTCAATTTGATGCAAAAGATTTGAATCTTAATTCGAAAAAAAAACATGCAACAAATAGAATATTTCCAATTTAGATACTATGGTAAATTGTGTGTGAATGAAGTGCAAGCAGCTCAAATTGAAGATTATGAAATCTGGCAGCAAATTCAAGAACTTTGCCGCTTTTGTAGCCCATCAGAGTTCGTCAGAATCCGCCCACGAGCTGACAGACAGACAGCTTTTTGTTTTGGCCTTTGTCAATTTGAAGCTTTTAAGCCAAAAAAAAAGAGAAAAAAACTATCAGCTGGAAATCTGTGTGAGGCTTTAAAGTCTTTGCCGCTAACCGTAGCAACATTTGAGGCAGCATCAGTTTTGTTGCCACGGCGTCCAGAGTCCACATCAAAGTCAGAGGCAGTCACGTAGGTGGCAGCAAATAACTGCCAGCTATAGAGTACCCGGTAAAAAGAAAAACATGAGGCAACATCGACCAAATGGGCACATAGCTGGAGTCGGGAGTCGGAGATATGCCACCATTGGCAACCAGCGTCGTCATCATCGGCAAAAGGTTCAAGCTCTTAAAGGAATATTAAAACAGTCGCAAAACTACATAGGACTCAACTCAACTGGCAGGTTGCTTGCTCTGCCTCTGCCTCTATCGTATTGGCTGCCTCAGCTGCCACGTATAGCTCAAGGTCAAAAAACACACACACAGATAAACACACACACAATCACAGAAACAACTGGCAATCCAAATGCGAATGTTGGTTATTCTGTCCATTTATTTGTGGGCTCTTTGCCTGTTTGCATATGCGAGTGTGTGTGTGTGTGAGTGTGTGTGTGTGTGTGTGTGAATGCAAATAAATATACAATTTTTATGAATGAACACGTATGATGAAAGAACACAAGCCACAATACAATGGGCATGAAATATCGATGCTTGCATACACAATGATTGAGAAAAAACAATATAGAAACTTTACTTTTTAGCAAACCAAAGATTAAATGCCCTTGCTGTTGATTTTTGAAAAATAATTCCAAGTAGCTGCCTCAAATGTAAGCAGAGAAAACTTATTTTCTCTAGAGATTATTAAGATAGTCATATATTTTTATATTTTTAAAAATTGTTTCATTGATTTAAGACAACTTTCCGAGTCTAAACAAATTTGTCTATAATGGTCACAATATAAATTAATATCATTTATATAATAATAATAATTTGTGTGCTTTTATATATAATATACTTCAATTTGCATTATTTTAACATACAATTTAGGAATGTCTCCTATTTTCATATTTAGTTTAAAAACACTTTGATTATTTGTTTATAACTTGTCAATATTAATTTGCTTTTTATATTACTAAAAGGCTAAAATTGTGTTACATTAATAATTTAATATATATTTTATAATTCAGTTTATTTTATTGAAAATTAATTGAATAATTGTCAATATTAATTTGCTATATTATACTAAAATGTTCTAATTTTATTACATTAATAATTAAATATATATTATATAATTTAATTAAATTTTATAAAATGTTATTTCGTTTTGAAGTACTTTGAATATTTTGTATAATATTTTGTCAATATTAATTTGCTTTTTATTACAAATAAGCAATAATTGTATTACATTAATAATTTAATTAATAATATATAATTTAATTACATTTAATAAAATGTTATTTCGTTTAAAAATACTTTGATTATTTCTTTATAACTTGTCAATATTAATTTGCTTTTTATATTACTATATTATATTACTATATTGTATTACATTAATAATATAATTTATATTATTTAATTTAACTAAATTTAATACAAAATTGGATTTAGAGACAAACATTTAACGAGTTCACTTGTTTTAAAATATTAAGTATTCCCCCTTTTACTCCTTTCCTACAATATACATATATCTCGTCTCAAGTTTATATTACCCTCTGGAAGGGTATATTAATTCAACGAATTGATAAATAAAGCACTGAGAGAAACAAACAGGAAAATTATGAAAGATTTCAATAGGAATTAAATGGAAAACCTGCCAGAATATATAATTGAATGGCAGAAATTTCTACAGCAACAGCATAAATTATATCTACAGTTTTTTGAGCATAAAATTAACTATGTCAACCATTGTAACACTACTGCTACCTGATGCTGCTGTTGCTGCTGCTGTTGTTATTGTTGTTGGCCATAAGTCTGACATGGTTTCGTTTAAGCGAGAGAAAAAACAGAAATCAGTTAAAGGCACCAACTACCAGCGCTTCTAGTTGCCATGTTCTGTGGCAAGCAACCAAATGCTGCTTCGACACACGCTGGACTGTAAAATGTTTTCATTTTTATCAACATTACGAGTTGAAACTCCGCTGCATTTGCATGTGAAACAAGCAGATAAATTCAGACATGCAAACGCCATAAATTTTTGTGAGGCAGCCCGAGTTGCAAGCAGCAGTAGCAGCAGCAGCAACTGTAGCATCAGCTGAGCACAAAAACGCAGCAACAGCAGCTACAGCAGCGGCAGCAACAGCGGCAACACCAGTGGCAACTGTGGCAGCAACGGCGTCGTTTAAAATCGAAAATTTCACATATTTTTGCATCAAATTTGCATACGAATGTTGGCAAAGGCCTCCATTGGGAGGAGGGAGGTAGGGAGGAACACACTGTGCCATACATACATCCGTGTCCACATTGCGATACAGATACAGATACAGATACGTACTGTATATATAGAGACAGCATTATGTAGATGGCCTGCTCCCACACTCAAGTGCTCTATGAAAATTCATTTTCTGGTTCTCATTTCATTTAAAAGTTTCAGTTTCAAGTCTTCAAGATGCGCTACAAGTTGGCTATAAGTACAAGGAGTATAATATGGCTAACATATTTAAGAACTGTATTTTGAGTTAGAAATATACTACTTACTATTCAATTGTCTTAGTAAACTATGTAAATTATGGTAAAATCTTATAAGTATCACAGCAACAGGGTATCATCTTGTCGTGCACTTTTGAGCCTGTGAACCGTTAACGGTTGCCATGTGGCATTGCGGAAGGTGACAGCATCTGGAACGACCTGAGAGTCCGTTGATGCCAGTGATTAGACGGTAGACACGTTTTGCGTTTTCGGCCCGCCAACGTTGACAGGAGACGACTGGCAACTGGCAACTGGCAACGGGCAACTGGCAACTGGCAACAGGCAACTGATTTATGTGTGCCTACCGAGTCCAGTTATTAGAAATGGAGCATCGAATATGCAGTTGCAGTTGCAGTTGCATAAATCAAAATCAAACTCATTTGCCGGCGATTTCGCTTGCGGCCAGAAACCACTTGCATTGCAGCTGCTTGGCAAATGGAGCAGTCAAGTGATTAGCAATGAAGACATCGTCATCATCATCGTCAACAGCAACTGCAACTGCAACAGCAACAGCCAAAGCAGTGGCAACTCTGATTGAAATCCTCAACAGCCACTTGTCAAGTTGTGGCATAAGGTGCTTTCGTTTTAGGCCATGATAAAGCAGTTGCCAATTTGTCAGCATCTCTGTCTGTCTCTCTCTCTCTGTGTCTCGATCAAAAGTGCTTGCAATTAGACATTTGACAGTTGGTAACAATTTTCAAAGTGAAATGTCAAGAAATCCCGCAATTAATCTACATGCAAATATACATAAAAAAGACAATTAATGTTTATTTACTATAATAATGACTTCCCAAAGCCATTCAGAAAGTGGTTTTAAAGTTGTTTAGTGTCAGATCTGTAATATTGTTAAATCATATATGATTAACGTGTAGCTAACCCAAAAAAGTCTTTAAAATATGGAATAAATAAAATAGAAATAAAAAAAATATTGGGAAAGTTATTTGAAAAGGCTACGGAATGAAAATAAAATTTAACAATAACTGAAAAGTAGTAAAAATACTTGTAAGACTTTTAAATACTTTTCAAATGTGTTGGTGAAAAAAATTATATAAAAAGCATTTAAAATTAACTAGAAAGTTCAGATAACTATTTAAGCTATTTAGCAAATATCCAAACTTACCGTAAAGTAATTAAAAATAACTAAGAACAAGTACATAAATACTAAAACAACAGTTTGCTGCTAAGACTTTTAATATCTTTAACTTTAACAAGTCTTTATTAGACTCACTTTTAAAAGAAAACTGATCAATTAAATGTCATAAAAAAACATTTGTGCTGGCAACTTTTTATTTTTGTTGAACCGCAAATAGTGAAAAACTCATGCAGTAGTTTTGCATTAACTTTGCCCACAATCAATTGAGTCGTACACATTGACCACAGGTCACAATGCGAGTTCCATTTAGACATTTGACCCCTGACTCATCCATGCCAAAGGTGTTATACTGTATTTCCATTAGCTGCTATTAGTCCGCAGTTTTATGTTACATGCCAAGAGCTAAAAGCATTGAACCTGCCACACGCAACATCGACTTGAGAAAAGGCAAATAAATGCACTATAGAAAATGCAAATGGGGCGGGGTGGAGAAAAATTGCGGAAAATGGGTTAAAACCTAAGACCGACAAAGTCGATAAGGAAAACCAAAGAATTGTGGCCGGACAGCAGGAGGTTTCATTTCCAGCATTTGAATAATTGAAGTGTAGGCACGTATCACAAAGATAGCTAGAAACCAAACCGAATCGAGCCCAAAAGATACAATTGTTGGGCGATGTGTGGGCAACAAGTTTTGGGTTCTTGCCGGCCAAATTGCCGGGCGTCGATGGCTTTGACATTGCTATAACTTTTTCTTTTTCTTTTTTTCCTTTCGATTGAAGAAAAGCGTGACAAATTGTTTGTGTTTATGGGCAAATCGGAACCAAATCAAATTGCAACAAAAGACGACAGACGATGAAAGATACTCGGCAGGTCATAAATTTCTGTAGAAAAGTGCTGGGAATTTGTTAGGCTTAGGCATTGAGAATTGAATTAGCCGAAATCCAATTGGCCAAAACAAAAGTCACAGACAGGCACAACTTCAATTCCGTCTTTTTGTTGGAAATTGAATTGACTTTAAGTTGTCAAGTCGAGTTCGAAAAACATAAAAAGAACTTACGTAACGTGAGGCCCGTAAAAGTTTTAGGAGGCACTTGCTGCAGTGGCCACAGCGGATTCACTCACTGCCCCTCCAGGGCACTAACAAGTTAAATAAACAACTAGCTACAAAACAAACAACTGCCTAAGATGCAGCTGCACGTGCGCGTATCTTTAAGATACAATTCGGCACTTTGCCGTTCGCTTCCTCATTGCAAGCACTTCATTTAGTTATTGCTCTTGTTGCTGTTGTTTTTGTTGTTGTTTGCTTATCTACGGTAACTTTAAATACCGACTGCCAAAAATTAGGTGAGAATTTGTTCAACCACACTCCAAATAGTTGAGAAATCGAAACTTTGTTTTGTATCTGTCAGTTGCATCTCAGAAGTTGTGCGAACTGTCGCACATCATTTAAAAGAATGCGAGCAAAGAAAAGGAAAAGTGCATAAAACAATATGTGAGTGGCAGCATAACGAAGTCTCTACACTCTTATTTATAATAAATTATAAATTTAAAGGCATTTTAGATTATTCTTAAAAGTTGAAGCAAAGTCGATATTTAAATACATTGCTTTTTATCTCTTGTTGAGCTTACTAAACTATTATATCAGCAATAGAATTAATTAAATTGATTTTGCATATTTAATTAATTAATACAATTCATTCCATGCAATTCAACATAGTAAGTTAGTCGTAATTTTAAAAATATTAGTAATAATAATCTTTTAATAAAACAAGCCTATTAGTCGAGCACGCGCGACTGTAGGATACCCTGTGCAGGTCTTCAAAGAAAAGTATTTTCATTATAATGGGATTTAAATATATCGCTTGAAGTCGACTTTGTTTGCATCGAAAGTAGGTGGCTTGCGATAGTCTGGCAACACTGGACTGCAGCTGTTGATTGTTTATGTTCAGCGCCACAGCGGCCGAAAGGCAAAACAAACCTATATATGAACAAACGCGTCTTTTCGTTCGTTATACCATCGCCGCGGCGCAGCGACTGCGCTGCTACTGCGCTGCGACGCATCTGCTGCACTGCATAAATTTGTTTCTTGAATAACCTCTGAGTTCAATATCCGATCGTACTGAAACTTGTAGCACACATTGAGAGTAGGATACTTACCATGTGTGCCAAATCTCAAGTCTCTAGCTATAAAACTGCTCTTGTTATCAGCTTTTTCGAGATATGGGCGAAGGGGGCGTGGCATCACGATGAAATTTTCAGGACACATTAAGCCCAAGCTTTTCATCATGTGTGCCAAATCTCAAGTCTCTAGCTTTCACATTGCTCATGTTATGGTGATTTTTCTAATTTTAAAACAAACAGGACTTGATATTGAAAATTGAAAATAAACTTGATCTGCGTATGGTATTCAGGAACCTACATTCCAAATTTGAAGTCTCCAGCTCTTATAGTTGCTGAGATCCACGCGTTCATACAGACGGACAGACGGACGGACAGACAGACGGTCAGACAGACGGACAGGTGTCGATCGACTCGGCTATTGATACTGATCAAGAATATATATACTTTATAGGGTCGGAGAAGCTTCCTTCTGCCTGTTACATACATTCACACAAATTCATTATACCCTAAATACCTCAGAGTTTTTTCAGATCTAGCTTGTTTATACCAGTTCCAAAGAATGCAGCATTTCGGTAGCTAAAATAAGTATATTCAACTTTATTATTACTAAATGAAACTGAATTCCTGAGGGCGTTACAAACACCTTAAGTCAGTGGCAATACCCGAAACGTTTGCAAAGGCAAATCAACAACTTTTTCCAACGGCACATAAAGGCAGCTAATAAATCAAACAAATATTTGGGTCACGCTTCCGTGCTTAGTCTTCGTCGTCGTCGGATGAGGAGGAGAATGAGGAGTAGAATGAGGAGGAGAATGAGGAGTAGAAGACGAGGGTGCAAATGGACATCGACAATGGATAGTAAAAGAAAATATTTGCTTGAAAATTGCCTGTAAATACTCAAACTCTAGACTAAGGAATCTAAATCCGAATTCCAGTTGATTTATGCGCGCCCAGCGGTCGGCCACAGTTGAACAAAACCTGAAGTGTGTGCTGTTGGTAGTAGATAATATTGTGTTAAGGCATATTTCATATCAAAACATAATTCAATGAAAGCCTCAATAAGTCTAACTGACCAACTGACCAACTCAATCAATTTCAGCAGCTTGAACGACTCCGAGTCGAACGATAGGAATAATAAACAATTTCCAAAAGCAAAACATGCCGACACCCAACTATTTAGTACTAACGTGATGAGTACGTGACCAGAACCAGACTAAGCCGAATATAGAGCGACAAGAGAAGCCGCCAACTTGTGGCTTTAAGCGTTGGCTTTAAGTCGCCGCTTAGTGTCAACGTCGTCGAGTGGCATGGCACAAAATGGCGTCACTGTTGCAAGTTGCTCTGCTGTGTATGCGGGCAGAAAGAATTGCCAGTGGCAATGGCAATGGTAACGTCAGCTGGAAAGTGCACTTCCTGTCGGCCATTTGTCCAAAATGAGCTGCCAGGATTGCACCACTGTCATGACCGTCGTGCAGCAGAGATAGACAAACAACTGTAAAACGCATTTGGACATGTTCAAAACCCAAAACCAAAGTCCAGTTGCAAACTGAATGTGAATGCTATAAAAGTAAATGGAACTGCAATGTGCATGTGTGTACGTGTGTGTGTACGTGTGTGTGTGTGTGTGTGTTTGTGTCTACAACTGTCAGCTGCTAACTTTTAAGGCAAAATGTTTATAGAAAACTCGTTGCACAAATCGAATAGAAATTTGCCAACGTTTGACATCGTCCCAAAGGCCAAAAGCACCAATAAAAGCCACCATTGGAGGCGTGGCATTTGCTGACTACTGCAAAAAGTTTCATAAAATCACGCTGCTATGGCAACCCTGGCAATGGCCATTGACCGAAATCGTAAAAATACAATTTCCGTATTTGACCATGACAGTATTTATCAATAAATTTTACAATGGCTCTTAAAATGTAATCGCCATCTTCAAGTCTATTTAGAATAGAGATTCTTGATCGATAGAAATGTAATATAGCTATAACTGTAGCTATAGAAATATAGTATTTAAACGTTGCCATCACAACGATTAACAGTTCATATTGTAATTAAATTGTAAATTAAAAGTCACACACAGTTCTATTACGAAGTCTGCTTTATTTCGTGTCTCTTAAACGACAAACTCCGGCATCACACCGCTGTATTTCACAATTCAATTTAGAGCGAGATCAAGCTAGGTCGATCTCCATTGTCTTAATATGTTAAAGCGAGATAGCTAATCTATCTGGATAATTAGTGATGGGAGGGTATACAGTATGGTGATGGTAAGGTAGACAATCTAGTGGTGGTAGGGTTAATAGAGTATAGGAATGTTAACAGACTATCGGCAATTAAGTTTTATATTGACAAAGTTACTTAATTAAGGTTTTGCTAAAATTCCGAAATCTTTAAACAACTTCAGAACTTAAACAAATGTCTCTATCTCTACACTGACCAAAGGTAAAGAAGACATTATCAGTGTAACGTTTTTATTTGAATATTCCACTTAAAAACATATACTGCAATTAAACAAACACATTTGAAATTACATCTGTTGAAGTACACACCATTTTGTTAAGTTTGTGCAAATTAAAGAAACTTTAGAATAACAAGTATCTTTCACAAATTACAACACGTCCAAACACTTTTTAAATGTGACCCATTTTCAATGCCCGTCATTGTTTTAAAACCAATTTGGGTCATAACTACAAATGATTTGTTTTACAGCTTCCAAAGTTAAGTCAAAACATTGTTTAATTGTGGAAAAAATGAGAGTGTAAAATGAGTGGGAAATGGTTGAAAAATGAGAGTAAAATAAGAGAAAAATTCTAAAAATACACAAAAAACAAAATCAGCTAAATGAGTAAAACTAAAAATCTATTAGAACTTTTTGGCACACAGAACGAACGTCAAACTTTGTTCATGCTGCGAAATTGTTGCCAACATTGTTGTTGTTATTCCTGTTTATACTCTTGTTGTTGTTGTTGTTGTCGATGAGGGCTCGCGGTGGACGGAATGTGCTGCCAATTAGAAGTTTATGTAGAGCGCCCCGAAATTAATTTCACCCGCAACTCCTCCAAAAAAGTTAAACTGAATTTGTGTGCGCATGTTAATCAAATAGACAGCACGATGGAAAGAGGGAGAGAGCAGCAGCAGCAGAAGAGAAAGCTGAGCAATGGGTTGGGTATTGAGTTTGGCAGTTTATTTGAGACCTCTTAGGCTTAGGATTTGGCTGTGCCTTTTGGCTGGCTGGCTGGTGATAAGCGCCACAAAGATTTGTCAGCTTAGAATAATTAGTGCGGCAGTCATAAAGCAAAAATTTCGTGGCAAATAAAGGGTTAATAAGCGTATACTTAACTTATGCCAGCAACTGTGGAAGGCGTAACCCAAGAATAACCCACACTAAAGCGATAGACCTTAAAGGCTCGTCAATTGCAACAAGCTTGACAGTGAAATATGCTAGGGAGAGGGGGGGGGGCAGCACAACTTGCAACAACATTAAATGCCACTTACTAGCCCTAATAGTTTGCCCGGGCAACAATATGTTGACTAGCCCACTTCACTCCACAATGCTCTTCAACCCATTGACACCCTCTGGACAAACTTGTTCCCCCCCCCTCCCCCTCCCCTCTTCATAACTCATCCCTTGGCTAGGAGTCTCACCAGCGTTTACCACATTAACCTCGTGTTTTACGACATGGCAGGCCGCATAAGAAATTTATATACATTTCATGGCCGGGGCAACATGTTGCACTGACGATGCCAACCATGGAGGGGCAACAAGATGACATGGATTATACATACATACGTATACATAGATATATATACAGATATATAAATATATATACAAATACATAAGTTCTGTGTGTGTGTGTGTGTGTGTGGGATTTTGACACAAGTCCAAGTGGAAAAGCCGCCATAAGGCAGCTATAACTCAAAGTGCAGGCAAACAGCTGCCAGTTGAAGGCAGAAGGATCCGTGCAAGAGCTGACAATGGCAACACTCAAATGATTGCGAAAGTTGCTTAAAAACTTTGTCTTAATACTAAAAAAACAAAATTCAAATCAAGTAAAGTATTAAATCTTTGATAATTAGAAAGAGTCGCATCTTAGTCTCTTAAATAAAGAATAAACATTGAGAGACCTTGAAGTATCTATAAGGAGACAAAGTTAAGCGAATATTTAAATCAACTTAATGTTATTATTATAATCTTAAGCACGTCGCATTTAAATCTCTTGAATGTCAATGACAATTGAATAAACTTCATAAAGTTTTCGATAAAATAAAATCTACTCGAATGTTGTTTGAAATAGTAGACATATCGTTAAATCTTAAAGAATTTATAATAAACAATCCGATCAATCGAGCAGGCGCAACAGTAGAATACCCTGTGCAGGTCTTAAAACAAACGGTTTTTTTTTAGAAAACCAGCTATAAAACTGTTCTTGTTCTTAGCTCTTTCCAATTGTGGGCGAAGGGGACGTGGCATGAAATTTTCTGGGCACATTAAGCTTCAGTTTCCTATCATGTGTGCCAAATCTCAAGTCTCTAGCTTCAACATTGCTTATGTTATGGTGATTTTTCTAATTTTACAACAAACGTGGCTTGATATTGATAATTTAAGATAAACTTGATCTGCGTATGGTATTCAGGAACTTACATTCCAAATTTGAAGTCTCTAGCTCTTATAGTTGCTGAGATACACGCGTTCATACAGACGGGCAGAAAGACAGACGGACGGACAGTCGGACAGACAGACGGACAAGTATCAATCGACTCGGCTATTGATACTGATCAAGAATATATATACTTTATAGGGTCGGAGATGCCTCCTTCAGCCTGTTACATACACTAACTCAAATTCATTATACCCTTATATTTGCCCATTTTGGGCACAGGGTATTAAATCCCATTAAAGCTTATGGGAAATTAATCTAAAGTTGAAAATGCCATTAATGTTATGTTTATAATGCTTGAAATAGATTTTTGCAATTATAATCCAAATGATTTCCGACTTAGTAGACCCAAAAAACTCTTAACCTTGCTCATTGCCTGATATTATTCAGGCGACCCTCGCCATGGCGGCATTATGCCAACACACTAAAAACTTGCACTTTACCGAGTGCCTTTTTGGGGTTTTGCATTCAAAACGGGATGCTGAACCTCATGTGAGGGTCCCTAGGGTCTCCGAGGTCGTCTGTTCGACGTTTGTCGCGTTTAAGGCGACGTCAAGCGGAAGGAAGCTCCATTTAAATTTTTTCGCGCCGCTTGGCAATAAATGCGCTGCCATAAATTTTGAATCGATGGGCAGATCGTGTGAGCTGCCACGCCTGCCATACGCCCACAGTTCAGCTAGGCATCCCCCTCGCCCTCCCCCTCCGCCTCCCCCTCACGTCCCGGCTCTTCGTTGGTCGTGCAAATTTTTAATTGCGCCATAAATCAAATCTACGATAAATGGCCAGCAGTTAAAGGGCTGCTAACCAAATGGGAGCCATAAGCTGATAACAAACTGTAGAGCTGGCAAGTAGAGCACAACGCCAAAGGGGGAGGGTGGATATACAGAAGAGGTGACTGACTGGTTGGACAAAAGAGACGTGCAGGCGATAAGACTCGACTGGAGGCTGCTGCTGACGGTGTTTGGCTTTAAAATGTCAAAGTGCTGGCCGGCATCGTTTTAGCCGCAATCTGCGTGCTTCTAGCATTTAATTTTAATGCTTGTCGTTCAGGACGATAGCGATGAACGCCATCTAACGTAATCAAGCCTCTAATTAAGTTGATAAACTTTCGCCTGACACGCCTCCCGCCAAAAGACTGCAACAGCGGAGAAAAAAAAACACACAAATTCCGTTTTGGCAGACAAAGTCGTCGGCCATTTTACGCCACAGTGAACACTGTGAGCACACGACAACCAACTCCCACAGTCCCACTCTTCCAGTCAGACAGATCCTAACAGTCTTAAACGCCCCACGACTTACACGACCACACTGAGCAGCTGTCACGCCTCCCGCACCACCACGAAAGTTTTGGCATTAGTTTTGCTGATTTCCGGCGATTTCGACATAGACGTCTGTTTTTCGTATACCCTTCCAAAGACTAAGCATTTACTTTTTATGCAGCTAGTAGTTTATTTATGTTAGCATAAGATATACATATTATAATTATAAACAGACAAAATTGCGGAATGAATTCGCTTAGAAAGTTGGAAACTAGAGTAGAATTCTTAGTACGTTTTATTGAAAGATTTTAATAATTGAAAGTGATAATATATTTAAGTTATCTTAGATTAATATGTATATGTATATGAAAAATATTAATAAATGTTCACAACAGCACATTAGGCTCATTCGACGCCATTTTCATCATCCAGACCGAATGTTCAGTTCATTCGTTGCTAACGACCCTGTCTAATTTCAGTATTTTTTTTATCGAACACACAATATTTATCGATATTAACAGTTGACATCTAATAGAAGAGTTAGCGCAAAATTTAAATTTCAAAAAGCATCTGAGGTTTTTGAGAAATCATGGTAAAAATATACTCCATATTATTGCTACAACACTTAAATTCAATATATTACGGCTTTTAATAATTATGATTCAACTAAATACTGTAAACGTTTATCAATATAAAGCCTGTTTGAAGACCAATCAGCTGTTCTGACAAACGTCAGTTTACAGTAATCAGTAATCGAAAAATCAGGCTCATCCAGATGTGAGTTAATGAGTCGAATGATGCTGCTCGTGGATATAGCCTATAGCTCGCTTGACTCCGACAGTTCACTCCGACTGATTCCGACAGTTCACTCCGACTCAATGCGACTGCTAATATCGATAACGCTTCTGGTATCGATATTCCTTATATGTTAATACTGTTTGTCGCAGCTTCACCTTATATACCATATGTTACATATATGTAATGAATTGAATAACACCAATTCGAATGATACTTTAATATAGGACTATTTCGATTTCCCATAGTAAAGTCATAAACATAACTATAGTAGTAGTTAGGGTATTTAAAAATAGACAAGCAACTGTAATTATTCTAAGTTTAACTTGTGCTGTCGTTCGTTTGCGTGACTTTTCGCATACTATTGGAATGGTCCGTCCCACTGTGCGCACTGTGCGCTTTCTAATTTAATTAAGTGCGGCGACGCGACGCCTGTTTGTTTGTGCAAAAAGTTTGTGCAAACGGCAGCGACAGAGGCGAAAGCAGCAGAATATAATACAAAAAAAAATGGAAAACTTTTTCAACAGTTGGTGCGTTTAATTTGCTGGTTTTATACTTTTTAATTACTAGACAAATAGACAAAAGAGGCAGCTAAGCCAATAAGGGGGTAGGGCGGGATCCTAAGTATTGCGTTTAGTCCAAAAATTGTATTAATTTGTTTGTTAACGATGGCAAATATTTACCAACCGGCGGCAATTTGCACAAACTGAAGCCAAAGTATATAAAAGTATTTCGAACAACTTTTTGTACGTAAACAAAGTTAGGTAGATGGGATTATATAGACAGTCTTAGCAGGAATCAATTGATGGAACGAGTACTTAAATTAATAAAATCAAAAACAAGCTAAAGTCTTGTTCTAAGCTTAGTTCAACTTTTTCGACAGCTATTAAATCAACATACTCAGTAAATTAAAATTTAATATTTTTTATTGTTTATCAGAAGTTTAATTTGTAAGAATAAAAAAGAGAAAGCAACAAATGAAAATGTGAAGACCAAGTTTCGGAAATAACTCACTGGAAATAACTTAAATATAGGTAGATATATTATAGTTTATTTGCTAGAAATATGTTCTTTTAAAGGTAATTCTTTATGTTTTATTTTACGGCAATATCAATATTTTCTCCAGTTTTACTTTATTTGTGAAACTTACAAAATAAATGTGTCAAACAAAAAAAAAAACAAAGTATCTGAGAATGTCCATCTGCCGCTATTTGATATATGGAACACAAAAGTACTACCTGAAAATTGTTACAGTTTAAGCTGAAAGCCTACAAATAAATACATTACATTATTTCTTACATTATATACTATAATCTCGCACTGACAGTTCTTCACAGTTATTAAAATACTCAAGATTAATATTAGAATTATGTATATTTCTACGTTTTGCTTTTATTTCATTTTGTTTTATCCACTCACTTAGCTTAATCCTGTTGTTTAATGTGTTCCACTTCCGTGGAAATTTATTTAAGGACCTCAGAAAGCAAGTCATATTTATGAATGCCCAAGTACTTTTATCAGGCATCAGGCAAGTTCGTTGCTTAAAAGCTTTTTGCAAAATATACGAATACGAATACGAATATTTCCGGCGGGAAGAAAAGTTTTCTTTTCCATAAGAAACTTTCGCTGGCGTCACGCTGGCTCTGAATTGTGGTTGTTCTTGTTGTTGTTATTGCTACTGTTGTTGTTGTTGCTGTTGTGGTGTGCCGTCAGTTTATGGTCAGCATTTCGTACATACATACATACATACATATATCTTTAATTTTTATGCGGCCCTCTTCTTATGTCAGCATATTTGCCATAGCATACTTTTCAGCGTCACGAATTTCTCAACTGAGGAGCTGAGCAGCTGTCATTAGCGGGCATTCCAGCGTTTTATTTGTTTGTTGACTGTTTTGTGGCTCATAACTGGGTCAACAATGGGAGTTCCTCATTCTCTTTGTTGTTGTCGTGGTCGTTGTCTGTGCGAGAAACCATTGCCCATTTACAAGTCAAGTGGCGCGCATAACACCAAAAAATTGTGTAACGAAAACAATTTATTTAGCTGTGGAACTTGTTACAGCCAACCATTCCATTCCTTGTCCCGTTCACTTCTTCAATCACTATCTCTCTCTCTCGCATTCCCTCTGTTGTTATTGTTCCCCACTGTTTTTGGCTGTCATTGTCAGTACGCCAGATTTGACAGTGCCTGCCAATGGTTTTTGGCTTGTGTTGGGCTTAGGGTTTGGATTCTGTTTATTGTTGTTGTTGGCGTTGTACTTGTTTTTATGCTAGTTTTATTTACGCATTTTAACCATTCTCTCTGTCTATTTCTGTCTCCCCATTGTTTCGTCTCTGTCTGCTTGTTCATTTTGTATTATTTGCCAGTTGACGGTTAGCCTTTTTTTTGACCAAAGTATTTCAACGTTAAAATGCCAATTGACATTTATTTCAATTCGCTTTATTTACCTCTCAATGTGAAGTGCAAATTTTAATTCTATTTTTGCGATTTTCGTTCGTAATAAAAATACAATTTCATTACATTTAATTTCATTCATTGCACTTTTCCTTTTGCTCAAATTAAATAAACTCAAATGAAAATTTCATTTAAATATTTCAATTGCAACAGTTTTTTTTTATATCAATATTTATATTTGGTATGTAATATTCTGGATTACAGTACTGAATGTGACATGTGCGACAGCAAACGAACAATATCTTTGATATTTAAGCCCTCTTTAAGTGACATTTCTCATTTAAATTTGAATTGTGTGTGGTCAAAATATGAATATCATTATCGTGTTAGATCTTTTCATAAATAGTAATACATCTCGGGACAAAACATACACTGTTTATTCACGCTAAATTTCATATTTAATGTGCAAATATTTAGTTATATATTTTAGAGCTATTTGTTTATTTTTGTTAGCTATTTTCGGCCAACAAAAAATACTGTTAATTTTTAAAACAAATTTCCTGTTTCCTGCATAATTATCAGAATATAAAAATGTATAATTATGTATACATTATAGACTTATTTATATAATATTATTTGGTTGAACTTTTCGAACACAACACAAATGAAATGAAGCTTGTGTAAATAATATACCTATAGCAAATTTACAAATTCCCCAACTAATATTGTTGCATAAATTGGCATATTTATGTATGAACAATAATAATAATAAGGCTTTTATTTATAAAGTTGCCGATAGGAGTTCATGTTTTCTTTTAATACCATATAACAATTTGCAGATTGTTAAGCTATTCGATTGCAATTTCTGTTTATATCCAACGACTAGCAGCTGATCAACATTGCGGTTAGTTGGTCAACAAACGCTTCTGGCCACCTCAAACTGACAAATTTTTTGGGAAAAAACAAATGCAAAGTCACAAAATGTAAACATTTCAGTCGCATTCGAGCACTTACTCCTGCTTGGCTAACAGCTGCTCACTTTTTGTCAGCGAGGGCTTAACTTGGCTTGCTTCAGCTGATGCAGCATTTAAGTGGACACAGAGTGTGTGGCAAATATGCAAAGCAAATAGTAAAAAGCTGCCACAAAATCGAAAGACAGATAGACAAATAAAGAAAAGAAAAACTGCAACAGCAACAGACCGACAGACAGTGAAGCGAGAGAAACAAGCCAGAAGATACCCTATACTTCAGCTCACGTAGAAGATTCCCTTCCCACCGACCAATGAGTTCACTTTCAATTGAAGAGCGAGACAAAAAATGCTTTAGACAAGGCCAGTTAAAGTTGTTAACTTCTTTTAAGTGTTGCCCACCTCACAGCCTTTTAATCTGTCTACAGGGTATGCAAAACAAACTAAACTGACTAACGATGACATCATTCACTAGCTGCAAGCAGTTGATTAAGTGATGAACAGTGAGTGGCAGTAGTTGTGAGTGTCAAGTGGAGTCCACTAGAATGACAAGTTTCAATTGTCAAATTACATAATAATTACTCGACATTTGCCAAATTATTTGTGCAAAATTGTGGCGGCAATTAAAAACGAATTACCAAAAAAAAAAAATTCACAGCCCCAACCATACCGGAAATGACCAAAATCTGTTGAGGTTTGGCCTGAACTAGCCCGCGGTTTATCCAATTCAAAGCTATGCAGAAAAACTGCCACAAATCAGCGCTATTAACGGGGCCAACAATCACTGCTGCTGCTGCTGCTGCAGGCTGTTGGTTGCGGCCAATATGAAAGGCCGCATAAACCAAATGAAAAAGATAAACATAATGAAGATTGCAATTGGCAATTGTTGGCAGTGCCTCTGATTCAAAGACTTTTCAAAGCGTTCCACAAAAGACCAACAAAAAAAATTAGCGGCAATTAAAGAAAATTTGCAAGCACACGCGATAAGCGCAGTTGATTAAACCGTTTGAAGTTGTTGGCCACATTCAATGGTAAATGGTAAGATGCTTAAGACAAAGTTAATCAAATTATGGTATTAATAGGCACAATTAAAATCAAATGATTTTTGCAAATGGAAACAAGTTTATAGATCAAATTGAGTTCGTAGGGTCAGCTTAATAAATGTATTTGTAAATAAAACCAGTCGGAAAGGCTACAGTCGAAGTCGACTATGAGAGACCCTTTACTTATTCTTCTAAACGGAAATAAGAGTGACACTAATATATAGTACCCCATAGCGCGTTGTTACGTCAATATGCTCTTCTTCTTCCTTTGGTCCGACACTGAGTAATATTGAGTTTTGAATAACTCCCGAGTTTATTATCCGATCATGATGAAATTCTCAGCATACATTAGGACCCCGATGCTTGTCCTGTGTGCCAAAATTCAAGGCTCCAGTTTTAAAATTGACCATTATATGGGATTTTAAGTTTTTTTTTGAATAACTTCCGATTTTATTATCCGATCGTGATGAAATTTTCAGGATACGTTAGGACCCTGATTCCCGTCCTGTGTTCCAAAATACAGGACTCTAGCTTTAATATTTCTCGATTTATGGGATTTCAAAAATTTTGTTCTCGATTTACGGAGGCGGAAGGGGGCGTGTCAAAATTTTAAGATAAACTTGATCTGCTTAGCCCATAGACGAACCACCATACCAAATTTGGTGACTCTAGCTCTTATAGTCTCTGAGATCTAGGCGCTCATACAGACAGACGGACAGACGGACAGACGGACGGACGGACAGACGGACAGACGGACAGACGGACATGGCTATATCGACTCGGCTGGTGATACTGATCTAGAATATATATACTTTATGGGGTCTGCCGGACTTCCTTCGACCTGTTACGCACATTTTGACAAACTTAATAGACCCTTTTTTACTTTTTTTTCAAAAAGTAAAGGGTCTAAAAAGTCGGGGAGTCGGAGTGGGAGCGGGAGCGATAGTTAGAAACGCTTTGCTATAGTCGACTATGAGAGACCCTTTACTTATTCTGTTAAACTCCCGAATATTCCTATGACAGCCATATGCTGTAGTAGTTCGATCTTGAACATATTTGACCATATATTAGGATCAGAATATTGCTTATATCTGGTGTGTTTGGTCCGCATATCTTGGAAAACTTCAAAGTTTTTCATACAAGAACTTTTACGAGTATTTTTCCGTTTGTTGCTATATGTAGTAGAAGCTTTTTAATATAGTTGTCCGAATTTTATACAATTTTGCAAAGTATTAATAGCATAATTACACGTCAAGGTTACAAGTTTGGTCCGGATAGCTTAGCAAAAGAAAAACATTTGCATATGATATTACAAAGAACAAGCCGAACAGTCGGGAGCTCGATCGTAATATACCCTGTACCATACTTCCTTAGACTTTCCTGCTGACAAACAATAGACCCTTTACTTTAAAATAGTAGAAGTAATTTGTATACCCTGTGTTCATTCAAAATGGGAAAAAAGGGTATACTGAATTTGTGCAAATGTATGTCACGGGCATAAGGAAAGGCATCTCCGACCCAATACAGTATATATATTCTAGATCAGTATCGATAGCCTAGCCGATTGACACCTGTCCGTCCGTCTGTCTGTCTGTCTGTCCGTCCGTCCGTCTGTCCGCCTGTCTGTCCATCGGTCCCTCTGTCTGTCCGTCAGTCTGTCCTTCCGTCTGTCCGTCCGTCTGTCCATCGTTCCGACTGCCCGTTCGTCTGTTCGCCCATCTGTCTGTCCGTCCGTCCGTCTGTTCGCCCATCTGTCTGTCCATCCGTCTGTTCATTCGTCCGTCTGTCTGTCCATCCGTCCGTTTGTCTGTCTGTCCGTCCGTCCGTCTGTATGAGCCCGTGGATCTCAGCAACTATAAGATCTAGACACTTCAAGCTACCTACCCTCGATGCAAGCAAAATCGCGATTTATCTAAGTCCCATTATAGGGTTTCATAACTCAACTGATCGGCTTGTTATATTGTAAAGTATCTACAAATGTTAATATCAGCGTTCCAATATATTTATTATAATTAGACGAACCACCATACCAAATTTGGTGACTCTAGCTCTTATAGTCTCTGAGATCTAGGCGCTCATACAGACAGACGGACAGACGGACAGACGGACGGACGGACAGACGGACAGACGGACATGGCTATATCGACTCGGCTGGTGATACTGATCTAGAATATATATACTTTATGGGGTCTGCCGGACTTCCTTCGACCTGTTACGCACATTTTGACAAACTTAATAGACCCTTTTTTACTTTTTTTTCAAAAAGTAAAGGGTCTAAAAAGTCGGGGAGTCGGAGTGGGAGCGGGAGCGATAGTTAGAAACGCTTTGCTATAGTCGACTATGAGAGACCCTTTACTTATTCTGTTAAACTCCCGAATATTCCTATGACAGCCATATGCTGTAGTAGTTCGATCTTGAACATATTTGACCATATATTAGGATCAGAATATTGCTTATATCTGGTGTGTTTGGTCCGCATATCTTGGAAAACTTCAAAGTTTTTCATACAAGAACTTTTACGAGTATTTTTCCGTTTGTTGCTATATGTAGTAGAAGCTTTTTAATATAGTTGTCCGAATTTTATACAATTTTGCAAAGTATTAATAGCATAATTACACGTCAAGGTTACAAGTTTGGTCCGGATAGCTTAGCAAAAGAAAAACATTTGCATATGATATTACAAAGAACAAGCCGAACAGTCGGGAGCTCGATCGTAATATACCCTGTACCATACTTCCTTAGACTTTCCTGCTGACAAACAATAGACCCTTTACTTTAAAATAGTAGAAGTAATTTGTATACCCTGTGTTCATTCAAAATGGGAAAAAAGGGTATACTGAATTTGTGCAAATGTATGTCACGGGCATAAGGAAAGGCATCTCCGACCCAATACAGTATATATATTCTAGATCAGTATCGATAGCCTAGCCGATTGACACCTGTCCGTCCGTCTGTCTGTCTGTCTGTCCGTCCGTCCGTCTGTCCGCCTGTCTGTCCATCGGTCCCTCTGTCTGTCCGTCAGTCTGTCCTTCCGTCTGTCCGTCCGTCTGTCCATCGTTCCGACTGCCCGTTCGTCTGTTCGCCCATCTGTCTGTCCGTCCGTCCGTCTGTTCGCCCATCTGTCTGTCCATCCGTCTGTTCATTCGTCCGTCTGTCTGTCCATCCGTCCGTTTGTCTGTCTGTCCGTCCGTCCGTCTGTATGAGCCCGTGGATCTCAGCAACTATAAGATCTAGACACTTCAAGCTACCTACCCTCGATGCAAGCAAAATCGCGATTTATCTAAGTCCCATTATAGGGTTTCATAACTCAACTGATCGGCTTGTTATATTGTAAAGTATCTACAAATGTTAATATCAGCGTTCCAATATATTTATTATAATTATAAGGTTGTTGGTGCTATGTAAAGACACACACTCAATTTTATCATATATGTAGATACACTGCTTTTTATTGTCAAATACAATTATTTGAAGTAGTATACAGTGAGTGATAATCGAGTCAAATCTCCAAGAAAGCAAGTGCTTTCATTGGCACAATATTTTGACAGCAGCAGCCAAAACAACTTGAAAAAAACCAACCAACCAACTTGAAACAAAAGACGCAGCAAAAAACAAAAGAAGCTGACGGACCTTAATAACATGCAGAAACATGCGTAAGGCCCGCATCTTGATAAATTGATAAGGCCTACAAATTACAGGGCGACATCCACTACCAGCTACCCAATTAAAATTATCGTCATCTCAAGAAAACTTGTTGTGCAGGGCAATTCGTGATCAGGCCATGGAACAGTAATATCAATGTCATCGGAGCATCAAGAAATGAAGAATGAAAAAAAACTGGTTTTGACTGCGTTTATTGGAGCAGTCTTCCATTGTGATAGGGGGAGTAGGTGTCAATAGACTTCTTCGGTGAGTCAGAGTCTCTTGTAAACAGCAACCTGAAGGTCAATTTACATCTCACGAGCTGACAAATTGGGTTAATTTGAATATGCAGAGCATTTTTCATTATTAGTTGGTACTTATGTACCTCAACGTGGGTTATTGGTTATTGGGTCATTTGCATATGCGGAAATGGAGCATAAAAATTATTTAATTGCTAATTGACATTTACGCTTGAGTGACCCTTGAAAATATGAGTTGGAACCCCCTTATAAGGTAGTTTTTGTCAAAAAGCTATCAATGAAAAAAACTATCAATCAGTGCTATAAAGTAAAACGCTAAAGGTCAACAGAAAAGGGAGTTTATACCTCAGGAACTTTGGAAGTTAGGCAGACGATATACAAGGGAAAAAACTAATTGTTTTTATTACCCATAACTTAAGTAACTTGCCAGGAGCTTTCAAAGATAAACAAATGCAATTTAGCAACTGTATATCTAACAGATGATTACTTTAATTGATCAACTACAACAATTTCAATGCGAATGTGTAGACGGGGACATGCTACTTTCAGTAATTCCTATTTGTTTGCTCAATTTAAAATTTAAATTTTTATTATGTCAGTAATTAAATAAAAAGCCTTAACAATTTGCATGGCAATGCAAATTATGCGCTTCAACAAAAAACGATATTCAGGCAATGAAATTGACGTAACTGGGAGTTGATTTGCAGCGAAAGGCCAACAGAGAAACAAAATAACTCTTTTATTATGTGAACTGTGCGACTTTCTAAAATGAAACTGAAAGCCGTTGCGTTAACAGGTATACTGCATTAAGAAACCGGCAACATTATCTATATTATTTATTTCACACTCATTATATTAAATTAACATCAATGAATTGCAGAATATGTATTTATTCTTAAACTTGCGCGTGCCACTAAAATTGACGCTGTCGAATTGTCTGTCGGTTATCCTTCTGCTTCTTCTTATTTGCAAGCGTCAATAAGTGCAGGGTTGTATCGCACGAAGGCTAGTATGCAGCTTGAAAACTGGTATGCCGCTCAACGAAGACTTTGATACGCCAGCCACACTATTAAAAGGAGAGCTAATTTTGTGTGCGCGTTGCTTGGTGGTAAATACAGATATACGTATATTTTATTGGCCCGCTCTGTTATCAGCAACGCAGAGATAACATTTAAAGTTCAGTTACGTAGAATTTGAAACAGTTTCAATTGAGCACGCGACGTATTCAGATCGAGTGCTAATCAATATAAATATAAATATGAAAGTGAAAATGAAAATGAAAATGAGAAAACAATGGACTATGATTTTGAAATTAAAAACATCCATTGGTTTGATTCTATGGCTGAATTTATGTGTTATAATCTATCTACTTTTACCAGAACCTCCCCAGTTAATTCCCCAGCAAGTGACCACACTGGATCTCAGCAGTGTGTACAGTGAAAAACCACAACAATTAATCGATTTGCACAATTTTGAGTATCTAATCAATCAGCCGCCGTGTGAATCACATGTCAATACCCTCATCATGGTACACTCAGCCGCCGCGAACATTGAGAAAAGGGCAGTTATACGACAAACTTGGGGCAGTGAGTCCGTAATATCTGTAAATTCTACACTCCGACTCTTATTTCTCTTTGGAGCCGTTGAGAATGACGCTGTGCAATCATCGCTACTGGAGGAACAAGCAGTTTATGGAGATTTGCTGCAGGGAAACTTTCTGGATGCATATTTCAATCTGACCTTCAAGCATGTGATGGCTCTCAAATGGTTTGATAATCACTGCCAACAGGCGCAACTGCTGGTCAAAGTCGATGATGATATCTATCTCAATACGCCGTTGTTGTTGCCGCAACGGCAAGGGGAAATGCAACTGCAACTGCAACTGCCACATGCTGCACTGCCAGCATTGTTGCAACAACAGAAGGAGCTGCTTCTGTGTGCCATACAGAAAAAGGACCGCGTGCTGCGTTCCTATTCCTCCAAGTGGCGTGTCAGTTTCAGGGAATTTGCTGACCGTTTCTATCCACCCTTTTGTCCCGGATTTGTCGTTGTCTACTCCTCGGATGTGGTGAGACGTCTCTACTGGGCAGCCCAGCGCTCTAGTTTCTTTCGACTGGATGATGTGCTAGTTACCGGGTTGCTCGCCAAGCGCAGCAATATTTCCATCACAGACCTAAGGCCCTATGTGCTCTACCCGGATAAACTGGAGACAATGCTAATGGCCAAGTCTAGTGAATTGAAACAGCAGGATTTTCTAGCCTCCTGGCACAAAATGTCTTCACAACAAATAATCGAACTGTGGAAGCTATACGGCATAGTGACAAACACTACAATGCCAGCAAATTGAAGGGACAGACTCGACGGGAAGGGACTGGAAAATCGAGCAGTCCCAATTCATTACAGTCAAGTGCGTCAATATCCCAGGAAGTGAAGCTTCGCTTTGAGCTGCAGCTTATCGTTCTATCAATATAAATCACAACAAAAGGCTTGGCCAACTGGCTTTTGACAATGTTTAACTCACAGCTTGGCAGTGGCTGTCTGTTTGGGACTCTTACGCATCCTCCCATTGTTCCAGGAGCGATCTGTTAGCTTTTGATGGATGCGACACAACAGCAACAAAATCAACAAGAGCAACAAAAGCAACAGCAGCAGCAGCTGTTTGAGTATATAAAGGAACGACAGGCAACGTCTGGCCATAATGCATCCATCATCCAACACTTAGATGCCGTCAACACATGGACATATCTCTGGACCTATTTGTGAATTCTTGTTGAAATTTGAAATACACAGGCACAAGTGTTAATTGTATAAGAACAAATAAATAAACTTCTGTGTAGACAATACAAAACTAGTATGGGAATTGTGCATATCTCAGAAAATATATTGATAATATCCTTAATATTACTGCACGCATATTTAATATATTCAAATTATAACAAATAAGGTAGAGATTTGTGATAAATTTTCTAATATTTTCGGTATTTAGAGTGTTTTTTTTTTTAATTTCTTAATTTATTTTTCAATTTATCTGATTTTTGCTTTTCTACGTTAAATTTAAATTGTTTAATTTATTATGTAAACGAAGTTTTTGCTGTTCGTTTAAAGTTATTGATAACTTATGAAATGGGCAACTGTAAATTAAAATTTGTCAAATAAGTGTAACACATTTTATGTATTAAATGCAGAAAGCTAAGCTTTTGGACTTTAGTATCTTGTATACTCATCAGAGTATGTATAAAATTGGATAAATTGTTATATATGTAGGGTTTATTATATAATTGAGTAAATACAAGTATTAATAGAATAGAAACTTAGTAATCTTTCGTCATTTGAGCTGATGCTCTCACAAACTTTCGCGTCAGATGCCGAACTGCAACTCCCTTCGCCGTCTCGGTCTCCGATCTTCTTAGGTCGCTCGGTTATGGTCTTGCGAATTCGCCTGAGAGTGAATTCGCCTACGTTGCCTTAACTCGTTAATGTTGTCTTTGCACGTCGTTAGTATCTTTGCTTGTTGTTGTTGTTGTCTAGGGATTGAGGTATACAGGGATTGACGTACACAGGAATATATACCAACCCACATATATTCCTCGAGCGAGGCATGGAACTTTATATTTCTCTATGAGTTTCTATGATCTCTATATTTATTATTTTAAATTTGAATTTAAGTAAGTAGACTTTTTATAATTTCTAGTAGTTATTTTAGCAAGGTTCTGTCCTACGTATTTCAGTAAAAGAAAACACACTTTTTAGACTATCCTTCACAATGCCATCGATTGATTAATGTAAACCGCTGTCTACTAAGCAGGTTTTCTTTGTGAACTGTTAATTTGCATGTAAATTGAAGAAAATTCATTTGATCATTTTCTGTATTTTCTGAATTTTGCCACTCTTAGTCAACACTTCTTTTTAAATAGAGAAATAAACACATTCCATAACTCTACAAGTAGAGGTGGCCATCAAGCTGCACATAGATTTTCTACAGCTTGGGACAATAATTGGTTGGCATTAAGCACTATTTGATAAGCTTATCGCGTCTGTCATATCTCGAACTGCCTATCACACACACACAGACACACATTGTATCGCGATAAGCAGAAATTCATTCTGGTTTCTGATTTACATTGCAAAATATTCATTTGCTGTTTATCTGGCTTCAACCATCTAAATACTACTACTAGTTTGATACAGTAGCTCGCTAAGCAAACAGTTTTCAAACAGTTGTTCTCGTAATAACTCTGTTTCAGCTGGCTGACTGTGTTCCATTCTCTTGTGGCTAGCCTCAGGTTAAGTGCAACATTAGCACACCTCAAGTGTTGCAAGTAACGTCTGGCTATGCAAATTATTTAATAAATTCTGTTAATTGTCTAAACTACAGTTGGTAGCAACTGTGAGATATTGTATCTTATGTTGTAAGCAGTCAGTTGGAATTTTAGTGTACATGTAATTGAGACAGAAACTCTTGTGATATTTTCTATAATAATACTTGATATTGAGTTTAATTCTCTAAATTTTAAATAATAATATATTTGACTAAGCTCTTATCATATGAGTGCGTTTATTTTCAGATAATCGATAAATATGTACTTCAAAAATCAAAACGAATTAATAGGTATCTGGAACTTGAATTGGAATGTACAGTAAAGTTATTCAATAGCAATTTTAAGTGATAATAGATATAGACAAATAAAAACTATTTATTAATAAACTGATGTCATTTTATCAACGACTTTGACACAAAAATAACCATCCACAGCTGTGTATATTATTTTTTTAAAACTTTTTCTACATCTGACCATCTTTCAACTCTATTTTCACAATGGAGTCACTGAAGTATCTGCTACGAGTCGAAACGAATCCATTTTAAACATTTTTTATCAGCACAGAATGCCCCAAAGAGTTTTTCTTTTTCTGGTTTTTCTTTTTTATGTAATGCTATGAATGTGCAGTTTATTGTAACGCTTTTTGATGCTTTTCACTTGAATTTTTGTGCCTTTTGTGTGCTGCGTACTCGGCTACTGAGCTGGTCCCGGCCATTGTTTACTTCCGTTTCCGGTTCGGGGCGCAGCATATGCAAATATTTTCAACATGATTGCATTTCTCTATTCATACCCTGCAGCTATTGAAAATGAGCAAAAAGAATGTATTCTAAATGAAGAAGACGACATTTTCTTGCCAGGATATATAATATGTTTTAACAGTTAGGATTAAGGCAAGTTAAAAGCTAACCAGTTTTCTCAGATTCTGCATAAGTTTAAAGAAAGGAAAATAATGTATTTTAAACTCAGAATCATAATAAATGTACAGAGCTGAGTGTAGAGTAGAGTATCTTTAAGTTGAGCACATCGGATTGGTTTTTATACCCTGTGCCTATTCAAAATGAGCAAAAAAGGGTATAATGAACTTGTGTGAATATATGTAACAGACAGAAGGAAGCGACCATTAAAAGTATATATATTCTTGATCAGTATTAATAGCCGAGTCGATTGACACCTGTCCGTCCGCCTGTCCGTCCGTCTGTCCGTCCGTCTGTCTGTCCGTCCGTCTGTCTGTCCGTCCGTCTGTCTGTCCGTCCGTCTGTATGAACGCGTGGATCTCAGCAACTATAAGAACTAGAGACTTCAAATTTGGAATATAGGTTCCTGAGTACCATACGCAGATCAAGCTTATTTTAAATTTTCGACATCAAGCCCCGTTTGTTTTAAAATTAGGAAAGTCACCATAACATAAGCAATGTTTAAGCTAGAGACTTCAGATTTGGCACACATGATAAGAAACTTGGAAAAGGCTCAGCAGATTTATAGCTAGTTTTCTCCAAATACTTTTGTTTTAAGACCTGCACAGGGTATCCAACTGTCGCGCCCGCTCGACTGATCCACTTGTTTGATATTGAATTTTTTCGCTTTAAAACAATAAACGATTGATTGCACTAAGACGCATAATCACTCAAATGAAATTAGAGGCTATATATTCAACGTAAATGAAATTTACGAGATTTTCCCAGATAATGGCAACACAATATGGAGCTCCAACCGGAAATTAAATTCTGGGTGCTGAGGTGGTTTGCATGTGCATGCATGTCTGTGCGTGTTTATGTCCTGGGTAATACTCAGACATATGCGTAAACAATTATGCATAGAGTATGCGACTAAAAGATACCCTGCAGCTTTCATTGTTGTGGTTAAATATATGTTCTCTTCTAACTTGCCTGCACTGATTACGTATAGGGTATCTCATAGTCGACTCTAAGCTCTATAAGCTCACTGTTGTCTTTGGCGTGTTGTGCACTTCTTTGATTTTATTCTTCGCTCGCATCTGGCTTGAATGTAATAAAATTAATTTGTTTATTTTACAAAATGAGCTTCGCACTTTTTACGCGCTTTTGGGCACATTTAAAGCCACCTTTTTTTTACCCCTTTCAGTCACTTGAACTAATTAACTTAAAATATTTACACATGCCGCATGTGGCAGCGGCAACTCCTCCTCCGCCTCCATCATTTTCTTTTTCTTCTGCCCGGCTGGCTTTTTAAACTCTTTCAGCGATTTTGAGTTCCTGTGTCGTGTAAATACAAATTAAAACAAGCACAAATTTGCTTTGTTTTCATTCCTTTTTCTTTTTTATTTATATATATATATAATTCTGGCCGGAAGATGTGGGAACGTCAGCTCAGCCAGAGTTTTGGCCAACTTTTTAAACGACTTTTTATTTTCGGTTGTATGTGATTAATTTTTAAAGGTTTTGTGGCTGCTCCAACAAATAAAACTCCATTTAGCTGTTAGCCTTTAAAGTAAATTTGAAATTGCAGAGAGCATTGTTTAATTTCCTCTTTGAATCCATATGAACTGCAACTGCAATCGGCAACTGCAACTGCAACGGCAACCGGCTGCCTACTTCCGGTTTTTAACAGGAGATGGTTAAATTGGCACTGTCCATCGCCAGGTGCAAATCACAAAAGCATTGCCAGTCAACAAACTCATTGTGACCCCATGGCAAACATCGTTTTGCCAAACTGTTCCCCAGTTAATTGCAATATTCTCGTCAACAAAGACTTTGGCCTACGACAATCATTGTTATCAGTGCAAAAATCGTAACTTGATTGGCTTGGCTGCAAGCACGTTAATTCCCTTATCACTAATATCAGTCACGCCTTACTGCACTTCGAGTTTATTGGCCATCATTTCAAACACACAGTGTTTGACTATGAGTACATTTTGTTTTACGACAGACAGTGATAACGATAACAATAGTTTTGGAGCTTTTAATATAAATAAAGCTATAGAGTATAAAAATGTACCTGTTACCCATCAATTGCGAGTATTATCTTCAGTCTTTACGTGCTGCTTATCTAATGATTTATGTTTTATACAGTCTATACTTCAGTTGAAGCTATCAATTTCTTATTGATAATGACATCGACTGATAATGCTTTCAATTTATTGACTTCTAAAAAAACCAGTCGGAAAGGCCACAGTCGATGTCGACTATGAGAGACCCTTTACTTAAAAATCTTCAAAATGGAAATAAGATTAACACTAATAGTACCCCATAGGGCGTTGTAACGTCAATATGCTCTTCTTCTTCCTTTTGACCGACACTGTGTAATATAGAGTTATGACTTCCGAGTTTATCATGAACGAACTAATCTTTCTTTGAGTCATTTGAGTATTTCGTTCACTGCAGTTCACTCTCGTTCACTCCTCTAGTTGACTAGATCGTTCACTCTAGTTCACTCTCGTTCACTCTAGTTCACTCTCGTTCCCTCTAGTTCACTCTCGTTCACTCTAGTTCACTCTCGTTCACTCTAGTTCACTCTCGTTCACTCTAGTTCACTCTCGTTCACTCTAGTTCACTCTCGTTCACTCTAGTTCACTCTCGTTCACTCTAGTTCACGCTAGTTCACTCTCGTTCACTCTAGTTCACTCTCGTTCACTCTAGTTCACTCTCGTTCACTCTAGTTCACTCTCGTTCACTCTAGTTCACTCTCGTTCACTCTAGTTCACTCTCGTTCACTCTAGTTCACTCTCGTTCACTCTAGTTCACTCTCGTTCACTCTAGTTCACTCTCGTTCACTCTAGTTCACTCTCGTTCACTCTAGTTCACTCTCGTTCACTCTAGTTCACTCTTGTTCACTCTAGTTCACTCTCGTTCACTCTAGTTCACTCTAGTTCACTCTCGTTCACTCTAGTTCACTCTCGTTCACTCTAGTTCACTCTCGTTCACTCTAGTTCACTCTAGTTCACTCTAGTTCACTCTCGTTCACTCTCGTTCACTCTCGTTCACTCTCGTTCACTCTCGTTCACTCTCGTTCACTCTCGTTCACTCTCGTTCACTCTCGTTCACTCTAGTTCACTCTCGTTCACTCCAGTTCACTCCAGTTCACTCTTGTTCACTCCAGTTCACTCTCGTTCACTCCAGTTCACTCTCGTTCACTCCAGTTCGCTCTCGTTCACTCCAGTTCACTCTAGTTCACTCTCGTTCACTCTCGTTCACTCTAGTTCACTCTCGTTCACTCTAGTTCACTCTCGTTCACTCTAGTTCACTCTAGTTCACTCTAGTTCACTCTAGTTCACTCTAGTTCACTCTAGTTCACTCTCGTTCACTCTCGTTCACTCTAGTTCACTCTCGTTCACTCTCGTTCACTCTAGTTCACTCTCGTTCACTCTTGTTCACTCTAGTTCACTCTCGTTCACTCTAGTTCACTCTAGTTCACTCTCGTTCACTCTAGTTCACTCTAGTTCACTCTAGTTCACTCTAGATCACTCTCGTTCACTCTAGTTCACTCTAGTTTACTCTAGTTCACTCGAGTTCACTCTAGTTCACTCTAGTTCACTCTAGTTCACTCTAGCTCACTCTCGTTCACTCTAGTTCACTCTCGTTCACTCCAGCTCACTCTCGTTCACTCTAGTCCTCTCTCGTTCACTCTAGTTCACTCTCGTTCACTCTAGTTCACTCTCGTTCACTCTAGTTCACTCTCGTTCACTCTAGTTCACTCTCGTTCACTCTAGTTCACTCCAGTTCACTCTCTTCAAAATATAGATATCAAGGGGTATCAAATAAATTGCAAATTAAATGCTGCCGCTGGAAAAACTTATGAATTTCCTGAAATAGCATGAAAAACAATTTTTCCAAAGCTTTAAGCACACACATAGTTACTACTAGTACTGCCCACAGCAGGCAGTTTAAAAAAAAAACAGATTTAAAGAAGGCGAAAAAGAAAAGCTAAACTAAGTTTAGAACTGCAAGTGTGCAAAGAGAAAAGTGGAAATTGCGGAAAGAGAATTGGGTTGAGATTGTGATAAGCTATGGAGGAAGTGTCGATGGAAACTTGGGCTAGGGTTAACACAGCAATTGGCAATGGCATATTGACTGGAGTTTTCCAACGGCAAAGTGGATTGGCTCTTGATTAATTAAAAGCTGTTTGAATTTGAAGAGTTTCTCTCTATCTCTCTCTCTCTCTCTCTCTATTTTCCTTTCTCTCTATGTGTGTTGGCCTTCGACTTGGCAGTACTTGCAATAAGGTTGCAGAGGCTTCAGAGGTTGCCAAGGAACCTCTTGATGAGCTGCACACAAAACAAGCTAACCGAAAATGTCATTTAAGCCAAACGCATTATGTGTACCAATTTGCGTGAGTATGTATGACTGTGTGTGTGTGTGTTTCTGTGTGTGTGTGTGTACACATTCAATGCCATTTCAGCTCCAGTTTCTGCTCCTTTGCCGGCAGGCAAAGTGCATTTGCTTAGCAAGGCGGAAATCAAATGCTTGCCTAGGCAAAGGATCCATCGCCAACAGCACCGTATTGCATTTGTATACGGCTCGAACTTTGTGACCGAGTTCAAGGACTACAAAGGACTACAAAGGATGCTTACACTCACAGCACAGACGGCTAATTGTAAAAGGGGCCACCTGCCAATTACATTGTTTGCCATTGACTTGAGCCGGGACTTGTACTTGATTGTGAACTTGGCCATTACCGTGTGAACAGCTGTTGAAAAATCCACTAAAAACTCATTTCACCAGACGCCAAGACCATCCGATAAATGGCCAATTAAAACGCAAATGAGCCAGTGCAACAACCAACAATGCGTCATAAAAGTTAAAAGCAGTTGGCCATCGAATCTGCTGCCAAAAAACAAGAAATACTATAAAATTGTCGACAGGAGAGCTGACATAAGTAGAACTCTGAATTCACCAGATGTTTCAATGCACAGAGTGCGTATCAAATGCGTTAAATGGAAATTGCTTGGTAAAGAAAAAACATCAAAGAGAAGAGAAGAAGCGAACTTAAGCCGAATTTGAAAAGCTATATACTTGAAAACTCTTTAATTTGCAATTGAAAATGGTCAGGAATAGTAATAGTAATTCTCTCTTCTATTTACTTTTGACGTGCTGCAAAAGAAAATAAAGATTTATTTACACAATATAATTAAATAAATATATAATATATATATTTAAATATAAATATACTGGAAGTATTTAAAATAAAACGTTTGCTACAACATTCGTTGCTAGAATTATGATTCACTATTTATCATTTCTGAGATTAAGTATATGAAATCAAATCAAATTCATCGTTGAATGTTTAAGAAAACACGATTGTAAAAGTAACGACAGTTCAACGACTTTATTATACCCAATACTCATAAAATAATAGAATCAATTATGAATATCTATTAAATAATTAAAGTGCTTAAGATGAATATAACTATGAAAAACCAGTCGGAAAGGCTACAGTCGAAATCGACTATGAGAGACCCTTTACTTATTCTTCAACAATGAAATAACAGTTACAAACTTACAGACTTATATATAAACCTAAATAAATTTGACGCTGCTCAGATTAGCTTCCGATTAATTAAATATAATCGCTTATGTTACACTTGAATTATTAACATACTAATGTTAATCTTAACATACAAATGTTAATCTTAACATACAAATGTTAATCTTAGCATACAAATGTTAATATTAACATACGAATGTTAACCTTAACATATCTGCACATTTCCTGCACATTTCCTGCCATTGTACATTCGATAATTTGTTTGCTTCAAATCTCCGGTGTTTATTGTCCGATTTTGATGAAATTTTCAGTACGCATCGAAAGGAAAGTAAATTTTATGTATGCCGATTTTGGAACTTGTATCTTTTAAATTACTCGAGTTATTAGGGTTTTCCGATTTTTGGGGGCGGGAGGGGGCGTGGCAAAATTCTAAAACAAACTTGACCTTTTCGGGGGTAACAGGAGTATTGTCACCAAATTTGGTGACCCTAGCTCTTATAGTCTCTGAGATCTAGGCGTTCATACATCACGACAGACGGACAGCAGGACAGACGGACAGACGGACATGGCTATATCGACTCGGCTGGTGATGCTGATCAAGAATATATATACTTTATGGGGTCTGCCGGACTTCCTTCGACCTGTTACGCACATTTTTTTTTTGACAAACTTAATAGACCCTATTTACTTTTTTAAAGTAAAGGGTCTAACAAGCCGATCAGTCGAGCGGGCGCTACAGAAGGAAACCCTGTATAGGTCTTCATAGAAAAGTATTTTCATTATAATGGTATCGAAATATATCGCTTGAAGTCGAGTTTGTTTGCATCGAGAGTAGGTAGCTTGCGATAGTCTGGCAACACTGGACTGCAGCTGTTGATTGTTTATGTTCAGCGCCACAGCGGCCGAAAGGCAAATCAAACATACATATATAAGCAGACGGGTCTTTTCGTTCGTTATATCGTCGCCGCGGCGCAGCGACTGCGCTGCTAATGCGCTGCGACGCATCTGGTGCACTGCATAAATTTGTTTCTTGAATAACTTCTGAGTTCAATATCCGATCTTACTGAAACTTGTAGCACACATAGAGAGTAGTATACTTACCATGTGTGCCAAATCTCAAATCTAAAAATCTAAAACTGCTCTTGTTATCAGCTTCTTCGAGTTATGGGCGAAGGGGGCGTGGCATCGCGATGAAATTTTCAGGACACATTAAGCCCAAGCTTTCAAATCTCAAGTCTCTAGCTTTAACATTGCTTATGTTATGGTGATTTTTCTAATTTTAAAACAAACGGGGCTTGATATCGAAAATTGAAGATTAACTTGATCTGCGTATGGTATTCAGGAGCCTACATTCCAAATTTGAAGTCTCTAGCTCTTATAGTTGCTGAGATCCACGGGTTCATACAGACGGACGGACGAACAGACCGACGGACTGACGGACAGACGGACAGATGTCAATCGAGTCGGCTATTAATACTGATTCAGAATATATATGCTTTATAGGGTCGGAGATGCTTCCTTCTGCCTGTTACATACATTTACACAAATTCATTATACCCTTTATTACCCATTTTTAATGGGAACAAGGTATAAAACACATGAATTGCACAAATCAATCAATAATGTTTTATTTATTAATATTAGCAGGCAAATAAATAAAATAGATTACATAATTGTTCTATACAACATATAGTAAAAGTTAAAATAGTGGTTTTTAAATTATTATATATGGTTTTATCTAGCTAGAGATCGGGATATGTTTGTTCTATGAGTATACTATACATATATTCCGCTTTCAGGGCGACAACAAAAACATAAAATACACACAGCTACAATTTGGTAAAATTTCCTTTTAGCCAAGTATGTATCTGTCGCCCTACTAAGCGATTAGAAGTCATTGCAGAACTGGTTAAAATGCCTACCAATGCAACAGACGGCTTAAATTGAGCAGCTTCATGGCCAATGGCGCCAGAGTCGATTACAAAACATAGACATTAAATGCAGAGGAAGTGACATTAATAGCATTGATTTAGCAGGCCCTATGGGTGATGCTCTGCCATGAAGGCAAACAACAGACTACAGGCAGTCGGACAGTCGGTCAGACGGACAGACGGTCAGACGGACAGTCAGGCGATTCAGGCGACAACTGATAAAAGCAACGCTGCTGGAAGCGTGTCCACTGTTCATTCTCCGATGAGACAGCATCAAAACCTGTTCAAGTCAACAAACCCGGGCAAATTTACAGCTGTCGTTGTCTGCTCCGGTTCGCATGGATATTACGCAGTCAATGCGTTTGCATTTCCAATTATACGAAATCACTGCTAATGAGAAATTAATTTGCACAAATGCTAAATAAGTCGCTGTGTCGACCAGGCGAATGATTTAGTTGTGAGCCGCGCATAAATACGAATTTTGAATTTCCCAGGTGTCCGTAGCCGAGCGTAACTAATGCAGAATTAATTGTCCCAATTGGCCGACAGCAACAAGAACATCAACAATTGAAATTGTTCAAAAACGGCCTTGGTGGCAGTTACATATAACTTTTAAACAACAACTGATTGAACTTTTGAAATGCGAACAGTTCAGGCAATCGATAACGATAAATAATCAAAGTCTCTTTTGCTTGATCAGCGTACTAGTCATTAATATAACGATGGCAGGCAAAATGTTTCCGTTGAACAAATCTAACGTCTGTCAACACACAACAACAACCGGAGTTAACATTATTATTAGCGATATGCAATGCTATAAATAAAGACCGCCCAATAAATATATCAACAAGCGCCAATTGGGGCGTGTGTTACATTAATCAAAATAAAATTTCACCGTTGCCGTGTGTGTGAGTATCGTTTGCCACGCCTGGACATTGCATGCAATCAGCATTTCAATTTGTAAGACGCCCATGCGGAGACGCCACGTGCTTGTATGCAAGTGCAGCATAATGTCTTGATTGAGTGATTGATATGCCAAAGTGTGATCCGTGCATGCGTGTGTGCGTGCGCGCCTTTGCATTATGGCTAGTGCGGGTGTCACGCAACTGGAAGCAAAAAAAAAACCAGACACCCATTTATACACCCAATTCAGCAATTTGCAACTTTAAACTTTGCCGCCTACTTTTGCCACCAAACTTAGCGCACTGCCTGGCCATATCGTTGAAAAAAGGTCTACTTTACTTAAATTGATTATATATTTGAAATCAACCTACTTTTGTATGCTGCATCAATTAAACTCTATGTATTCAATTATTTTACAGTAAAAAGAAATCAAATATTTCTTTAAAAAATCTTCTTTATATCTACATATGTGTGACCAGCATATTATACTATTGTTGCTTTCAGTGTTGCTAAGCGTGTGACGCTGAAATGGAACTGATTTCGTTCAGTCCCATATAATTTGTTCACGCACGGGGCGCGCAATTTAAATATTTACAATTAAGAAGTATATGCAATAACATTAATTAATTAACTGCACAACTTTAATTATAAGTCAGATAAAATAAAGTGAATTACATTAACAAATGTTTGGTGTTCGTCTCGGGTTAACGTGCGTTGAATTTTCATTAATCAATTATAATTTAAAAGAAATAAAATTTTATAAATTCAACAAAACTGTCTTTATCTACGAATTTAGAATATGGCTAAAGCAGATTCTCAACTTTCGTTACAAATTGTATGTTTTTATGGGAGCCATTGCTGCCATGTTTCGAAACTATAACGACACCTGTTGTTTGCTAGCAAAACAAGAATACGCCACCTACGGTTTGGATATAAATGTAGACTCTTTCGAGAGTCGTTCCTGTCCCTAATTAATTAACGATCTGGCCACACTGTGGCACTAGTGGCAACATACATTGCGAATGCATGGATAAATAGAAAAACAGTGCAAAAACCCAATAAACGATAATAAAAACTGTGTTAAAATGTCTGTGGTGCGTTTCTTGGCAACGCGACAGGCTCTAGCGGTTTTATCAAGACGCTCTGCTTTGTCGACGACTCTGCAGAATTGTCGCACATTTACAGCCTTGCCAAACAATAACAACAACTACAACAAGACAGGCACGAGCACAACAATAATAGCGGCATGTGGTGGGACGCAATTGCAACAAACTCGCGACCATAAGCGTTTTGGCCATGGCGAAGAGAAAACTCCACGGCTAACCAAATACTTCCACCTAATGGTAATCACTCTGTTTGTCATCTCGGTGCTGGACTGGGGCAAGTGAGTGTGGTCTGCCCCCATATAACAAAAAAATATCAAGCTATATATAAATGCATCTATTTTTAGAGTGAAACGCTTGGTCATACCAAAAGTAGACGCGGATGCGGGTCAGCGTCCCTCTGCCGCGGCCGGTGTTAACGGTGACCGCAGCACCGACAGCGACAGCGATGATGCAGAGGACGAGGAGGAGGCGCGTCTCAATCTGGCCGACGGCAAGAAAGTCAAGGAAAAAGTTGGATTCCGCGACCGCAAAGTATGTTAAACGTAGTTGAAAAAAATAAGCAATGTTGCCACTATTTTTTCAGTGTATATAAATTTGTAAAAATTATCATATTTTCTTTACTATTTTCTTTTTTTTGAATTATATACGAGGCGCAAACTTTATATTTTTAATTTGATTAAATAATTCTACTATAGGCTTACAAATTCCAGAGAAATTGCAAACCAACAGAATCGTTTTTCTATATAATAAAAACCTGTCCGCGAACCGAAACTTATCAAAAATTTTGCAAGTTTGCCGCCTTCAACTTGACTATAAACTATTTTCTTTTTTTAATACCTAAGTTTTCTTCTGACTTTCATTTCTCTTTATGTTGCCCGTCACACTTTCTGTTGCCATCACACACTACATCACAACACACACAAACAAATGCCAGATTATCGAATACGAGAATCGCATCCGACAATTCTCAACTCCCGACAAGATCTTTCGCTATTTTGCGACGGTACGTTTACAGGATGCGACACAAACAGTTGTATGCATGACACCCGAGGACTTTTTACGCTCAATATATCCGGGCATGAAGCAACCAGATGGTAATTCAGTTATAGGCTTATGTAGACTGTAAATACTAACACACAATCCTGCTCATAATTGCGACCCAAAAGCTTGTTTTCTCTACTTCTGTTTGCTTTGACAATTTAAACAATATGCCTGCGTTAAATGCTTAAGCTATCTTTATCGAATAGTACTTAAAGTAATGTAATCTTCCTGAACGCCTCGCTTAGATAATTGAATACGAGAATCGCATCAGGCAATTCTCAACGCCAGATAAAGTATTTCGCTACTTTGCCACGATCCAAGTGCCGGTCTCCGATGATCGCCATGAGGTCTTCATGACACCAACCGATTTTTTGACTAGCATGACGCCAGGCATGAAACAACCAGATGGTATGTGGCTTTAAATACATATCCATTGATGTCTTCAAACTAACAAATTGTTAAATTTATTTAAACGATTGTTTGCTAAGCGATGTTTTCTCTTTACAGGTTTGGGTCTGGACCAATATCGTCGCTATGATCCCAAGGTGAGCAAGGGATAATGATTTAAAATATCTAAAGCATTATTTAGTAATCGCAAATCCTTGTTTTACTTGTAGTCCGTAGGGGAACAGTTGAATTTGCAGCTGGAGAAGAACAGCATATTCTATAAGCTGGGATCCTATGGCCTCATCACCTTCTCCGATTACATATTTCTGCTCACAGTGTTATCCAGTAAGTCGGCCAACTCTGTTTACACTCTCAAGTCAATTGAATTACTTTTGTATTTTGCAGTTTCACGTCGTCACTTTGAGATTGCATTTCGAATGTTCGATTTGAATGGCGATGGTGATGTGGATTGTGAGGAATTTGAAATGGTGGCGACTCTTGTGCGTCAGCAGACGAGCATTGGGACACGACATCGGGATCATGCAAATACAGGAAATACCTTTAAGGTAATTATCTTGTTAAGTGATGTGTGCAGCGAGTAAACGTATGTTGAGAGTGGCTTGAGAACTAAACCATCTTTTATATTGTATATTCTCTATATCTCTTGGCTTCATTCCTATTGTAAACGCGTGTCCGTTGAATGCGTGTCGTAACTGTGTATATAATAATACTTCACTTCCTTTTTTTGACTACTTACAGTCCTTGAAGGTACTTTTGTGTATAACCAAACAAACAAACAAACCAAGAAACGCTTAGATTTCATTTTGCCACAACACCCTCACCTCACCGCACTCTACTTTCATTTAATGATTGCACAAGTTCAAACACCTGCACGCTCTCATTGTTGACTTTAATTCATAATTTTGTTCTAAATATTATATTGTCCTTGGGCTAACAGTGTTTTCTACTTTTGTCAGGGTGTCAATTCGGCGTTGATAACCTACTTCTTTGGACCAAACATGGATGAGAAACTGACGATTGAAAAGTTCTTGGACTTTCAAGAGCAACTGCAGCGTGAAATACTCTCGCTGGAGTTTGAACGCAAGGAACCCAATGAGGAGGGCAAAATAACTGAAGCGGACTTTGCCGAACTGCTCTTGGCCTATGCGGGTTATCCGCCCAAAAAGAAACAGAAGAAATTGAAGCGTGTTAAGCGTCGTTTTCGTGATCATGGGACGGGCATCTCCAAGGAAGATTATCTCGACTTCTTTCACTTTCTTAACAACATCAATGATGTGGACACGGCACTGACTTTTTATCACATTGCGGGTGCTTCGATTGATCAGCAAACGTTACAGCATGTGGCCAAAACTGTGGCAGTTGTTAACCTATCCGATCACGTTGTCGATGTCGTCTTTACCATATTCGATGAGAACAGTATGTAGCATTACTTTAGACAATTTTGACGTACTTTATTAATTACCTTCTCTTGCCTTCACAGATGATAATCAGCTGAGTAACAAAGAATTCATTTCGGTCATGAAGAATCGCGTGCAACGTGGCTTGGAAAAGCCCAAAGATACGGGTTTCCTTAAAATGATGCGATCGGTGTTCAAATGTGCCAAGGAAACAAAACCCGTGTTATTGGATATATAGAAAACTGTATCAAATGTGAATTCTCTTGTTTGACCAAGCGCTTCAAAACGCTTCTCTTAGTCATTTTTCTTACGCTTGCTCCTATTTATGTTTATTAGTTAATGTTTACTTTAGTCCAATTAAACAACAGGCATTAGGTAGAATTCATTGTATAATTGATAAGAGAGAAAATAATATTTATATTTGTAATTATTACATATTTTGTTTCTCTTAAAGATTGTATATGAACTATGCTGAATGTTGTTGTTTTTTAAATGAATTTTTCATGTATATTTAATGTCGAAACACATTTTTTAACAACTCTTGTGCACTTAATACGTTTATAAAATATATATTGATATTTATTATTATAAAAGTAAGCTAACTTATAGGATTTCTTGCAAGATCATGTTATATTCTATGTGGGAATGTGGTTAATTTTTATTTCTTGGAGCTACAAAGCCTTAAATAGATAGGAAGCTTCCGTTTAAAGTACAATAGTTTTATTTCGTATATGGAATACTGCATTAGGGAAAACTGTTCAACAGTTTATCAACTGTTTATAAGATTGGAATGTCTAACAATTGGAATGTTTAGTTTTGTGGATAACTAAGCCACATCGACTTCCTGATCCTCATCGTCCAGATCATCGACACTCATGCCGTACAGTTCCAAGTCGTGTTGCTTCAGATGCGCCGTGTATGCATCCAGCTGTGTGAATCGACGTTGGCATTCACAACACTCCAGCCAATCCTCGACAGAACTGTCGCTATCCGATGAACGCTGTCTATGCCGACTGTTTGAACGTGTCTCCAGTTGTGGCTCTGCGCCATGTGACGCCTTGTGTTCGGTGTAGTGAAGATAGTCCTGATATTTGGCCGGACATCGCAGGCATTTATACCAACGATCACGCACATGTGTCACCATATGTTTCTTAAGAGTGGAGCACTCGCGAAAGGGTTTCCGGCACTTGCTGCAGCTGAATGGCTTCTCGCCGGTGTGGATCATATAATGACGCTTGAGATTGTGGCGCGTGCCAAAGGGACGGTGGCACAGGGGGCAGGGATAGGAGCGTCGATTGCGTGATGTTCGTGCTGGAACTCTTGGCGCCGCATCGTTGCTCAGCGAGGATGAGGAATTGGCACTGCTGCAGCTGCGTGGCATTGGCGGACGTGGCGGAGGAGCGGGAACAACACTTGGTGCGGATTGTGTGGGCGTGGAAAGTGGAGGCACTAAAGTCACCAGCAACATGGGAGGCGACATAATCGCCTCATCTTCCGGTTCCTCTTCTTGTTCGAGTTCTTGATCCGATTCCTGTTCCAGTTCCTCCTCTTTGTCATTCTCCACAGTATTTGAACTCAGGTTGTTCTCCATTTCGGCGGGATTCAGCAACAGATTCTTTCCCTCGCATTCCGCACAGCGGGTTGAGTCCTGCTCCATGGGCGGATACAATCGACAGATCATGCATATAAAGCGCGGATCATTCATGTGACGCCGTCGATGCTTCTTCAGATCGCTGAACTCTCGAAAGCGCCGTTCGCACAAATCACAAGGAAAAGGACGCTCACCTGTTTGCAAAAAAAAATATATTTATGAATATATTCAGGTTAAGAAACAAATTAAAATCTTTTAACTTGCATAACGAACATCGAATCAGTATTTATAGTTTAATTGTGCCTGATACAAATCTTATCGATAGTCAGTTGAAATTATAAAAGATCTAGGCAACTAATTCTCACTTTAAAGTACAAAGTTCTTCGACTTTACACATTTTTTAAAATTATAATTTTATAAATTATGAAATTGAAAATGATCAAATTAATTGGATAAGTTTCAGTTACCAAAAAGTGTGAGTTAGAGTATTACGTAAAGTATAAAATGATTTTAAGCGGTCTCAACCGACGGATGTAATGAAATACAGGTAAATTCATTAAGAATAAGATTGTTGTTTTAGATAGAATTTGTTGAGACACGCCTGCTGAACATATAGAGCTCTCTCTCTCTCTCTCTCTCTCTCTCTTTACCTCACCTGTGTGTATCATCATGTGACGACGTAGATTGTAGTTGGATTGCACTTTCTTGCCACACGCTTGACACTGATAGAAATGACGACCACGTCGTTTAATATACGGTCTTGTTGGCCGCTTCTTGGGCGCCACTTTCGTTGGCTTATGCTCCGCTTGGCACTGCCGCTCCTCATCATCCGACTGAAGTATGATTATCGGTGCGGGATCGTTCAGTTCACAACTAACGGCAGTTAAGGACATATCTCCCTCCCTATCTCCCTCATCCTCGCTGGCTGCGTCGTCTTCGGCCTCACTATCGCTTAACTCAATTCTCGCCACAATTCGCTGTTCCACTTGCCTGGGTATGAGTTGTATATCTGGAGATGATCGCATTGTTGGCTTCAAGCTACGCGCTGCACCTATAATCATTAACGGCGGCATCACAGTCGCCTCATCATCATCCAAAAGCTCAATAATCTGCTGTTGTTGTTGCTGCTGCTGCTGCTGTTGCTGCTGACGCTGACGTTCCTGTTCCTGCTGCTGTCCAATCTTCAGCAGCAAGCTTTTAATGTTGGCGTCCTCTATCGACACAAAGTTCTCCTCCGGCTCATGGTATTCATAGCTGATGGGATCTGGCGGCAGCAGCTGGCAATTCGCCTCGCAGCAGGCGGCATCGCAGCAGCCCGCAGATGCCGACGTGCAGCAAGCGGGGGCGGCGCCTGCGCAGTCGCGACAGCAGTCGGCGCAGCCAGCCGACGCAAGCTCCATGCTCTAACAAAGAGAAGACAGAAAGAGAGAGAAAGCGAGCATCAGTATATGGAGAGCTTTTGCGTTTGTATGCGCATTAGGGTTGCCAACTACTCGCTACATACACAGGACAAAACGACCAGAAAAACTTGACTAATAAAAAAAGAAGAGAATGTGGGACCAGTGTTGCCAGTTTAACCAGTCTAAGCCTCAAAAAAGCTAATTTGATAAAAAAAAAAATATAAAGATCTAAAGTTCTAAGCAAATACATCATATACACCATATACATCAATATGGCTAAAGTATCATTTCATGTTTTTGAATGCAATATATATATTTAACAACCAACCAAAAAAACCACAAACTTTAACTTATTAATGTTGTCTTCAAATTAAAAAAAATTTTAAATTTAAAAAAAGCTAGATTTTAGATAAATAGATAACATTAGCTGTAAGTCATAAAATAGAGAATGAATGAATGAGAAAGAGAGAGAGCGTGAGTAGAAAGAGCGAGCTTTCGCTTGTGCGCCTGTGCATATGCTATGCTTATTAAGCTAATTGCACTTCACACACACATTTGCATCCTCGCGCAATAGCCACTAACAACAATAACAAACCTTTCCCGCAGTACAAATAATTTAATCCAAAGTAACACAAGAGAAGAAAAAGAGTGAATTTTGAGACTGGCTCTGGCGTCTCTTTTTTTTTGTTGTTTTTTGTATTTTTTCCGTGGCCGTTTCGCGTTGTTAACCGAGGCCGAGTGAAGAAGAAACTGGATTCGCGGCTCTTTCGCCCGGGCTCAGCAACCTCGACAAACGCAAAAAGTCGAGTCGCTGCCGCTGCGCAGTCTGAATCAGCGAAGCGAGGCAACAACAACAGCTCGCTACAACAGCAACAAAACAGCGTCGACATTGACGTCGGCGACGACGACGACGACGACGACAACGTCTGTGCTCCAGGCTTTTTTATGTGTAATGCACGCGCATATTGAACAGAGAACAGCAGAGGGGCTAACCGGCAAGCTGCTCCTCGTTGCCTCTGCCTCTACCGCTGCCTTTGCCGATGCCCACTCCCTGCAACGTTGCGTGCTTTGGCTGTTAACTTGATTTTTCTTCAGCCAACAAAACGAAAAATAAAGAAAATGCGCAGGGCGAACAACAACAACAGAAAAAGAAGAAAAAATATAAAGAAACCAGCGAGCGCGAAACTCAACTCTACTCAACTCACGATTTTCAAGATTACTACGAGCAGCGAAGCAATAGTAGCAGCGGCAGAGGAGCAGTGAAGCAAACGCCGACGACAGCAGCGAGGCGAAAACAGCGAGCTCCATTAAATCACGACCGAAGCGAAACGAATCGGGGACCCAACAATACTGGCAAGCAACAGCAAATAAAGCAACAACAAACAGCAGTAGAAGCTGCTGCCGAGCAGCGTAAGCTCCGTGCGCAAACCGTTTCTTGTTGATCTTTTTCCTTTTTTACGCAGCAACAACAACTGCCGTCTTTTCTCATTTGCCATATTGTTGTCTGTCATTCTCGTATATTCGTTGTTGTTGTTTGAGCGCTGACGTCGACGCAGGCGTTGGCTGCAAAAGCTGTCTAGCAAGCTGCGCCAGCCTTTCGATAGTGTTGAGCAACATCGCAAAAGGGATGGGGGGCTCTTTATTGTTGCATGAATGAGCTGTATTAACAATTGCTCATTTGTATGCATTTAATGTGGGTGGTTAAATCTAAGCTGATTGCTCGTCATACCACGCTGTTTCTTACTCCCTTCCTCTCGCCCGCATGCCGTGCTCCTCCAGCAACACGACCGAGCGATGCGATCCCAATTGCAAGTATGAATCGACTATGAAACTTGTTTCAGATCAACCACAAACGCCCACACACCCAGACAGGGTATCCCATGTAGACGCCAACTCTCTGCCCGTTTGCACCGCCAACGTGGGAGCAACGCTCGGCGCTCCCATCCAGGTGTTCGATGTTTTTCTGTGCGAATTCCATGTACATATCGTCGCATTCCCGCGAAAATATCGTATGTCAAAAAACCAATTTTTACGGGAGAATATTTTTTTTAAATTACACAGCTTAGAATGCGAAAATCATTGTCAAATGTTTATACCCTGTGGGGTATATTAAGTTTGTTAAAAGTATGTAACGGGCAGAAGGAAGCATGGCTGACCCAATAAAGTATATATATTCTTGATCAGCATCAATAGCCGAGTCGATATAGCCGTTTCCGTCTGTCCGTCGGCCTGTCGGTCCGTCCGTATGAACGAAGGGATCTCAGAGATGGTAAGAGCTAGAAGCTTGAACTTGGTGTCCCAGCACTGGTAATTTTTGCAGGCAGATCAATTTTATCTTTTTTTTTTGGATGCCACGCCCTCTTTGCCCACAAATTAAGTAAAAGTAAAAGTATAAAACAAGCCGTTTTGTAGCTCAAAAACCTCATAACAAGAGCAATATAACAGCTAAAGACTCCACATTTAGCACACATAATGAATATTTTGTGGTCGATGTGACCAGAAAATTATATCACGATGCCACACCCCCTTCGCCCACAAAAAATAATAAACGAATTACTAGAGAATTTCATCTGTAGTGAATTTGAGCGGGTTCCTGTAAACCCACAGGGTATATAACGGTCGGGGTTCCGACTGTTCGGCTTGTTTCTATATAAAATGTGGGGTTTAACTGACTCGAGGTCTATTTATATGTCTATATGTCAGAAGTATCAAAATTCATCAAAACACAAAAATACCTGCCAAGAAGGCAAGGAGCTAGGCTTGGTATACAGCTGTTTCAGGAGATGCTAATCTCAATCATCAGTACCATTTGAGCTGACTTACCCAACGATCCAAGCTTGTTCTCTATGCTGCACTGTTAGAACCACATTTTACCAAGTAAAAAGGTCGATAATATATAACAGAAATATTCAATTTTTAATGGAAATTATTTCTTGTTCTTTTTGAAATTTTTTCTATATGTTTGAATGTCAAGAGATAGTTTAAAGCTATAGCTTTGAGTTATTTATGATCGAGTCCGGATCTGCCCTAAAAATTGCGACCCAGTCAAAAGAAATACGCGGAAGATCAGCAAACATGTTTACCAATTAATGAGCTAAGAAAATGATATACAAAATATATATACCCTTGCAGATGGTACTGTAATTTTGTCCCGAAATGTATAACGCATGAAAGCAGACATGTCCGACCCTATAAAGTATATATAAATATGCTTGATCAGCATCAACAGCCGAGAGTCGATATAGCCATGTCCGTCTGTCTGTCTGTTCCTCTGCAAACTAGTCTCTCAGTTATAGAGCTATCTGGTTAATCGGGTAAAGGTCAGTCCTTTTGTCGGAACTGGCAGGATCGGATCACTATATCATATAGCTGACATAGGAACTACCGGTCGAAAATCATACTTTTATATGACAAGTTATACTTCAACCAAACTCACAGATTATCCATCTGGTCATGTCTTCTACATCCTGACCAAATTTGGTATAAATCGGATCACTATATCATATAACTGCCATAGGAAAGATCGGTTGAAAAGTGCATTAGGGTTCTGCAAGGTTATGAAAACTAAGAAGACTGACTCAGGGCATCCTACTTTAGTTCCCGCCTCGAGTCTCCGACTTGTTTTTATTTTTTTATTTATTATTAATTCTTTTTAATTTTTTTGTAACTAAATGTTGAGAGTTTTATACAAAATTGTGGTTCATTTCGAATGCTTTAAGTTGCTGAAATTAATCGCTTGAATCTTGAAGTGAACTTTGTCGTTTAATATGATTAATATAGAGTTTGGGTACATTATATTATGGTTTTTCTGTGATTGTTTCTTGTGGCCAAACGATGCTCTCTATCCATTTACGATAATATGATACTCTTGTGTGACGAGTACGTGAATTGATGCTGTGGCACCAGTCTCCCTCTGAAACAACGCCCATTATCCCATAGAGGCAATCACTGCGGCCCGGATATCCTGCAAATAGTGGACCTCCAGAATCTCCTGTACAAACATCACCATATTTTCCTTTTGGGCCGGCACAAATTTGCCTATTTATATCCGTTATGTTTGGCAGATGGCAATTGCTAAAGTCCTTTTGTTCTAAAGTTGCCTTTAATAATTCATCTGGCTGCTTGCCTCCTTTATATTGCCCCCATCCAGCCACCATAAAATCTTCAAATTCACTGCCATTCGTTTTAGCTAGACAAGCTGGTCTTATTTTATCCGTGTAAATATTCACTTCTTTGTCAAGTTTCAGCAAAGCAATGTCAGCAAGAGGATCGGAATTACTGTATTCAGGATGGATTGTTAAGCTCACCATGGAGCGATTACCTGAAGTCATATTATGTGCACCTAAGACCACAGAAATCTCTCTGAAAAATAAATTTTAAAAATATATAAAAATGAAAAAAAAAAAAATTTAACTATAGTCAATAACACAGAAGACTTACATATTCGGATTTTCCTTTAACTCCCTAAAGCAATGCGCTGCTGTGAGTACATAGTTTGGATCTATCAATGCACCACCGCATTCCCATTTGTATTCATCACCTGGTCTTTTTAATTGAACTGAGACCATAAACGGTATTTCATGTGGGTTTGTAACATTGCCATCCCTGATAAGCCCACCAATTTTACAATAACCATCAATTCGTGCGAATTCCAGGCATTCTAAAGTACAAAATTTTTAGAATGCCATAAATTAAATGTTAAATATCTAAATATTATATTTATACAGCATGTGGAAAATTTTGAGAATGATTTCAACCAATTCGATTCGGTGGTCCAAGCTTCGGAGCGGTTTTAAAAGCAATGGGAAAGTGAAAAAGGTTCAAAGGTTCGTGACAAGGCTGTATCAGGTCAAACCGAAAGGTAGATCATATTAAAGGTTTGATTCAGAATCGGTTTACATGATATTGTAAAATTTAAAAGCTTGCAAATATAACTTATTCTTACTCTTTTCGGCGATAGTCATCTCCTCCTCTCTTGGACAGCAAACAGTTTTATTAACGAAATCTACAAATATATCATCTTGTGCGTCTCCCCCAGTTTTTTCCAATATTAGTTTATAATATTCACATTCCTCTAAGGGCATACGAATACAGTCCTCTAATGCACTTGATGCAATTTTTAGAGTTAACATTAATATAATATACATCAATTTGCGATAACACATTTTTTATAAGATCAGCGCAACCGATAAGATATTTTAATAATATACAACATGGGATGAAAACAAACGTCTGTCCTATTTCTCGAGTCAGACCAAACTAATTTGAAAAAATTGACAACGATATTATGATATCTGTTAAATGGGCGTTGCTGTGTTTATTTAAAAAACTAATTAAGTATTATAAGTAGTATTATATTAGGGGCGTTAGGTATTTATCTTTCCAACAGAGTGCCCCTTTGTTTTTTCTGAGGCGGTTGCACATCATCAGGTTTGGGTTTAACACCAAGATCGGTCAGTTTGCCACCCTTGCGCTGAAGCTGCTTTTCAATTATCCTCGCATTGTTGGCGTAACTGTCAGCAACCTCGCGCTGAAATAGAAACAATTAGTAGTTGTATTTACTATTCTAACTATCTTATCGCTTACCGCCTCAATTTCATCTTCTTCCTCGTCGATAGTGGACACTGTGACAGAGCTAAACTTGCCCATATTCTTTGTATGGCGCGTGACCATAACTTTTTTACCACTGGCGTCCACTATACCCGAATCCTCAACAATTGCCGCAGCAGCAATTGGCGGCGCACTTGGGACGATAACATTATTGGCATTGCTTTTTGTCTCCATTGCCAGCAGCTGGGCCAAAGGTTGTTCGCCCTTGTTCCGTACCAGCGCGTTGTTCATTATAAAGGTAACTTGGGAGTCGCTACTGTGTCGGTAGTATAATGGGAGACTGCAGTTGCGACACTGCAATTGACAATGACAATAGTACAATATGACAATAGTAAATATTAATATTATTATACTCTGTGGGAGCATCTTAAGTTAGTGAAAAGTATGTAAAATGCATGAGGAAGTCTGGCAAGCTCCATAAAGTACATGTATTCTTGATCAGCATCAATAGTCGAGTCGATATAGCAATTTCCATCTGTCCGATGCTTGAACTTGTTCTCCCATCAATACTTATACTTGCAGGTATATCAAGTTTATTTGAAATATTGAATGCCACGCCCTCTCTGCTTTATCACAGGGTATATTACGCAGGGTTCCCAACTGTCCGGCTTCTTTCAATAGTTCAGAGTCTTACCCTATAACGATACTGCTTCTCAATTCCTTTTCCTTTACGGGAAATATATATTATTTTTGGGGCCGGGTTAAAGGTCAATTTATTGGCGTGATCGTTGGCATCGATAACTCGCGCATTATCCACTTCGCGCAGCGGCAACTGATCCAGCATGCAGTCTAAAAGACCAATAGCTTTATTAATAAATATAAACATTTTTATTGTATTCACAACACACCTAAAATCAGTGACATTTTTCCACACAGGCAGTAGTATATGTTCAATGGCTTCTCTTCATTATATTCCTCTTGATCTTTTGTGTCAGAACAAACAATGCTCCGTGAAACTACTTTCGGCATATTTTATTCAATAAATTACGAAATTTGTTTAACTTGTCACAAACAATTGCTGTATTTCTCTATTGCTGTGTTATTTTGGAGCGAACAGCTGTGTGTTAATAGTTCGATAGCATTGTAATCGAAAATCGATTGTTATACAGTGAAAAAGTGATTTTTAGTTCAATTTTCTGAATAAGTTCAATCAATCATTTTGTTCAGTTATTCATTTGATCATTGATAAAACCGGTCAATATTTGCAATTAATATGCATTCAAAGTTTTCAAGATGCAACCTATTTAATTAATGCTGTATTTATTATCTGACAAATAATACTTAGTTTTAGTATTTTATTACAAAAGTTTTTGGCTTAAGTTAGTTTCTAAATATAAAGTGATTTAAATTTAAGCTTACCAACTTACTGTGTGGCAAATATTTCCGTAAGTAATAATAAATAATTATCGAAATTAAGTGATTTTGTGTCTGATACTTTAATATTTTGTCCCTGCACTGAAAGTTTCTTTTAAATACGTATGACAAATAAATAACGACGGAATCATCGCCCATCTCTAAAGTCTAATGATACTCTTAAAAATATTATATCGATTATATTTAAAAAAAATGTCTCTGTAATTGGTATTTTTGGCTACAATTATATAGTTAGATCAATTTCGTGTTTTAATGTATATTATTTGTTTCCCAATGGTTTCAATTTGCTTGTACTTCCATGTAGTGAAATTAATATTGCTTGTCACCATGTTTCTTAAAAAAATGCATGGCGGCAAAGACAAAAATAACTGCTAAATATATCGCCTAGCGTATCGCACAATAATATCGATATTGATATTATCGATATTTACTTATCGATATATATCAACATTCCCAATGAACAGTCTGTAAGTGCAATTGTTTCTGATGTCCTCTCAACTTAACGTTAATTTAACAGTGCAACAGATTGCAGAATTATGTTACAGCAAGTTCTGCGATTTGCCAAAAACAGGGAAACCCACGATTGGCCAATGGACAGTATTAGCCGGTATAGTACAATACGATGGACGATCACAGTGCAGTAAAGTGGTATCCCTGGCCACAGGGTTGGTATTAATGCAATTATACTAAAAGTTAATTCAAACAGCAAAGCTAATAGATATTCAATATATTTAGAACCAAGTGCATTGGTCGTAGTAAACTGTGTGAAAGAGGTTTCATTTTAAATGACTCCCATGCTGAGGTGTTGGCGCGTCGTGCCTTTCTTCGATATTTGTACCACGAGTTGTTGAAGGCGGTCACAAGGAAACAACAAGATAACGATGACACAATCTTTACTTGGGAGCCTGGATCGGGATGCTTTGTGCTTAGCAAGTACCTGGACTTCCATTTCCTTAGCACACAAACACCTTGCGGAGATGCGTGCATTGTCGAAGAAACGGATGATGAATCGTTGCCGAAGCGACAGCGACTTGACCTAGACGATAATGAAGATGCTTCTGGCACTGGCCTACCATTAAGTTCAAGCAATGCTGTGTATACCGGCGCCAAATTAATAAGCCAGGATAAAATACCACTCGATGGTTTGCTACAAACTCCGGCAGCTTTGCGCACCAAACCAGGACGTGGTGAGCGTACGCTGTCCATGTCATGCAGCGATAAGTTGTCTCGCTGGAACGTGCTTGGTGTTCAAGGCGCGCTGCTGGACATGCTGATCGACAAGCCCATCTACTTCAGCAGCTTCAATTTCACTTGTGCAGATGCCCGTCCTGAATGCCTAAAGAGAGCCATTTACCAGCGTTGGCGAGGCAAGAACGTTGATCAAATTCGTTACCAACCGCAAGATCCTCTCATTCGAATTGATGCATCGCTGCCCTTTGAATATGCACAACGTGCAGATTGGCAGCCTTCGCCGAGTGGATTAATATGGACTCAACTGTCAGATACACTAAGGTAAGCGGTGAATTTAGGCTCCAAATACGCAAACACCAAACTTAGAACTGCAGAAAACAAATTTTGCATATGTATGAGTAAGACTAAAGTAGAATTTTAAATTTGTATACCCTGTAGGGGTAAATTAAGTAAGGCAGAAGAAGGAGTGTTTCTGTTCGATGAGATCAATTTGCTAACTGCTAAGGCAAATTTTGTATATTTCATCTAATATCCACTTTGATAATATGTACAGTTAAATCACGATTGTTCTTTTTCCAAACTTCAAGAAGTGTCGCAAGAAAGAAATTGTGTGGAGCATCAACAAATATTAATAATAATACTAATAAATTATTCTGCAGGTCCCATGAAATAGTAGTAAATGGCAAACGTCAGGGCGTTACCAAGAAAAATCTGCATACTCCGCAAGCCGCATGTGCAATTAGTAAATACAAGTTACTGGAAAACTTTCTGAACTTGCTGCACATCAGCATTGAGTTACGTGAAAAGTTAGAGTTGCAATTGTCAGATCTCGACAGTTTGACTTATGCAAAGTGCAAATCGATGGCTGGAGATTATCAGTTGGCCTGGCAGCAATTGAAATCGGACTACTTTCAGCAATGGACATCTAAGCCTAAGGAACTGCTGGAGTTTACCAAACAGGCGGCGTGACATAGGAGCATCGTTCCATGCTGCATATGAAAGCAAATATGGATACTTTTAAGTATGATTAAATATCCACCACGATCAGACTTTGTATATATAGATTTATAGGTTTTGTAATCACTGTTCTTTAATGACGTTTTGTGGTTTTTGGAATGTTATATATACTGTATCATAAAATATATAGAATGATTAATGAAATATATTAGCTTATATATAGCTAGCTCTCTGCGTACAATTAATAGCATTTGAATTGTAACGTTTGAATCGATCACTGCATAAATAAAATTGGTGAAGAAATGTATTGTTATAAATTCGCTGCTTTTCTGTTGATTCAAATAGTACTAATGCCATTGGTATTGGTTGAAGGTAAGAAAGAAAACATATATCTTAACTATACTTACGATTTCATAAAATACCTTCACAGGCACTGAATTTAGCACTAGGGTAGAATACAAGCAAGTGAATGCTGTACCAAAGGATTTGCATCATAAGTTGGAACCTTTCAAATTGATCGGCCGAAAGTATTATTTCATCGAAAAAAAGGAAAAGAATTGGTTTCAAGCTGCACAGGAATGTCGTAAACTGGGCGGCAACCTAATACATTTGGCAACGAATGAAGAACGGCAATTAATAGGTTTGGATCTTGATAAGACCAAAAAGTATTGGTTGGATCTTAGCAATCTTGGCCAGAATGAATATGTTTCAATTGCGACTGGTTCAATGGCTGCATATGTGAAATGGCTTGAGGAGGATATGGTAATAGACTCCGTTGACAAAGTGAAAGAAAACCATAATTGTGTGTTATTAGTTAATGATTACCAGGATGCTTTTGTTATGAAGAAGACAGACTGCCTCGAAAAAGCGGCATTTATCTGCCAACTCTCCTCACCTCGCACAATTTCCATGTTGATCTGGTAACATTCTGTCTTTGTCATGCATGTGTAGCATTTGCTATATAAATAAGAAAATAAACTAAATATTTATATTGCCTGGCAATGAATCACTTATCCTCTTATCGGTTTAGCTTTAAATAGGACCGCTCTGTAAAAAACTTGCAATAAATGTATTCACTTTCATACAAAAATATAATATAAGCAATTACAATAAAGATAACGAGAATATTATATTTTGTATTCTAATGATTTACAAACTAAGACAACTATTGTTATGAGTAATAGAGATTTATTCACAATTATAAAAGTAATATCGTTTTACAATAGGGTGACTACTTTTGCCCCACCCGTAGAAATTACTGAATAAATAATTAGACACTTTTCAGAATAAATTATAAAGTAGTAAAAAATGCAGAAGCTGTAGTAGAAATTACAGAAATGGTAGTAGGTTTATAGATGAAGTAGTAGAAGAAATAAGGGAAATAGTAATAAATCTAACAAAAATAATTGTAGAAATTAGAAAGAAAAACAGTGGTAATAATTACAGAATTATTAACAGCAATTACAGAAATGGTAAGACAAATTACAAATATAGTATAGAAGGTACAGAAATGATTAATTTCAGAACATATATGTGAGTTTCGGATCAGTTTCGGACCTGTTTTCTCCTTAGTTATGTGCACCTTCCGAAAAAAGGCTTTAAGAAATATAATAACACACAGATTTAATTCACAGACTCTTCGAACAATGCCTAAGTCAATTTTGTTGTATCTATATTGATTTGTCCGCCTAGTAAGTATTCAACTTAAAATCATCCCTCAGTTTCAATAATCCGATTTTAGTCATAACATAGAATCGATTTTAGATGAGGGCCAGCTAACAATGCTGCAACAAGTTGAAATTCCTTTACTTTACCAAGTATTAATTGTGCTACTGGTTTGATTAAAATGTTACATTGATTCCATTTCCTAAATATCTGGAAATTTAGCACAAACTGATCTCAGCAAAGTAATGTATCTATACTTTGAACTGTTAAGTGAACGTGGAAAGAAATACCTCCCATCAGATATGACCACAGAAAGTTATATGTAAACTAGTCTGCAGTTAAGTTTAAAGAGAAAACAACTTGATTCTTTTCGATATGCAACATCTAAACGTAATATATTTATTTTGTAATACCATAAAGTGTAATACACATTAATCTAATTGTCATTTAGCAAATGTTTAACAAACAAACATACAGATACAGGATACAGGATACAATTTACACATACAGTTATACAAGCAGATACTTAATAAAGAGGTACAAGTGTTTGTTATACAGTAATAAGAACTAGAACGAAACTAACAATTGGATCTTCAGCTGCTGCTCTGAGTGGGAAATATCAAAGCAACTGCATCCCATCCGCTACTACAGTGCACGCTGTGATTAATCTAAGCATACGACTCGAATCCAATGACTTTTAACCATCCGTTTTATCCAACTAATCCATAGTTCAGTGTCCACCAATTTCGCGCAATTCACGTTTGCCCAAAGGCAGAGGAGGGCGGAAATTGTTAATGACCTTGCCGTTGAACTCATTGCAAGGACACTCCTCCTTGACATCGTAAGCATTGAGATTGCGCATGGCATTCAATTGATCCTCAGACACTTGGATGGGTGTCTTGAACACAATCCAAATGACACACTCTGAGCAGGGTGGAGTTGTCAGGGATCCCTCATAGGTCCAGTAGGTATGGACATCGGGAAGCAGTTTGCCAGGATCACAACCCTGCGGCAGTGTGACGCGATCGCCCTTGTGCAGCACAAACTGGAGCAGGCTGCTAACCTTATCCAGCTCAGCATGATGATCACCGGGCTGCAGGAAGACGCCCAACACGGCCAGGCCATCGGGTGCGGCGGCTGCCTCGCCGAATGACTTGTACTTGGTGGTATTCCAGTGCACCAGATGCAGTTCACCGGCATAGGAGACACCATCAACTGTGTGCTCCGAGCCCTTGGAGTCCGTGCAGCCCCAGTGGCAATGGAACTGTTCCAGCTTAAAGATTTGATCCCCCAAAGGACCGCCGGTCAGCTCCGAATTGGCACCATTCACATCCACGCGCCAGCAATAACCTGCAATTAATATAACGATTAATAACTCATAACTCTGCTTTGCGATATGCGTCAATATAACCTACCTGGATTGACCAGACTCTTTGTATCCTCCGGCACGTACTTCCATTTGAGTGGCGCGACTTTGAGGTCGCTGCCCTTGGTTGCGCTGGAGGGCGTAATGTCCACGGGCGATTGACGATGACCGGATGCATGCGGATAGTCCTTGGCCCAATGAGCGGGTCCTAAAAGCATACAAAGTTAATAAACTATTATTAGCCAGTAATTTAACTAAAAGCAATTCGAAGGCATTACAAATCACTTGGCAAACTTCTTATACTCTCCAGAATCTATAATTACTAATCACTTTTGCCTTAACTTTATGTCTACTCAAGTCTTCCAATCACTTTCGTGTTTCTTAAGTCTTCTATCATTTGAGGTCTATTAATATAAACCGATTTGTCATTAAACAAATCAAAGTTCCTAAAAACAAACGACAATGCTCCAAGACTGTTTACTCAGTTTTCGGGGTGACAGGGCGAAGATAAATCACATTTCAAAAGTTATCTTTATATTAATTGTTGAGGTTTCCAAAGTAAATGTTAAAGTTCCGTAGATTAAAAGCATAAAGGTAATACATTTATAAATATTTGAAAAAGTGAAAGGAAAGACTGTTCAATTTAATATTCTGTATTAAACGACTGACTCTGTATTTTACAACTCCCTTTAGAGCGAGATCAAGCTAGGTCGATCTCCATTGCCTTAGTATGTTAAAGCGAGATAGCTAATCTATCCGGACAATTAGTGATGAGAGGATATACAATCTGGTGATGGTAGGTTATACAATCTAGTGGTGGAATGCTAACAGACTATCGGCCTGCTACAATATATAATTTCGAAAATTGTCGGATATATTGCTGTCATAATATTAAATAATATTTGAGCGTTACCTTATAACTAGTTCCATAGCTGGTTCATATTATTAATATATTAAATGTTCTGACTAACTTGTTACACGCTCCATTCACAGCTGAAACTTTATTTACATTAAGCTAAATTCCGGCTTAAAACCAGTTTGAGCTATACTCAAACAAATAGATGTTTTGTTAATTGTTAGAAAAACGTTTAGGTAAATCCCAAATAGAAAACAAGTTGATTGACTTGCGATTACTTTATATGTATGCACTATGTTATTCTATGGAACGTATGTATTACATGTAACCGAATGTCATAGGCAGTTAAGTTGTTACTGTATATTACGACTCCCTGTTATCGTTTACTTGCTTAAACTTGTTCTTATGTCTATAGATATGATAGACTAAGATCTTAAAAATGTTTTAATGCCTTTGCAAATATTTAATAGCGAACTTTTACTTATAAAAACGACAATAGAAGCATTTTATCTAGTCAAACGGCTGTGTAAGCAATCTTTTGATGTTCTTGTTGTATTTTCTGCTGTTTGCTGCATTTGCTTATTTAATTATTGTCGTGTGGGGCTGCAACAACAACAACAAGAACAACCGCAAGAACAAATAGAAATAAATATATCGTCACGTGCCGGGCTACAGAACAAGTAAAGAGAAGAGTCATGTGATAGGATCGTCGCACTGACGCACGCACGAGATAAACCGCAAAGAAGAGCAGAACCCAGTACATACTACGAGTAGAAGGGGGTTAAGGGGGGGGCTTACGAATTGTGGCCTACAAATAAGTATCTAACGAATGTTAAGGTTGCACTTACCTTATCTATCTATCTATTTAGTCTCTGACACATGATAAATCATACGAACCGAAGCCACGGTCTTTAGGTGTCTTTTGGGTATTTGATGTCTCTGATTTTAAAGCCCAGTGAAATTGATAAATCAAATAAATAGCGTAAACAAGTCATGTGCATTGCATTTTCCTTATCATGCCTGCCTCTTCAATTCCTGTCTTTGCCAGTAATTTTGTAATTATAGGTAAAAGACTGTCAAATCTGACCAAATAATTATTAAATTGTGCAGCCAATTCAGTGCATGTGACATAGTCAATAAATACTTTGTTAAATCAATCATTTATAAATATTACGTATACGCCTTGTTTGACCGCTTGATCCTTTTATAATTATTAGCGAGTGTGTGCAAATTTCCGACCAGTAAAGCTCATTATTTATAATAATATTTTGCCAGCTTATGAAGTTTATGAAGCTGTCATTTTTCCAGCTGCTTTGTTAGCTTTCCATTTACTCAACTTAATCAAATTTATTTACTGCGCTTTTTTTTGTTTCTTTTCGGCCTGCAGCAGCAGCTGGCAAATATTATTCCAACTTTGTATCTGAATTTTACTGTGAATTCTAAAGATCAACCCGCAATATTCGTTGAGCAGATAAAAAAATATTGTTAAATAAATACAGCAGGCAAATGTATACTTAAAGTCTTAAAGGGTCGACAGTTAAATACTCTATAAGAGACGAAAAGTTATAGAGTGATATGGGCATAAATAATGTGATTTACAATAGGACATAAAGACATAATTTAGAAACGAAACTAAACTAAAGCAACTCACGTGCCTAAAATGCCTATCATTATAATGAAATACATATTATGGAAAGAATATTCAGGAAATGTAGAAAGCTCTCTAATAGATTAACAACTAAATATTTGCCATGAGTACATAAAACTGTCAACAGTATTTAAACATATTGCGACAGCACACGCTCTATAAACAATTTAAACATTTAGCACTAAACTAGCAATTAGGAGCAAAAAGACTATCAAGAAATAATAACGACAGATCTGTCAGAAAACGTTGTCATAAAATCCAAATGATTTTTAAATTGACTTATTGCAAATAAAATAACCCATTCTTAATATGGTATACTCAATACATTGTACAGCACTAGTACTACGATACTTACTAGTAAGTACTAGTTGACTAGACGCACAAACAACAGCTTGTTAAATGGGAAAACTTGTTTTGTGCTTACTTTTTGCCAGACACCAGGAAATAAGTCATAGCTAACTTGAAAATTTCATTAGAATTTATAGAACATTTCACATTTATTCACTCTCGTTTATATTTCAAAATAAACAAACCTAAAGTAATGGACTTGGAAATACCCTATTAGCAGGTCTTTCAATTAGCAGTTCACTGAGAAACTTTAAGAATAACTACAAGATACATATAACTAAGTATTTAGGCAGATCCTTTACAAGTAAATCGTTTTCTCTGGCAAAACTAATCCCTTTTAACGAATTCTGTAGGCTTTCAGTTAAATTTTATAGCGACACACATTTTAATAGCATTTTAGGCATTCAAATAAGTACAGGGCATATCGTCCGTATTGTTTTTACAGCCCATGTGTCATCCATTAAGATATTTTCGAGCTATAAAACAAACTGGGCAGACAAATTGTTACGACGACGAATCTTGAAGCTTTTCATTAACATTTACGAATTTACAATTTAATGAGCGAGCCTTGCATGATAATAACTAATAGATAAATAGTATACTATATAAGAACCTATATAACCTGATGAGTTTCATCATCATGAGTTTTTTGCGTGCCTTTTTTTGTTTGACGATCGGGCTTAAGGAAGTGCATGCTAATTGGGCCTTCAGATATATGTATGTACAATGAACTGATACGAAAATGGAATATACAAGTCGGGGATATTCTTTCGTGAGTCAAGGCATGTTTCATAACAGATATTATCAGTAAGCTGAACGGACAGCCCACTTGCTTGCATAATCGACAGACGTTGGGAAGCCCCAGAAATTCCTTAAGCTATTTCCCGTTTTCCCGGCGTTTGCGACGACTATCTAACGACCCATGGTCAGTATACAATTAAGAAACAACCCTCTATTAACACTTTTGGTCAATTTTGGTCATTGTTAATTATTTGTTTGCATGTAAAAACCGCAGACGAGGGACAGGAATAGAATTATTGTATTTCCATAAACACAAAATGAAATAAATACATTTTTGCAAAAGTTCAAATCTATTGTAGTAAATTCGAACAATTTGTCACGTACGAAATACATTTTTTTTAAATTTTTTGTTTGTGCTTGGAATGCTAAACTGAAGAAAATTTTCCAAGCCATAAATTTGTTTGTTTTTCTTATTTTCTAGCATGTTTTTTTTTTCATATAAATTATAGGCGGTATTTTTATCAACTGCTAAAAATTATATATTCAAGAAATATCATGAAAATAGCATTTTCTCACACCTCTAAAGACTTTGATCAGCTTTCAAGCAAGGAATATGGAATATTTATCTTGGCTATGCCAATATATCTATATTATCTATAGGATTGCGAAATGTGCTCTTGTCGACATATAAGGTTACTCTTTTGTAATATGTAAAAGGAACACAAAATATATGTAGGAAAATATCTATTACAAATATGGTATAAAGACGTCAGACGTCAAAAATAATATAGTATATTCTACTACAAATTATGAATCAGTTTGTTATATCAATTTGTGAACAAAGAAATGAATGAAAATGAATCATGAGTAAAGGATTTAAGCAATTTAGATAAAAGTGTTGAGAGTTCGTCAAGAAATTGGTTTAAAAACAGATTAGTTATCTGGGAGAACCTCGAATAGAACAAGCAATCATATTAAAGACAATTTTAATATTTCGTAGATATATTTATAATCAAAGTAAGTTAAATTTGGATTTGAGTCATTTGATTAGAAATACTTCAAAGTTCGCGTATACGTGAATATCGCTTAACTACGTAATGATCAAACAATTTTTAGATAAGAAAAAAAAGAAAGGAGAATTAAGGGGTAAAATCTAATTGATAGTATAATAATATAGAATTTTTGAAATGTGCACTATCAGCAAATGGGAAACACGTCTTAAATGAAATTTGATTGATTTACGAAATATATAAACACGCGAGTTGTAATCTCAAATTCTAGTATAAGCGTGTCTTCAGGTTTGACAGGGGCATAGGTGTGCGAATAGAAATGGTTTTGATTAGAACAGATCACATAATCTTGATATATATAGTATAACAACAGACATACATATATATAAAAGTCTATATATATAAATGGTTATACTCAATTTAGGTGTACTTATGTTTAATGTAAAAAGTACTCAGCACTTGGAGGCAACCATAAATATGTGTATTCTTCTGTAGACTACTGTTGATAAGAACTGTAGCATAGATAGATAGAGAAGACGAGCTCCCATTGTTTCCATTGAAGACACATCAAATCAATCAACGCAATCAGTTTCATTTAAAGAAATCAAAACAAATTGCCAAAAATTCCAAGTCGATTTCATAGATGACTATAGAGGGTATATAAATATATATATGTATGTTTTATTGTACGATAAGTGAATATCATGTGACGTTAAATGATTGCAGGGTATTGGGTGAATTGGGAAAGGGCAGGGCCAGTTACGAGGACAGGCACAGGGACGGGGACAGGGTTTTCAGTCAGACAGAACATTTGACAGGCTTTGAGCCATGACAAACTGTTGACTTTGGAACCGGTCTTTAATGCGTCCTTAAGAACCGAACATGCACTTGACCAGCGTCGCATAAGTAAATGAACTGCCTTCAAAGGCCAACATACATACAACATAACATACTACAGTGAAGAGAATGCGAAAATGAAAACGAAACGAAACGAAACGTAAACAATAATCAAACCGAATAAAGCCATAAAAGCAGACAAAAGCTTTGACTTAACGAATAGTTAATACACTGCTCACTTCTTATCAAGACTGAAAAACTCTAAAATATTATAAGAATGTGCGATTCATTGGTTTTAAACATAGAGCAAGATATGGGTTCGGTTTGGCAAACCAGTTTCTGGTTTGGTTCGCACCCTGCAACAAAAATATACTATTTACTCAATTGTTATATATTGTTTTATATCTAAACTCTAAATAAAGATTATAATTTCATTATTATTATTATTATTATATACCTAATTCGTTTCTTAACCACTTTACAGCCTTGCTTTATATAAAGAGTGTTCTGATAAAAAAAATACACAGAGATTTCTGATTTCAACTTGTGTTTAGTATAAATATAAATATTGCATAATGACTGCATGCATTTCAAATGCCAATGAGTAGGCCTTAAAGTTGGCAAATAAGCCTAGAAATAGTTATATGATTCAAGTACGAAATTCCTTAAAGATTACGACTAGTGCTTTAAATAGAAGTTAAGCTTGTAGCACTAGGATGTAACAGAAGTAATAATAGCGAAATGAAAACTCGCACTTGATGCAAAGAATCCGAGAATACCAAACTTTCGTTTGATTTTATACCAGAATCTGCTACTTTTTCAAAATTGGTATCATACATATAAATAGTATTAGAAATTACGTTGTATTTTAATTTAAACATTTCTTATTATACCTAAAACTCTTTCTATCCAGTTTTCTCTCAATTAAAGTAATTTTGCCAAAAGTAAATACACTTTGTGTGTATTATTGTGAATTTTGCGTAATTACATGTTTGATTATATATTCGATATAATCATTGCTAGAGCGTATACAAAAGAGAACGCAGAACTGGTTTCTACATATGTTCGACTCTCTGACTCTCTCTCTCTCTCTCTCTGACTGGTTTAATGGGAAGCACCCGCACTGGCGGCTAGTGGAGATCACGAGACACAGCTCGTGCTAAGCGGCGATTGCTGGAATAAGTCTGCTCTTTTCAACTATCGATACGATTTAATTATGACTGTCGCATATTTATGAGCACCCACCCAACCCGACTGACAAACGTGCCCATGTCTTTATTTAACTTATGGGGTGTATAAGTGTTGCGTGTGTGTTTGTGTGCGATTTTGTGGAGTGGCAATTCTATGATGCATGTAATTGAACGCCAGCAAACTGGGCTTGATTCAATTAACAGCAAATGTTCCCGACTTGTAGATGGAAGTTGAAGCAAACGACCGGTCGGTATTAACCGGTGTGAACCCAACAAAAAATAAGGAACACAAAAAAATTGCAACAGCTGAGTAATCAATGATATGGCAATTAAACTTAAAATTTAGTCACTCTGTATCTCAGTCTCAGTGGGAAGATAATAACTCGGCTGACTTATAAGCATTTGTTGTTACACGTTTCTCAACAGGAATAATAAAAAAAAATGCTCATATATATCTTATCGTTTGCAATTCATTAGAAGAACGCCGTCTGTGGCAACAAATGCCTACCGCAATGACGTATTTGATTCATCAAACAAACAAACAAGAACAACAATGAGCAAGTGTGTTATCTATATATTAGATAACATGAATATTCAATCAAAACTCAAGTCTTGCCTCAATTGACCAACAAACATTACAGCATGCATGCATCACCACCAGTTTGTAGTATGTTGTATGCAACAAACTGCACGTATGTAGTAGATCGCAGCTCCCTTAACAGCTCGAACTTGTCTCAATCTTTCTTTACAACTTTCCCAACAAAAATATGTACGAACGTTGCTGCGTCTGCGTGACTTAATTTTCTTGTTTGTAAACAAAACTTTAAAGCAAACATGACATCACGAAGTTTGACTACTCTATGCGTATAATATTAAATATAAATATATTGACTGGCGCTCTAATTTATAAGCTTTGTCTTGGAGAGCTGGGAATTCAACTAAATAAATACATAAATAAATTGTGGTGGGCTTGAAAAATATGTCAAATCATATCAAAAGTTAACGAAAAGCACATTATATAATATGAAGTTAGTTTGATAAATCTGGCGAAAAATCAAAAGATCATTTTTGTGAATTTATTTTATTTTATTTATATATAGGACATTATAGCATAATATGGAGTTTGTTTGGAAATGCTGGCAAAAATTCAAAAATGATTTTTCTACTCGAGTTAAGATTGAAAACTCAAGCTGTAGTAAGACGTTATATAAGTTGAAACTTCTTTAAAAATGTTCAATTCCTGATATGTGATATAAAGAATACAAATTCCAGCTGTTTTTAGACTTTCTATACCTTAAAATTTCTTTGAAAATTTCAGCAAAAATGCAAAAATAATGTTTATACTCTAGCTATAAGATAAAGAATAAAAACTTAAGATATCTTATGACTTTATACAACTTGAAGCTACTTTGAAAATGTTCAATTTATGATATGTGATAAAGAATAAAAATTGCAACTGTTTTTAGACTTTCTATACCTTGGAGTTGGTTTGAAAATTTCCCCAAAAATTCCAAAATAATGTTTATACTCTAGCTATATGATAAAGACAAAAAAAAGCGTGATACTATGTGATAAAGAATACAAATGCCAGCTCTATTAAGATTTTATATTCTTGAAGCTATTTTTAAAAGTCTGGCTAAAATTCTATAATTAGTTTTCTAATCGTCGAATAAAAATTTCAGCTTTAGTAAGACTTTTTATAACTTGTAGTTTATTTAAAAAAACCTTTATACAGCTTGAACTATGTTTGAAAATCTGCAAAAATTAAAAATAAAATATTTTTCTACACAAAATAAATGATTAAAAATTAATGGAAGTCTTACAAAGTTTATTGTGTAGACCGTGTTGAGTTTACAGTCTCAGTTGAAATCTAATTACTTTTATTGATCGAAACTTATTCTATTGATGGTGAAAACCACCGGAAACTGTTGCTTACCATTCTCTTCGGTGTATCCCCAGTGGTGGCTCATCTTAAGTATTGATCTTTGGTTGTCTATTAACCGTTTAGCGTATAGCAGCTGTTAGGCACTTTTGTTGTTGCACTCGCGGTTTCTGGCGCGCGTTTGAATTGTTTATAGAATGTTACGGTTAGTTTTATAAAGACCCGGGAACTTGGATTGAGAACGGGAATGGGAGCGCGTCTGTTTAGTTAGTCCGCTGGCCGTAGACTGCTCGACTCGAGGTAGCGTCGCTGACTTCGAAGCCGTTGTGCCAACTAAAAAAAGTACAAAACAAAAAAAAACACGCACCTAAACAGACAGAGAACAAGAGAGCGCAAGAGCGAGCGGGAGAAAGAGAGAAAGACGAAAGACGAAAGAGAGCGCGTCAATTGAGCAAAGCAGCAAATGAAATGAACAAAACTACAGTTGAACCTCGCTCACGGGGAGGTCGACAAAGCGGAGGGGGGGGGGAGGTGCGGTTGTGTTGGGTCTGACCGCTGCTGGAGTGTTAAAAAAAACTGTTGACAGTTCAATAGCTCCTGCTCCCCCAGTCTTCCCCCCACCTCACGCACAGCGTTAATTGCCCTGTGCACTGTGGCGCAATACGTTGCGTATACGCAGTGTGTACAAACGTTAGAGCACTGCGATCCATTACAATTAATCCCACTGTTAACAGCCAACAACTGTTAACAGTCAACTGTTAAGAAGCTCTGTTAAGCACTGTAACTAAAGTTGTAACTGTAATTCTTATTCTAATGCCCCTTTTAAGCTCCACTATGTCCACAAAATTAACTATGAGTACACAGAAAAAAAAATCACATTCTGATATTCAGGTTTAACATTTAGGATACCCAGTTGACGTATATTAGGTGTGTTAAAAGTATGTAACGGGCAGAAGGAGGCATGGCCGATCAGCTCCAATAGCCGAGCAGATATTGAAATGTCCGTCAGCCCGTCTGTCTGACAGCCCGTCTGTCTGTCAGCCCGTCTGTCCATCAGCCCGGCTGTCCGTCTGCCTGTCGGCCCGTCTGTCCGTCAGCCCGTCTGTCCGTCAACCCGTCTGTCTGTCAGCCCGTCTGTCCGTCAGCCCGTCTGTCTGTAAGCCCGTCTGTCTGTCCGCCAGTCTGTCTGTCATCCCGTCTGTCTGTCAGCCCGTCTCTCCATCAGCCCGTCAGTCTGTCAGCCCGTCTGTCTGTCAGCCCGTCTGTCTGTGAGCCCGTCTGTTCGTCAGCCCGTCTGTCTGTCAGCCCGTCTTTCCGTCAGCCAGTCTGTCCATCAGCCCGTCTGTCTGTCAGCCCGTCTGTCTGTCAGCCCGTCTGTATGAACGAAAGGATCGCTGAGATGAAAGCTAGAAGCTTGTACTTAAGTCTCCCAGCACTGTAGATATTTGCAGGAAGATCCACGTCTATCCACGCCCCCTTTGCCCACAAATTAAAGAAAAAACAAATTACAAGAAAATTGCATCGGTAGCAAATTTGCAAATACAGCCACAGGGTATATTAAGGACTGTCCAGATAGCTTTAAGTATGTATTCAGCTTAAAAGTGTTAATTTATGACTGTTTGCGCATTAAATTTAGTCAAAAACTATTGGAAAATGCCTAAAATATTTAACTCCTTATGAGAAACCTGATGACTCGTACTTTCGAACTCAGTTTAAGGAAACAAAGACATAAATCATAGAATAACTATTATTAAAACGAGAAAAAACAGTCTAATTAACTCGAATTAAATTAATACAAAAATTTACTAAATTAACCTAGCATATAGAATTACGAGAACCGAGATCACTAAACTTTTTACACCGTTTTGAATTAATTTTATTCCGGTAGCTCGGATTTTTGTTCTGTGTATGCACGACGTCTGTATAATTTATTGTTGAACTTTAGTGCATTGTTTTCTGTTACTGTTGCGTGATCACGATCGCACACACACACAGACACACACACACACACAGATATAGCAGAGAGTCGGCAAGTTAAACACAACAATAAATGGGGAGAGAGGGGTTTAACTGAAAACACAGCTCGGCACTCAATTGAAATGGGGATGTTTGACGGGATTGCCAGGGGGAGGGTTGGCTAAACAAAATTCTGTGCCGCAATTTTCATCAACGCTGCCTGCTGACAACTTTTATTGCATTAGACCCGAGCGTGGTCCGATCCGACAGTTTAGCGAGTTAAACCAAATTTGCTGCTAATTGAAATTTTGTATAATTTTCGCAGGCTTTGTTTTGGGTTTGCTCATATGATAAATCTCTATATAAATACATAGTAATATCGTATGTGATTGCCGTAACACAATTTGAATGTATAAGGGACCACGCTGCACCACGCTGCGTATGCGTAATTAATTTAAACGTGCGAAATTACATTATCAACTATTTGCTTTAGACTCAATTCGATAGACTTATTTTTCAATTAAGAATAGCGACAATTTTATTTGCAGTTTGCACAGTTTTATCTCATTGCCTCACGTGAGCTGCCGCCATTAAGTTTATTACATTTCCGTAATTCCAATTCCGTAATACTTACGTACGTAATGCAAAATGGGAAAATGAAGGGAAACGTTCCACATTCCGATATATGTTTTCATTCTCCGAAACTCAAGGTCAGTGAGCTGCATTCAAAATGAAACTTAATTTGAGTTGATTCTCATCTTACTTTCCGACAGTTCCGGACAAAGTTCAGATTGTGAACTCTCTCATGGACGCATTTTTCGTTAACTAATCATTTTAGCTGATAATGAAATATAAATAAATAACAGCATCTGTCTTTATTTGTTCTTAAATCCACCACCTGCACCACTTTGTTTATTTGTTTTTAATTTTTTATACTCTGTTTTTTGTCTCGTTTTCTAGATAAGCACGCGTGCCTAACATCCAACTCGTTTGGGCTTTTAGAATTAAGATACAATTATCATGTGGTAAAGCTTTAAAGATGAGCATACATAAGTATAACATAAGTAGTCCACACATTTGGAACATTTTCTTTAAGAGACTCTTAAAGTGTAATGACATATGATAGTAGAAAACATATCTTATCTGAAATCTGACTCGCAATCCCAAAAAAATGGCGACAAGGGCGTAGCCAGCTTGGCACAAAGGGATGGGCAAAATTATTACTTATTTATTAGTCTATTATTATTATTATATGTTCTCCTATTTATTGCAGTACAATCTTTATAAATAAATGTCATTTATTTCAAAGTTCTGCTTCCCTTGACAACGATTGGCCGATTTCGAATGAATGCCTTGCGATGTTTAAAGTTCTTTCTAGTTATTAAGGTGGGAGGAATAAGAGTCTATCTTTTGCTTTTAGGGATAGTCGATTAAACTCAAATGTCCTCTTAACTCTGTAGATCCGAGTCAACCAGTGATCCGTAGTATAAGCGTCTTCCAAGTACGTTAAATCATAATCTTTAGTGCCGATTACAGCATTTCGCATACGATCATTACCAAAAAGGAACCCTATAATCCAATTTCAAGTCCTAAAAGCGATAGTAGCTTAATTTGTACATAAGACAATTAAGTTTGGCTGAAGCTCCTTCGGCATTTACTCGGCATTCTCCATGATCGGTAAAGAAATCACTCTCTTTAATATCCTTTGGATGTACTTCTTCAGCAATACAAACCATTCATATTGATATAATCACCAGAATAGAATGTTGGGTATAACACTAAACATTTTCGATAAATTATCGTTATTATTAATATTATTTTCAGGTTTTGAGAAAACAACCGTTGGCTTACAATTAGCACATCTCGAAATCTGATAATTTCAATAGCTCAAGATTCGTAGTAGGGGCCGTCATGAACTGAGAGTCTGATTAAGTTTCCATTGAAATTGACATATTAACAAGATTTATTAGCATAAGATTCCAAATTTAAAGATCACACAAAGTAGAGCTCACTACTCCCCCTTCGCTTAACCTACCCCCGCCACGTCAAAACTTTCCCCAAATAAATAACACACAACACGTCATTCATTCGTTTTTCTCTCTGATTTCTGAGATTGTTAGTGTTAATCGAATTGTTTAAACTTGATTGAAATCAATAATAAACATATTGATCGATGTCATGTGAAAACTTTTGAAAGACTCTTCAAGGTGTCAACAAGTATTTCAATATATGTATACACTTATATCTAGATACATACATACGCTCCAAGAGCCATTAAAATAGATATCATTCGGAATACTTATGAGCAGCGAATTAAATGATTTTTATTAGATTGTTAAAAATAAATTTCGTTACTGGGCTGGACTCTGGTCTGCTTCTTTAATCAAATTCATTCAAAATTGGCAACAGACGTCTTTCAATTTAATAAAAATACGCGTGTGGTGAAGACTGTCCTGTTCAGCACAATTCTTAACCGAATACGTATACTTAATATACTTAAGCATCAGAGTGCGAATGTTTTTATTTATTTAATATAATAAATGCGTCGCACACATCTTGAGCAACATAAAAAAGCTATAAATTTGCGCCCAAAGATCAGCAAAAAATACTTAAAAACATCTAATGTGATTTACGCGAAAGTGATAGGCTACAAAATACCCTATACTAGGTGAGATATGAAATAACTTCTATAATTAAAATTGAGTATAAGTCTTATACTAAGCAATATCAGATAAAAACATTACTTAATGCATAAGATAAATTTAAGTTGAAAGTGTAAATACTCTGTAATATAAATACACTAATGACAGATTCTTTTAGGTCTCACTTGTTTAATAATTACTTATAGTCCGATGAAAAAAAACTCTATACGTTGGCATACAAAAATAATAGTTTATAGTTGCTTGTTTATGGGAATCAAGCCAGAAACACAATACCTCCTAAAACTTGCCATTAATTTGTCTATTAATTTATTATTTATTTTATACACACAGAAGCAAATCGAATCGTTCGAAATCTGTCATTATCTTAATCGGAGTAACAGGTTCGTTCGAAGAATTAACTTTTAAATTCTAAACAAAGTAAGAAAGTAAATATTTAGTACAACAATATAAATCAAATAAAACAAACTGCAAGTTTATTAAGTCTATAGTAAATCAACAAGTAAAAACGCTCCAGCCGAGACAGCATGACTACGAGTTACCCTGCACGCCACAAGCTTTCTTCAACGTTCTATTCATCTACATTTCGACTGCGTAAAATTTATGCTTAAATAACTTCTGAGTTTATTATCGAATCGTGATGAAATTTTTAGGACACATCGGCAACCAAAAAATACTTAACATGTGTCTCAATACTCAAAGTTCTAGCTTAAATTGCTCTTATAATTCGATTTTTTCTCGATATCTAGGCGAAGCGGGCGTGAAACCCCAAAAATGTTTAAAAAAAACTTAATCTGCATATGGTATACTACATGCTGCATACCTAATTTGGTCACTAGCTCTGAGATCGATCATATACTTAGAAGCACGGATGGAGAGATGTGGAGCTGGAAATAGTTTTTACCTTTTCTAATCTAACAAATCTTAAGTAAATCAATTTTCTTTTATTTACTACAGTTTTACCAGTAAACCTTTAAGATCAAATTTAATTAGCTAAATTTAGTTAGTTAAATATAAGTTTGGGGGTAAAGAAAACAATTTTGTTAACCTATTTTAAAAAATGATTAATTACGACTCGGGTGGTTAGATTTATGTCAAATATCTCCTGGTTTGTTCAATGACTTTCTGAGGATACATTTAAAATTCCACTTTGAAAAAAACTCTTAGCCTTGCTGTTAATAAACTCGACCAAAATAGTTTCGCTGTCCTCAATTAAATTATTTTGGATGATAGTCGCTTGTTGTTGGATCCGGACTATACAGTGGATGCATTAAAAATTCCCATCCAAGCTCCTTCAGATTAATGCGTGTCATTATTGATGTGTGTGGTCTAGAGTTGTCCAGATGGAACAGAATACCTTTCCTACTGGTCAATTCTGATCGCAGCTGGTCAATTGCAAACTTCAAACGATCTAATTGCTGACAATAGAGTTGCGAGTTGAGTGCTTGCATATATGGAAGCACCTCATGGTAGATGATTTCCTGTCAATACCACCAAACGAACAACATAGCCTTCCTGGCTGTTAGTCCTGGTTTGACTACATTATGAGATGACTTACCGGTCTTTGACCAGGATCGTTTTCTCAAATATGTGACCCTTTCTTTATCACCAGTCACCATCCGTTTAAGAAATGTGTCGATTTCATTACGTTTGATCGAGGATTCGCAGATAGAAGTTCTATCGATTATGTTATTTAGGCCCGATTTCTCATCTTACCGATACAGCCTACTTTATGGAAAAGTTACTTTACCATACATAAAGGATTTCAAATTTTTCGTTTTCTCATCTTGCCCTTTTCTAAATATTTAAAGTTTAAAATAATGTGGCATCTTAACTAACACAGACTAGGCTAACGTTAAAAACTTACAGAGAGGATGATCTGCCCTGTAAGATATCGAGAGACTGGGAATTTATGACAAGAAAATCAAATTTCTCTTATCGGCAGGTTTATCTACACTTTAAAACAATAGGCAAGATGAGAAATCGGCCCTTAGTAAAGTATACTTGAAAATAGAGCATATATAATAACCAGCTTATTTTGAAGAGGTTGACAGAGTTGTCTTGGATAGTGGAAAACTTCTATGTGAGTTGGGCATATCATAAAAGGAGATGCTATGAAATGGGTCACATTTGGTGACCTTAGACCTTTAGCACATCAAACATTGCCCTTTTCAACTGCAGAAGGGAAATATAACTAAATGCCGTTTAAACAATTCCATTGTAACTATTTGTTGATAATGTTATTATATCCTTTAAAATGTCTAGCAGAATTAACGAGTACCAGAATTAGTTGAATTGCATTCAATTCAAATTTGCAATTATAAAGACACAGCAAAGTTGATTAAAATATTAAAACGGTTTATTGTTGTAATAGATATATTTGAAATATATAATTTGATTTAAATTAAATCTAGCAATATACAGGCTTAAGTTTAGCATAGGTTTATCAATATTTATGCTACATAATAATAGATAGATAGCTTTAGTAGTGATTAATTAAATAAATGGTTACACCAAGGATTTTAATCTTTTGCCAAATTCAAATTATAGTAAATCGAAAAACTATAGTTTATACATGTGGTATATATATTAAACTGACACACACACACACATTAAAGCCTTATGCGCGCACGCACACACACATACGCAAGTATGAATGTGTGTGCGTAAACATTATATAAAACAACAACATTTTGTTTAACCTATAAACGTTACAATTGCATATGTATATGTATATAAATATATATATAATAAAAAATATAAACTCTGCTTATGGAGGCCAATGGGAAAATAACATAACAATAAAGCCAGGATATATATGTATGTCTATATATACATATATACGTAACTAAAAGGGTGCAAGTTGAAGTTTCTTGTGGGGAGTCATCAAACGGGGCGTGGCCGGTAAGTGGAGCGCCTTGACTATTTAACATTCACGTTCATTATATTGAATACTGGACCGATGCGCATAAAAACGCGCCTAAGGACACTTCTCAGTTCGGGCTTCAGGTCAAAGCACATCATGTCGCAGAGCAGGCCGTAATAGTTGGACACGTGTGTGGCAAACTGCAAGAAAGAATTTAGGTATTAGTATTAGTTATTAGTTTACAAAAACAAAACTGTAAAGATTAATGAGGATAAATGGAAAAATATCAAATATAATCAGCTCTGTTTCGATTTTTACTTTCGGTAGGATTTTGCGTAAATGAATTTCTTTCTAACTGAAGCTCGACAAATCCAAGTAAAAACCGGAAGAGACGTGAATATAGAGTATGATGGAAACAGGATATACCTAATACTTAAATTTGTATTATGCAAATTCAGTGGAACTGCTTCTTTTTTTGATCTTAATATAAATAATTATTATCCCTTGCTTATTGGCACTCACCCTGTCGTCAGACATCTTCAGCAACCGGGTCAATATGAGCAGTAGCAGCGACGTCCAGGCATCGCGATGCGCCTCACTCTGCAGGCTGAGATAGTATCCGAGTGCCTCCTTGCAGACCTGCACCAGTTCCTGCTCGATGCCCGGCCAGTCGCTGCGACGATTCTCGTCACCGTACATTTTGAAAAAGATGCGCAGCACACAGGCCAACGACGCTGTTTCCTGCTTGAGCAGATTGGGCTTAACAGATCCCTTGAAGCCGGCACGCCACAATAAATTGCGTTGATCCTGATCGGCATTGAAACGTTTGGCAAACCGATGCGACTGCATCAGACACTCGGCGAGTGTGAACAGTTGTCGGGTACGTAAATAGCCATACATGCCCTGCTCCTCCCGCTGACAATCAAGTTGCAACTGCTGTGATTGCGTCGATCCACCGCGACTGCCACTCATATCCGCCGCTGCCTGGGCCAACGTTTCGGCATCCTCCTTACGCGATGTGGCGGGAAAGAAGACAATGTTGTCCATCGTCTGTATTAGCTCCAGTTGCACCACACACTTGATGTGCAGTGCCTCAAAATGATTGTGCGCCACGGCCATAACCGGTGGCTCCTGTGTATTGCTATTGGAATGTTGTATTGTTGAGGCGCGACGTGGTTGCTGCTGTTGTTGCTGCTGCTGTTCGTTTCCTTTGGTGGGTCGCCAATGCAGCAGCTGCTTGGGCAGCGTGGCATTGAAGATGTCCAGTATACACTGACATGTCTTGTCCCAGGTAACCTCATTGAACTTGAAGCCATTCGAGATGACCAGATTCTCTAGGCAATTGGTGCCGGAGCGCGCCAACTGTTCGTTATTCTGCTGAACGCACCAATGCAGCTGGGCGAACAGCTCCTCGAGCAGCAGATGCCCCAACACATCGAAATATTGCGTGAACACATCAATGATGGCGTACAGAGCATGATTACATGTCGTTGTCATCCATTCGGACTTCTCGGTCACATGTTCCGGCAGCTTCATGTTGTCAAAGATGCGGAAAATCACATTGAACAGATCCTTCCACCAATTGGGCTTGAAGCTATCGCCGTGCGTCTTCACAATCTCAAAGAGTACGGTCAGGCCGCGCGTACGCACATCCAGTTTACAGCGATTGACGACGCAGGACAGTGAGAAGAGCATGGGGAACCAACCGCGAACCCAAACGCGATCCTCCTCCGCCACAGAGGCATCGTTCTCCATGCCCGCATGCTCCGCAAATAGCTGAGGAGCATCGTGTACGCATTGGGCGCAGTTACGCACCAAACGTATAGCCTCCATACTCGTGTCCGGAAAGCGGGCATTGCACGCAAACTCCGACAGGCACTTGACGGCATCCTGAAAGGAGTCCACCATAACTGAAAACTGCCGCCGATACAGATCGCCAATGATTTTGCCCGTTGTCTGGAATGCCAACTCCACAATCGGCTCCTCATGATCCCCAGCAGCTAAATGGAAGATGGAGAATATGTTCTTCCAGCCGGATCGAATGTTATGCGCCTGCAAATGAGATTTAAACATAGATTTATTTATAATAATTAGTGTAATTATGCATTAAAAAAGTAACTTTTTATATTATTCTTTGTATCTGTAACCAAACCTATTTTTGCTAATACATAATTTACATATGATGTGATCTTAGATAAGAAAATGACCTGCTTAATGTTCCCAATATTTCAGCTGTCTCTCTATCGAGACAACATAATTATTAAATAGTTTCTATCATTTTAGTCACAATAATATGTAATAGAAAAAGTTGAAGTGGCAACAAACACAATTTGGCTCCTAGTGTTATCTATGCAGACTTTCAAAGATAATTACCTGGGAGTTAACCATCTGGGCGATGCAACGTACAACCATATCACGAATGGCCGGCGAGTTGTTCTTCTTCATGATGTGCTCAAAGGGACGCAGAAAGTCCTTTTGGAAACGAAAGTTACTAAATTCACCCTTCTCCATAAACTTCATCGACAGTTGACGCAATGAATCCAGAGCAAAGAATGCAATCTCCTCGTTGCTATTACAGCCGACAGTATTGAAATGCTCGCCAAGCACCTGCCAGATGCGTGACCACTGCAAACGGATGCGCTCCATGTTATAGTAACTGATTTCGACGATCTTCTGCAAGGAGAACATGCGCGGTTGCGACTGTTGCAGCTCATCGACCGACACGTGGCATAAGGCCTTGACAAAGTCCACAATGGCATCGCCATCAAGACGCATGGAGCCGGTAAAGATGCGATCCACGGCCACGACAACACTCTGGCTGCTCGTTTCACCAATGTGCTCCTTGACACTTGGATTTAGTGTATCCTTAAGCGTGGTCTGTGCCCCAGACAAGAACTGCGGTCGCACTCCAGTTCCAATTAGCTGCGCCAGCTCCAATTGACTGATACACTTGACAATGTCCAACCAACTGCTGCCCAGATAATTGCCATCCGTATGGGCAACCATAATGAGAGTCTTAATGGTGTCAATGTTCTTGGCCTTCATCTCATTAATGGGAGAGTTGGCGTTCAGGAGTGTGAAGCGTGCTAATGCCTGAACGTAAGCATCACGCTCCAGCGACATATGAAAGATGCAGGCAATCCGTATAGCGCAACGTATGCCATCCAAACATAAAGTTGCAATCTCTGGATCATCGCAGACCTGAAGACCAACCGAGAATGCGGCCAAAAATGGTGTCCATGCCATTTTAAACATAGGACGCACATGCTCCAAGTGTTTGGCCGAAGTGAATGGCGATTTGACATGGGAAACTGACTGCATCAGATTGGTGGCCGTCAAGGAGATCACCTCCATTTCGATATTCCACAGCAACTTGCGTCGCTTCTCCGTGATGAAGGGTTGTTTGCCCGCCGGCTTTGGTACCATCAGCATTGTTGAATTGTTTTTCATTTTGATTTCATGCTCGGAAATCTCATCGTATATGGATGATAAGTACTCTTCGGGCAGATCGTCCTTGCTGTCGCTGATGCCGCGATTCATTTTGATATATTGCTCCTTGGTCATCTTGTGTTTCACCTGCGGCGAGTGCAGATCCGTTGTTAGCATTATAATGCTAAAGGCCAGCACGTAAACGGTGTCTGCCATTTGGAATAGCTGATTCTGTGGATTGCATTCACAATATCTGCTTGCGAATTTCTCCATAAGTCGATCGATCTTCTGCGCCTCACCAGGCAATCGGAATTCCTCGAGCAGTATGCGCAACGCGGCAACTACTTCCAGTTGGCGAAAGTCAAAGGCGTCAATGTAGGCGCACATTACCTCCTTGGAGTGATCGTCATTCTCGCCCAGATAGTTGCCAATAACAGTCTTGTCCAGGCGCTCGTCATCATGCAGCCAGCGGGCAATGTCTTGGCAGGTGCTGCCCAGCAGCTGCTTTTCCTGCAGAAACTGCACGCCCTTCTGTGGTTTGCGGTTGAACAGCTCAATGCCCGTCTCCATCACCTCCTTGCGCATCTTACGCTCTTCCAGCGCCTCTGGCAAGTCTAGCAGCTCCTGATTCTTGGCGCTGCCATACGAGTTAAGACTATGACTGGAGCCTCCGTGGATCGAACGAAGACTCGAATTATGCGCCGAGAGCGTGTCCACATTGTCGCCAACCTGTGTGTCCTGAGTCGGTGACTGCAGTGATTGCACCTGCAATATAAATTGATAAAATGAATATGTCTGAGCATATTACTCCATTGAGTCGAAACTTACCTGTAAAGCTGGTGCAGGCATGTTAGGATTGACGTACAGATCCTTACTCCATTCGACCATACACTTTAGAATGGAGACGAGACACTCCAAGCCGCGTATACGCATTGATTTTTCCTGCATGGGATTGGCGCCAAGTTCCAGAGCTTGACGGCCTTGCGCAATTTTCGAGAGATCGTTGACGAGACGTTCAAACAAATTGGCAGCCGAGAAATCACAGTCGTAGTTCACATATATGTCCACCACGGACTGTGCATCAGCACAGATGCGCGTCAACGCCTGTATGACCATCCATTTGTGTTCGAAGGAACTTGAATTGGCCTCCAGAATGTTAAGGAAGATCTCCTTGAAGAAGACCTCAATCTGGCGCTTAAGATGCACCTTAAAGTTCGACAGTAGCGCCACGAAAATTGAGAGTGACAACTCAAAGACTTCAGCCACCAGGCTGACTCCATTATTGGACAACGCCACGCACAAATATTGTTTGATGGCCATGATGAACATCTCGTTGGAGCGGAAGACTGGTCCAGCATTCTGCAGTATCAGCAATAACAGATGCAGCGATAAAACCTTTGAACGCAACTCATGCGACTTGGGATCCGGCTGTCCCTCGGGCAGCGGCTTCATTGATAGTTTGCACAGTGCACGGAATACCAAAAAGGCATCCTTTTGCAGAATGTGTGTAAATTTAGCCGTCACAATTGCATCATTCTCGCTGTGCAGCTCCACACTGTCGTGATCCGAGTGCGAGGAGTCGACAGATCCATTGCCATTGACAGTCGTCTCCACTTCCGTCGGATCCTGTTCTTGACCCTGATCCTTTAGTGCCTCATTGCAGGCATCTGTAATATGTAATGTATTTTATTATTATATACAATTTGTAGAAAATATTACAATGTAATGTGGTCAACTGCCTCAATAGAAAAGTACACTTTAAAGATACTAACTACCCATTAGCATATTAAATTTATGAAATTCTACTTTCTATAAATACATTTAATTGTGCACCTTTTATTTTCCCAACACCGTTTGACTAGAAGAATAATTAATTTAAGTGCTCAATTTGTTGTTGTGTTTGTTTAAAGTTATTGTCTTTATCGCAAGCGTGTATATTTTTTATGCGCCAACAAGTAAATGACAATGCAGTTGCTTACAAGGGAAATTTTAGCAAAAAAAAAGAATGGGTTTTAGAAGAAAAACAGCAGAATATTTGAGTTAAAGTCCAAATCTATACATTTCATTTAACAGCAGATTTAGGTGAGGCAGTCAAATATATTATACTATCCTTTCATTTTATGCACGATATTGCCCCGAATTAGGGATGTAAATTTGAATGGAAAACTCGATGTCGATGTTTTACCATTACATCGAGGTATCGGTAAACATCCGGATAAACAAAAACATCGAGAAACATTTACAAATCGATCGATGTACGAAATATCGATGTTTTTTTTACATCCCTACTCCGAATACAACTCACCACATACAGTTAGTGAAGTAATTGTTTTGACAAATAAAAACAAATATTCAACATAATTACTTGTCTGTGATTGTGTGTGTGTGATATGCCTACATAATGTCATCTAATGAATTTAACTACTAGATAAAAAACAAAAGTGAATTTTGTACTTTGTCAAAACAATTTCACGACCAACTGTAAGTATGAAACCGATTACTCACCTGATAATATCTCAGCCAGCAGCTCAATGGCAATTGCTTCATCACTGTCCGTTCCTTCCACCGCCGGCGACAGTTCTTCTCCATTGCTGTCTCCGGGGCTGTTGATGTTGCCATTTAGAGCCGCCGTTGTCGTTGGTGTCGGCGTCGGCGCAACCTCGTACACTTGGTTCTCCATGCGCGCGAAGATCACATTCAACATTTGGGTGAGTGTGGCTCGTGCCGTTGTCTGGTTGACCAAGTTCCTGCTGGACAGATAGATGTCGTAGCACGTGCGCACCGCCTGCAACAGCGTAAACTCGTGAATCTCCACGTGCTGCGATGTGACGACGGTGAGCAGAGCTTTAATGATCTGCAGCTGAACGCCCTCGTCCGTCTGGGGACCATTGAAACAGCCATAGATTGTGATGACAATGCGATCGATGAGTAAATGTCCCGGATTCGCCGAATCCTGAATGGCACCCGTCAAATGGCCATAGGCAATCAGTTTCTGCAGACAATCGAGCGCTGTGACGACAATCCGTGGCGAACGGCTTTTGCAGGCAAGCTCGAAAGGCAGGAAATAGGTTTCCGCATTGATAATGCTTGCTGCGTCATTTTTGGGCAGCGGCAGCGCAGCGCACGGCAATTCATTGCCCTCTGCGATTTGGCCCGCATTTATGAGCTCCGCTTTGATTTGTTCGAGCGCTGAGTCGCAGGACTTTTTCAGCTGCGAGTGATGTGAACGCCGTATGTCCTTATCGGCAAGGATTTTCTCTAGAGCACGCACAATAAACATTTCCTTGGTTTTCGTGGAGTTATTTTGCATATTGTATGCAACTCCAAGGTCGTTTTTTTTGGTTGTTTTTATTGCTTTCCTCTCTTAACTAATTATCTTTCCGTTGAAGAAATGGGACGACGCGTGTTTGTGTGTGTTGTTATTGTTTGACTCGACTGCTACACTCGGCACCCGCTACGTGTTATTTGATTGTTTTATGCGTTTGCATATTGCAAATGTTTAAATTTTCCACATCAAATATGCTTAAAAAAATACAATGCGTGAAAAAACGTCATCAGTGCTGTTCAACATTGCCAGACTGTGAATATATCGATTACGTTAATATATATATATCGATTAGAGCCGACAAGCTATCGATAAAATACTACACAAGTATAATTATAATACGATTTAATTGAAAATAAATTAAATTCCAACAAAAATGCATGAAAAAAGTTAAAATCTCTAGTTTTCAAATTTAGAAAAAATAAATCCAAAATAAATACCGACTTTTTCGAAATCAGAACTGACATCTCCACTCTCCGTTGAGCGTGCGCCACCTTTTGTCTGTTTTCAAAAAGTCTCCACTTATGTTGCTTTTACGATGTTTTGTATCGTATTGTGTTTTTTAAACGTTTCTTTAAAAAAGAAATAAGCCGTCTGACCAGATAGTGTTTTTAAAACAGTTTTATTACTTTGAACGAAGCAAATTTTTCATTATTTACCCCTCAAACCTATAACTTTAGCACTTTCTTAAAAATAAAGTTCGTTTTGAAATATAACAAAAAAAAATACGTACATTTTATAATTATGAACATAATTACAATCTCTAGCTTAATCATTATTTTGAAAAAATGGAGTATAATAATAATATCCATAGTCTTAAGTTAGTCTTTATAAAATTTGTTAATTTGTATATTAATAATTTTAAAAGCTTAAAAATTTTTAAAAACAATTGAGCAAAATTAAACAATTGTATTTTATGAAATTAAACTAAAGTGTAAACTAAATCCTGGCAACAATCGAGCCAAATCTCCTTCAAAACTTTTAGAAGTGTACAGCCTTGTATGCAAAAAGAGTAGTTTTGAATGAAATGCTACGTAAAAACGTAGTAACTATTTATTAATAATATTACTAACGGATCAAAGATGTTTCCAAAATATACATGTGCATATGTACGTAATATATATACAATAACATATATTTATATATTAGGCGCTATTTTCGTCCTCAGTTATATGTTCAAAATACATAAGATCTTAATGATTGAATAAAAGTTGTCTAAAATAAAAAAATATACTATAATTGCCACTCCTCCTGGGTGCAATCCGACAAGAACAACATATTGTTCATGTGATCGCTTAACAGTTTAGCATGTTGTGCCGACACTTCAGCGCCGGCGGCTGTGAATAATCGGGCAGGTGGAATTGCCGCTGCCGGAATGTGCAGGTACTTTTTCGACAGACTGTGCAAGAACGGATGAAACTGTGAAAGATCCTTCCACAACAGCAGTGGCTCCGTCTGTAAACTGCTTATGTTTGAGCAGAAATAGCTGGATATTTCATCCTGATGCTCGCTCTCACCGGTCATGGTTATATGTTTGTGCTTCTCGTGCGAGAAAGCTCGATAAGCAGCCCAAATATCGTAGCCGTCTTCTGTGGTGGCTTCATCTTCTGACTCGGCTGCAGCGGCTTCTCCCTTCTCCTCATAGAGATTGTAGAGATGCGTCATGTATTTGGCCACCAGCGAAGCACTCTGAAAAGGCATATTGCGAAAGCGCGGATCCAACAAACTCGACAGAGCCAATAGCACATTCTTCTCCATGCCCTCGAAATGCTCCTCCAGTTGTTTGATCACAAACAAGCGCATTTCATATGCTATTTGGTGTTGTTGCTGACTAACAATATCCGTCTGTTTCAATTCATTAAGAATTGTGTATGCAATGGGCAGCGCATTGCTGGCTAAGGGATAGGACACACTATTCCGGCCGCACAATTGACGAACAGCACTGGCCAAGGGCCCCAAAACTCCGAGCAGCTCCAACGCCAGCTCCAGTTCACTGGCATTCAATGCAGGCGGTGGTGCATCCAGTGTCGATTGCTGTGATTTGTTCAGATGCGGCGCATAGCGAACGTAGCGTTCAAGCATCTCATAGGTACTGATAGCACGTCCACTTACGTCCAGCTGCAGCTGCGTAGATAAAACGTTGCAGTAGCTCAGTTGATGGGCGACACGGCTACGAACCTTGTCACACAAGGCACTAAACTCCTGACGTTCCATCACCGCCTCCAAGAGCGCCTCTAACAGGTGTGCAAAGCAAGGAACATGCCGCTGACTGCCCAATAACGTGGTCACTGCGTTCTCAAGCAATCGACTGCTTCTGGTCACAATACAGACAATTTTTGACTTGTTGATATCGAAGCGCTGACAGATGCGTTCCAAGCGCTCGGCAATACTGCTGGCATTGTATTGTGGAGGCAAAGTTTGTACTGACAGCGTTCGTGATCGTCTGTGCACACCCTCGTGATAATGGATTGCCACCTCCAGGTAGCTCACCTGTTCCAAACTACCGGCTGACGACGTTGTATTCACGGCGCAGCTCAGCGAGAGGGTTTTCAAGTTGGCAAACTGTTGCCGCATCATCACAGTGTGCACCTGCGCCTTTTGAGCTATGCGTGCGCCAAGCTGTTCAATGCTGGGCAACTGAAAGGTGGGACAGAGCACTTGGGTGAGTCGCTTGAAACCCTCGCCTCGTATAATGTCCAGTGGATGTTTGTCGCGACACACAAAGTATGCCAGGTTGTCCTGCAGGGTTTGGCAATTGCTGCAACACAGAAATTGGTTAGATACAATATACACAATTGTCGCTCATTTATTTCTAGACTGTTATAAGTTAGGAATGTAGAATTATTCGTTTTATTCAGCATATCAAACTTTGCCTCATAAATTTCGATAATAATCCCGAGATCTATAACGGAAAAGCGCAATATCTGCTTGAACATCTAAGGTTTATATTTATAATTTAAATCTTCTAGCTCTTGAGTCTTTCTTTTTCGTATGCCACATAGGAGATAAATGCTTGCATTTTCTTGTCATACTTGAATTTCTCTGACTTCTACAAATCTTGACGTTCAACATTTTACAGATAGTAGTTTAGACTTTAAGCTGTCGAACGATACATGTTCGTTGCACCCACTTAAATCCCTCAAGACTTGTATGCCAACCCAGCATTTATACTCTTCAGTTACTCACAGTAGTTCTTCGACATCGGGCAAAGCTTCGTCCTGCATGTTTTGCATATGTTCGCTCTGATCCTGCTCCACCTTTGGCTCAAATTCAATAATGTCTGCGGCACTAACTGTCTCGGCAGCAGATTCCGTGTCTGCTGTGGCCCAGTTGGCATATGTTTCCTCATTTGCAACGCTTTCTGCAGCAGCGTGCGCTTCCGCGTCCACAAACTCAATTAAGTTCACATCCACGTCGCCCACTGTGTCCGAATCGTGTTCCCTCTTAGGGTCCGAGTTGACCTTAATGGATGCATACTTCAATATCTTTCTGCCTCGAGTCCTATTGGGATTCGTATCCCGTTTAAGCATTCCGCGCACCACAATCGACTGATGGTCATTTACATCTCTGCAAGCAAGCATAGGCAACGTTTGGTATATGCAATAACTTATAATGGACAGTGTGTCTTACATGGATGGATGCGTTTTCATGTGCTTCATCAGGTTGGAGGTGTTGCCACAGGTCTTGATGACCTTTTCGCACAGCAGGCATTGCGCTGTCTGAAGATCTATTTTATCGTAGTATTTCCAAATTTTACTACGCGCCATTTACTTTGTTTATGCGTCTACGTTGTTTAGCATCGATTTCCGAATAATAATTGTATCGAATCGCGTTGAATTAGTTCAATGGAACAAGTTCACTCCAATGAAGAAACGAGTCAGCGAGTCTCTGATTTTCGTTCATTTTATTGTAGTTCATTTTCAATATTGCTACCTATCAAATATTCTTCACGCTCTATAAAAATTGAAATTGAGAAAAACGTTTTAAGCTACAAATCTGACTAATTTAAAAAATGATTTGACCTTATTTTTAGATTGCAAGATATATCCTATATAATTGTAATTATATAAATTATTAATTGTAATTCATTATGAAGAAAAATAAGAAATTCGAAGTTTTAATATTTATTTTTTTAGTACATTTAGTGAACGGAAAAAACGGTTTTGATACAGCGCCGTCATCGATAACTGTCTACGTTTTTATCGACCAGCACACATCAAACTAGGGCTGCAGTAATCGTTGGTATCGATATTTTCTATCACTTTTAAAATTGAGCGACCTATTAAGTTTAACGAAAAAAAAAAAAACATAGGCAGCACAGAAATACATGTTTCATCAGCTATTAGCAGTTCTGTTAATTTTGAGAAACGATTGTATCTGATATCCTGTGCGCAATTTTAAAAGAAATATGAAAGACAACAGAAAGAAATTAATTTCGTTGATTAAGGCTAGAAGTCCTATCTATAATCATACGGATAATGAACATAACAATAAAACTACAATTGATAAACAGTGGTTAGAAATTGCAACTGAAATGAAATGCCCAGGTAAAATATTCTAAAGTATCTACGTTTATTAAGGCGCATAAAAAGAATATTTAATTCATACTTGTATTAATAAGAAACTGTTCCTAAAATGCTGCAAAATATGTTAATTTTAATAATGTAGTACATTATTATTTCAGTAACACGATGTAAAAGTAAATGGACAAGCTTGTGCATATCCTACTCAAATCATTTGAGCGTAGAGAGATACAGAAAGTCAGAAGTGGGAGGCCGGACTAAAACAAAGAAATGGTATTTGGCTGATTCCATGTCTTTTTGTGAGAACTATGTGGATCAGCTTCTTTCGGATTCGTCGACATCGGAAAGCACAACGTCCGACGAAAGTTCTCCCTGCGGCAGTCCAATACTATTACCCAAAAGAAACAAATTTTTGTCTCGGGTTAGTCTTCGGCTTCGGCAATCAACTTCCTAGATTACAGGCAAAGGAATAAACTTCGAATGCATTGTTTTGCAATAATTTACTGGTAGACTTGTATCGAACAATCAAACTGGTATTCTTTAGAATATAGAGAAACATACATACGAGAATTTGTGTCTTTTTGCTGTTTTAATCTCTGCAATATAGGTGTTCAAACAGACGAACATGGCTATATCGTCTCAGTAGTTGGTACTGATGAGGAATATTTATACCTTATGGGGTCTTTCAGACGACCTTCTGCCTGCTACACACATTTTTTTTGACAAATACACTTGAAGTATAGTGTCTAAAAGCTTTCCGACAATGAGGAATGTATTGGTGTTAATTAATGATGTTTAAATATTATTACCAGAACTCAGAAGTTCTTGAAGAAGCAACACCACAAGAGGTATTGAAATTCCCAACTTCCCATTAACGCTAAATGCGATGTTGGCGAAAGCCTATCAAACTTTCAAATATTACATTCCGATATTAGAAAACCCAGCAGATCAAGTTGTTCTTTATGGATGTCCTTCCGATTAGAGTTCCTGCAGCAACAATAAAGGTGTTCATAGGGACGAGTGCAGTTGAGTATCAGCATGGCACAATATCTGCCATTGAGAAAAACGTCTCATCCGACGAGGTCGGTTCAGGACAGGCAGCTGCAATAGTTGACAGTCAAACCACGTCTTCCGCAATTCCACGGCCAATGACAATGGCAGGTTTCCAGTACAAAATTCACATTACGCGCCGTTAACCAAGATATAAATGCACACCAACATGCAATGAATAAAAAAACATACATATTACCAATTGTTAATTACATATATATTCGATTTAAGATATTAATAAATATATTGATATCATATGTCTTTAGATATTAATTAATTGTAAGAACCGCGGCCAAAGGCCTATATAAAGGTGGGGCCTTAAAAACTACTACATGCATTCAGACCGTGAGTTTATGATAATGATTCATGATCAGTGTCTCACGGGCAGGTTCAAACGCATTGAACAATCGAACCTGCCCGTGAGGATGACCTTTGTTTTTCGAACTTTAAAAATATATCCTCCAGTGTGCACTCGTTCACAGAGTAATACTCGATAAGTTCACCCAGTTCATGCTCTAGATATAGCTTAGCTATCTCAAAAACTTTTGACCAAAGTATTTGCTCTTTGGTTTTTACAAAATAAGTTAATGTGCCCGCATGACTCTCGCGCAGATCCAAGTCCTTAAATTTATCCTTTAAAGTGTTTGTAATTCGCATCACATTGATATCCGTTTCAGTATCAAGTTTCATTTTCAATTTGATGGTAAAGCCGCTTAAGCGCTTCAGCGCACAAATATTATTTAGGCATTTAAATTTGCCATCGGCCATGATAGCCAGTCGATTGCAGAGCTCCTCGCACTCGTCCATGCTGTAAGAAAAAGTATAATATGTGATAAGGAATCGATGAGCAGCGATAAGACAACTGGACTTACCTGTGTGACGTGAGCACCACAGTTCTATCCTTATCCTGGAAATCTTTGATGCACTGCCACAAAAAGCGTCGTGATATGGGATCTACACCCGTTGTCGGCTCATCCAACAGAACTAACGACGGGGCACCGATCATGGCCATTGCTGCTAGCAGTTTGCGTTTCGTGCCGCCCGAATAATAACGCACCTGCACATTTCGATACTTTAGTAAATGCATCTTCTGCAGCCAAAAGTGCACATTAAACTCCACACCATCTGACTCAGCTGTGTCCTTGTGTGCATATAAGCCACGCAAAAGTGCCATATAACGCAGACATTGCTCGGCCGTCATGAATTTGTTGAGTGCATCGTATTGTGGACAATAGCCAAATCGCTGGCGATATGCCACCTCATTCTCTCGTATATCAATGCCGTCAATCTGTATGCAACCACCATCGATTACCAAATTGGCGGCAATCATTTGAAACGTGCTCGTTTTGCCCGCACCATTTACACCGAGCAGACCAAAGCATTCTCCGCGCTCAACTGCAAAACCGAGTCGATCGACAGCCGTTTTTCCAGCGTAACTCTTGCTCAAATTGCTCACAATCAATGGATAGTCTTGCGATTTATTTCTTTCCTCGCCCGACAGTTGCCTGGCACGTTCAGATTCCTTCGAGCATTCGTCCAGGCATTCCAGCGAGACCTGCGTACTGACGCGTGTCCGGCTAGCGCTTTTCGGTGGTGCTGTACAGGATTTAGCCTGGAAGAAGTCGCGCAATCGCTTGCGATGATACTTATGCTCCAGAACAACGACAAAGAAGCCCATCACCGCGACGCACACAAATACAGCGTAGACAAAAAATGTACTTGTATCCTCCTGAACAATCATCGACGATTCTCTAACTTTCCTATTCCGATTTATGAAATTCTCATTAATAATTCGCAGCTGCTGATTCAAGTTGAAGTCAGGCAAGAAACATAAAAATGCAATCTTTGTGGCGTGCTGTTTCATGGCCAAGGCATTGCCGGAGGTGATCAAAGGCGCAATTTCTGAAAGCATTTAAAAAATAAGTCAAATTAGTACAATAACTCATTTTAAAGACAATTATAAACACTACGCACCCGAAACTATAAGCATAAGCAGCAGATATGTTGATATAGTTGATATGGACTTGAAGGTATTGCCCAGAGTATACAAAATGGGCAGATAACTGCAGCCGTAGAAGAATATGCTAATTGCAATCATCCGCTGATCCTCAATATGGTACAACTCCGCGGTCATTATCAATCGCTGTATCCCAAATAGTGCCACACAGAGAAGCGCATGCAAGATAGCATCAAAGACAAATGTAGAAAACCAGTAGGTGTAGCGTGACATGGCCTGCAACTGACGGAAACCACTGGCATTCTCTCGAAACGGCAGCGAGATGTAGTAAAACATGCTGAAGAACATTGCCGCGGATACAAAGACCGCATAGTACTCGAGACGCGACGAGCTGACGTCGCTAATGAATCGTGTTATTGGCACGTATGTGGTTTTAATGGATGTGTCTCGTTGGGAGCTGGATAGCTGCAGCATGCACGTGTCCACCATATTGACGAGCATGACGCTGCTGTGGTATCGATTGCCAGCATAGTAAATAGACAAAGTGAGCGTATCACCGTCACCGCGCCCATCAGGATACATATCAATTAAGCCAATGGTGTCTTCCAGAAAATCAGGCAAGTTATCCCGTTGCAGCTGTAGTAGTTCTAAGGAGAAATTAATTAGTTATAATGAAAATCAATTATAACTCTTAGTATACTCACCTTGCCGCGTACTATTATCGCTTGGCTGACTGTTGTCCCGTGGCGTCAATGTTTTGACATTGAGACCGCTCTGTTTTATAAATTGACGAAACTGCTGCTCCACGGCTGCATGATGACCCGTCGGATTGTAGATGTAAACGCTACCCGTATGCTGCTGCTTCAGATTTAGAGGCAAGTCCGACTCATACTTAATTACGGACATTGCATGCATAGACATAATGACGCCAGTGACGCAAAGTATCGGTAGGGATAACTATAAAGATGGTAAAAGTAAACTTAAATATTACAATGTTAAAATATATGGGATACTTTTTGAAGTCAGGGATAAGAATAGATTTATTCCAAGAAAGGAGGATTATTTTTGGCACGCTGAAGTTGTGATATGTATTTAATTTTCAACTGATCGTCTGGCTTCAATCAAATATGATCGGGATGTGTAAGAGAATGCCAAATACACAATCTTTAAGATTGGTTGGGACCATAAATACACCACACGAGGTAAAAGTCTGTCAACGAAAGCATATTGAAGCCCCAAAGTTTCTTATGTCAAATGTAACGAAATATATTAAAATTAATGTATAAGAATGATTTATCACAAGAAAGTTAATTATTAACCAGCCACAGATTAGATACGTATTAAATATTCAACTGATCGTTCCTATGGCAGCTCTATAACAGTTCGTCAGCCTGAAAGCCTTTGCTGACTTGGCTATAACTATATTGTAATTTAGGTATAATTTCTAAGATACAATTATATAATAATAAAAATAACAGTTCGGATCTAATGAAATTTGATAGACTATATAGTACAATATCAAATAAACAATCTGTGAGATTGTTCAATCCAGACCAAAGTAACAATTTTCTTTTAAAACTGCGACTTGTTTTCATAGAAACAGACGGACATGTCGATAATAAATATAAAATGTATGGGAATGACACACTTCCTATAATGCGGTACACATATCGTAACCAGAACTATAAGGCACTACTTAATATTAACTCAGGGCCTAACGTTTGTTATGAGGGGGCTTTCTTATCAGTGTTGTTTATCAGCAGTACAGTTGTGCGGTATAAACTATATTTATAGCACAGATTTGTTGTGTTATTTACCATGCAACAAGCATACTTCGGCTCGTTATATAGAAATGTGAACTTTTTGTAGAAAATTGCAGCCCAGAGCTGCCACCATTGCGGCGTATTGTGTTGCAAACGTTTATATGGCGTGGCCAGCAGTGGATCATTATTACGTGTTCCTATATCGGGTGTGTCCACTTGATCCATTTCGCCGGCACAACTAGGATTCAATAAACAATTGTAATGCAATTGATAAATACAAGAGATGTAGAACACCTTACTTCAGGAATACAGTCTCAAGTGTAGTGTCCGTTATCGAAATCGTCTCAATGCCCAGACTAACCATATTTGCCTCCAAGCTGTGTAACATATCATGGAATTTCAATTGATAGTCATACGGCAAACATATGTTAATCGTTGGTTTTACAATACTCTGAGAATAATGATTGATTATGAGACACAGAGAATGAAATAACATCTATATACTGTACTCACCTGTACTCGTGCATTGGGTATAAAACTTCGTATCATATCTAATGTATCTTTCTCCTGGAATTTCGTCTCATGGGCCTCTAGTTTTAGGCGATACCCATTGCCCAGTTTGCGTTTCAACTCCAGTGGAGAACCGTTTGCCTGCAGCTTACCGTTGGCCAGTATACAGATGGTGTCGCCCAGCACCTCCGCCTCTTCCATGTAATGTGTGGTTACTAAAATTGCCTTCTCTTTGCGCAGCGCCAGCAAAATGTCCCAAAGTTCGCGACGTGTGTCAATGTCCAAGCCAGACGATGGTTCATCTAGTATAACAATTCTGTAAGTAAATCAAAGTAAATAGTTATTATACAATATTTAACAATGTAATCAGTAATATAAGAGTGATTAGTACAGCACTTACTTGGTATTCCCTGCTATTGCAATGCCCAGCGACAAACGCCTTTTCATGCCTCCTGACAGTTTTTCTCCATATTCATTAGCTTTTTCGCTTAGTTTCAATCGATGTAACGTATCCTCGGCCCACTGGCGTGCTTCGGAACGTGTAGCGCCACGCAGTTGTGAAAAGAACTCCAGATGCTGCTGGCATGTCATATAGCTCATAAAGACACTGTGCTGCGGACAGAATCCAATTAGGTGACGATACGAAGCGACATCTCGTTCGCTACAAACGCAAATTTTACCACCATCTTTTGGCACAAGTCCTGTGAACAGTGAGGATTATATATTAGTAAAAAGGGAATGCATTTGCCACAACTTCACTTACCCATTATCATGTTCATCATGGTTGTCTTACCGGCGCCGTTGTGGCCCAACAATACGGTGATCTCTTTGTTATTAATTGTCATATTTAAATGGTCAGCAATTTGTGTTTCACGTTTGCTTGTCTTGAATACTTTGCAGAGATCACTGATGATGATGGCATGTGTGCCACGCGGTGACGTTGTATACTCATTGCGCTGTCGTTTCTTGTACGTGTCGGGCTTTAAATGATAATAATATTTATATTAGTAGATATAAACATCAATGTTTAGGCTGCAACTTACATTTAGGAAGAAGAGAAAGGGACGTTTCAGGCCACCAGGTCCAGGAAACACACATACCAAATAGTTGTAAAGAACGGCATACAGAAGGGTCTGGCAAATAAGCACAACATAAACACAAAAAAGACAACCAACGTCGTCCTTGATAACGCGAAACAGATCAGCGCCCGTAAAAGGACGGTCTGTATGCGAAAAATTTAGAAAAAGTCATCATTAAATAAAAGATTGGCAACCTACGTTTGTTGGAGAATGTCTGCAAAATATCTAAGCCCTCCAGAAATGAATTAGTACAGAACAGATAAAATGCCAGCTTTGTTAGCCAATTGCGCACAAAGCTGAACACATAAGGTATAATAAGCAGCATCAGACCTCCAATCTTGGCATAAAATACTGCAAAAAAGGAAACACATTAGTTCTAAATAATACATTTGATAAGAGACAAGAGACAGAACTTACCAGAGTGAAAGCAGACAGATATTAGATAGGCATACGACATGTTGGCAATAATGTATAATAAATATAAAATTAAAATATATACATGACTGGCAATGCCCAGGGCTTCGTAATTCCATGCCAAAAACATAGTTACTACAAGAAATACAGAATAGCACACAAAACGTATGAGGGAAAAGGTGAGTCCGTTCAAAAAGCTCATGGGAGTTACAAGGTTGAGGAACTCCTTTAGGCCATTCTGCTTCTCCTCGACAAAGGGGACAACGAATGTGCTCAACAGCAATACACAAAACAATATGCTATATAGGGTGCCAAAATAGACAACACGGTAACTGTCAGGTGCGCTAACTTCCAGATAAGGCATCGAGTCAAGCAGCAGTTTGTAGTTAGTCGAAACTTGGCTCATATATTGTCGATCAAGAATAAGCTGCAGCGTCAGGAAATTTTCACGGATATATTCATCGTTGTCTGAAAGATAATGCTAAATGTAATGGACAACAAACAAAGCTGAATAATGATAGAGTACACACCTATCTGGTGATTGATTTCCTCGTCATTCACAAAACGTTTCTTGGGAGAAATGCGCATTCGATTCGAGCTTAAGCTGTACTTGAAGTGACCTCCTTCGTTGGGATCGGACAATTCTTGAAAATTAATAGCAAAACAATTGCCTCTACACTGTTGTTCCATGTCCAGTTGCATCTCGATGCTGTGATTGTATCCACGATAATCTAAAAGTTAGCAAAGGAACCTTTAATATGGATTTTACTTGGTTAATTCATATATTTATCTTACCTTCTGTTGGTAACTTCTCTCGCAGACTATCTATGAATGAATTCACATTGTCAGTATTGGGTGTGTAATATATCCTCTCGATTTGGGGAAAGTTTCCTATAAGTATATCCTAAAAAAAAAAAAAAACCATACCATTCAATTAAATTCATTTACATACATATCAGGGATTCAAACTGTAACCGAAAATATTACCGGTAAACGGTATTAACCTTTTCATTTTATAATACAAATATTTCTTGAACCGGGAAGTGTAATAAATAATAAAAACTTTTTAAACAGGACAAATTGAGTTTTCACAAATTCTGTTCTTATTATTGTGCAGACGACTGTATACAATTTGTTGATTGTATTTACTTTGTGATTGGGTATCACAAGACTAAGGCTTTGTGATGGCGCTTCCCTTGTATATATTACAGTATGTCAAATAATTGTGTTGACAAAGCAAATTAATGCACATAAAACAGTTAAGCCCAATGAAACTTATGTATTTCTTAAGATCCATAAGAAATTATATTTAAAAAATTTAATGTATATAATACAAATAATATGATACATATATTCATTAACAAAAATATATTTTTAGCTTTCCAAAATAAAATATTACCCTATTATGTTATCAAAACAATTATTTGATTCACTGTATACATACATACATATGTACAAAAGGTGAACCGTGACTGGCCCGCTATGTATTTCCCAAAACAGTTTCAGCTTTATTTATAATTAATTTATATATGTATTTTTGGGTAGGTGAACAATGCAAAATGAATATGAAAATACGGAAATTACAAGCGTCGCATGCAAAATCTAAAATCAGTACGACGAGATTAATATGTTAATTTTAGACTCTTTGGTGCGTTTCGTGACTTAAAGTTAGGTACGAGCCCGATAACGCCCACCTTTAATTGCATACTGCCAGCGGAACAATAGACATATGTATATGTGTGTAAATATACACATACATATAGGGGTCTGTAATAATTTGTAATCAATATTGCACATATGTTTGTACTCACCACGTCCTTTGTTTCAAAGACCTCCATCGAATTGAATACCGGATTGTTTGTCCAATACAAATATCCAAATAGTACTGCAGTCCATCCCAATAGAACGATTATCAAAGAATATGCATTGTATTTCAAATACAGCGAATTCTTTCGCCAAAACACATAAAACAATGGACTGCAACTGCACCCCATTGTTTTTGTTGTTATAAGATCAGTTCCCCACTTTTTAAGCACAAAAACACAAAATCATTTCTCCAAGTAGAAAAATGTTAAGGCGTCAACTTTCTCATCCCCTTTTTGTATTCAAACTTATCGAAGTGTTATCGAACAAGTGGTATATCCCCTTGTGAGTAATGTAAATTGATAATAATATTTCCCCCTTAATCGCAAGCAGTTAGAACTGTGCTTACTTCTTTTATTTATTATACTAAACGCAGAAGGGGAAATCTGCATTCTGCCGACATATATAAATTGTTATCAAAAAGGAGTTATCGATGTGGTGGTTTGAAATTAACACTATCGATAGCTCGATCATATCGATTGTGAAACCTGTCGATATTAATGATAAACCATCAAGCAAGAAAATTATCAACAATAGCTCCGAATGGCTTCTCAAAGAAAACAAACAAAAAATGAGCAATAAATCAACATTATTTCCCATAAACTTGGATAAACTCTCCGACAAGGAACGCCATAGCTACATTCTTAGCCACTATGTGCTGCCCACGACCGCAGAAAGGGAATCTCGCAAACACAAACGGGACATTGATGTGATCCGGGAAAATCATCGTTTTCTTTGGGATGAGGAGGAAGCGAACGTGGACTCTTTGAGCTGGGAGCAGCGTCTTGCATTGCGGTATTACCGCAAGCTCTTCAAGGAGTACTGCATAGCGGATCTCTCGCGTTACCAGGAAAATAAAATTGCCTTGCGTTGGCGCACCGAACAGGAGGTGGTAACGGGATTAGGCCAGTTCCAGTGCGGCAGTCGCCATTGTGGTGAGCGCGATGATTTGCGTAGCTGGGAAGTTAACTTTAAATATATCGAGGAAGGTGCTGCACAAAATGCATTAGTAAAGGTAAGTCAGGAATATTGAAATGGTTATGTGAACCCCATCTAATTGAATTTTGAACCAGCTTCGTCTTTGCCGTATACACACGGAGCAATTAAATTATCGTACAAAGAAAAAAGAGCATAAACGCCAACGACGGACAGAAAAGAAAGAACGTAAAGCAGAAAGGAAGCACAAAAGACGTAAGCTGAATGACAGTGTTGACCAGAGCGATCAAGCAGAAGAACAGAAAACACAACTAGAACAACCAGAAGTAGCTACAACTAGTGATGGGGCAGCCATTGCAACAACGGAGAAACGTGAAGAACCCGTTGATGAGAAAATCTGGAGCAAGCAACTGGATATAAGCAAGGAGCAACCTTCACGTGAACAGGAATTCGAACGATATCTGGAGGATTTGCTGATGTAAACCAGTGCTGAGAAGTCATAGATGATGTTATCCATCGAATACATTTGAAACTCTCGATGGTTTAACACCCCAAAAGTAACCATAAATTCAAGAAGGGATTTATAGCAAATGCAATCAGTTTGGTTTGGACAAAAACTCTTGTAAACACAATAGCACTTTTATTAATGTGGAGCATGTGCTTTTTTATAGCTATAGCTAGCTGGCCACAAGGTTCAAGTGGGCCAACCATTTGACTTTGCAGACTTGTACATAAATATACATACATTTACATTTATACAATACACAAATGTTTTATAGTTTAACACCAACACCAAGAAGTTGAACTGGACATTAAGGCCGTGACTTTGTTTTAGAAACAGTTACGAATACGATTGGACTCGCCATCTAACAACTAAATTTGTAGCATCATTCATTGACTTTTCGTTATCGCCTCCGTTTTGTGCTGCCTATTAATGATAATGATTAAATGTTTACTATTGCTCCTGAGGCAAAACCTCGGCGAAAGCCTGCGGCGGCTTAAAACCGCGCACTTCAGTGAAAACCAGCTCCTTCCACTTTTCCACTGGGAGCTCATTCTCCTCAAAGCTTTGATCGTACAGAGTCGATGTCGCCTCATCGCTGGGATCGTGCCACTTTTCCATATAAGGATGAGCCAGTGCCTGCTCGGCGGTAATGCGTTTCTCAGCGTCCAACTCCAGCATCTTCTCAAGCAAATCAATGGCCAACGGATTGGCGCCACGGAACACATCGCGGAAACTACGACGCGGCATTACCGGAAGCGATCGAATGTAGGTGCGGGCGCTCTCCGATGAAATCTTATTCATGAACTCGTCGTTGGGTGTGCCCAGCACCTCCATGATCAGGTTCAGCTGGTGTATGTGATCGGTGCCCGGGAAGAGGGTACGTCCCGTTAACAGCTCGGCCATAATGCAGCCAACAGACCAAATATCCACTGTTTGATTGTAGTGCATCCAATTGAGCATGATTTCCGGAGCGCGATACCAGCGCGTAGCCACATACCCCGTCATCTCGCTCTCGGCGGGTCTCGCCAATCCGAAGTCCAAAATGCGTAGTTCGCAGTCCTCGTTTACGGCCAGATTCGAGGGCTTCAGATCACGGTGTATGACGCCAGCGCTGTGTATGTACTTGAGACCCCTAAGTATCTGATAAACCAGGAACTGCACATGTTCGTCAGACAGCTTCTGCGTCCGTATAATGTTGTTCAGATCGGCGTCCATGAGATGCGTCACCATGTAAACCTGCTGGAACTGCTCCAACGAATCGGCTGGCTGCCCGGGATGGAAAACGTCCAGCAGACCGATGACATTCTCGTGATCCATGTGCTTTAGCAGACGCAGTTCGCGGTACGTGCGCTTGGCGTGCACTGCCGATTGAAAGGGTCGCGCTAACTTCTTGATTGCCACCTTTGTGGTGGTGCCCCGCACCAACGCCTTGCACACTTGGCCATAGGCACCTTGTCCGACTGGCTGGAGGTTTTGGTAGGTCTCGGGTATCTCCCACTCGGTGCGGTTAATGTCAAGCTTATAGAACTTCGGCATTTTGTTTGTGATTGTCTCGGCTCGCACTGTATTTTGAATTATTATTTCTTATTGTCCAATATTTCACGACGGAATGCTTCTTCTTTTAGTGATGTAAATAACATCGATGAATCATTAGAGACATTCTATCAATCGATGATAAGACATCGATTACCATCTCAATTCTGACTATCGATAATAGCCCACTTAAATCAGCTGCTCAGGGAAGTAAGCTTTCGTGTTAATTTCAAACAGTGATGTCAACTACACGCCCCAATAATAAATTAACGGACCGCCCAGAAAAAACGCGAGTTTTTGCTTAATGTGTATTATTATTCGATAATCAAAGATATCATCATCTTGGTTATCATTTTTACCTGCATATCATTATTACTTTTATTTAATATTTTTCGGCTAAATATTTTTAAAAAGGACAGATCTAACTGGGAAACGACTAAAGTGGCAGCACTGATTTGTAAGCTTTGCGTTACCTTTGTATCAGCTGAGGGAATATGCTTTTAGTTTCAATCGGTCGTTTGTTAACGCTACAGCATAAGCGCGGTCTGCGCTTCTTTGTGTCTGAACGTTTTTTGCACGAGTTTTTTCTTTACGTATTTATTCATTGACAAAAACTCAAGCTGCGCTCTGTATGTATGTGTATGTGAGTGCGCGCGTTTGTTAGGCCGCCTTTCCGTGAACAGTGTGTGTGTGTGTCTCTGTGTGTTTGTGCAGCTCCAACTCTGTGCTGATTTGTGTGCAGAATAAATTTTTCAAATATACAGAATATATGAAACAAGTTCATAAATCAACGCAGACAAAGCTACAAAACTACATTTTCAAAATTCAAACCTGCCTTTGATTCTGCTGTTAGAGTGCAACAGTTTACAAATAGATAAACTATTTTCTACATATTTAAATACATACATACAAAGTCCAAAAGAAAGCTTCCTTAAGCTCCTTGGAAACTTGGTGATCAGAGCCATCCTCAAAAATAGAACGAACCTAAAAAAACCGTTGCTCGAAACAAAATGGCCACGACAGCGGCTGCCGTGGCAGCGACTAGTGTTGTGGTATTGGATCGTGGTAATAATACAACATGCACAATTAACTTGCATGGTAAGTGATGATCGAGCATGTGTGCGTGTTTGTGTGTGTGGCTCCAAAAATAATAATTAATCATAATTAAGTAAAACACAATACGAAAAGAAATAACAATTTTGCAGCCAAATATATATATATACATATACAGTATGTCAAGTAATTGCTTTGACAAAGAAATGAATTGGCATATTTGTGGTTTATTTATTTTATTTTAACTTGTTCTAAGAACCATTAGCAAATATTATTAAATAAAAAACAAGAAATTGCATTTTTTTCTTTTTTTATATTGTCAAAACAATTACTTGACTAAATGTATAATATCTTCAGATTATCTTCAGTTCATTGTTGTTTGAAGCTTTTGAAAAGTTGTTGGCGTTATTTTTAGCGCATGATTAGCAATGTTTTTGTTTTTGCCAACTAAATTGGTTAAGCATTTTATGGACTTTCGTTTTATAGCGAGCTTCGAATCGTCCAATTGAGCTTCATTCGATCGCTGACGTTCGACAATTCGCTCGACCTCTGGGGGTTATCATTAGGTGCTATGAACAACCTTGTTAACCTTGTTAATACTATGCTGTTGTCATTTTGTTTTCTGTTTCTCATATAGACAGTAGCCCAGTTAAGTGGCCACGTAACCGACGCGACGTCAGTATCTTATCAGTTTTGTCCCAATGATCTCTCTTTGGAATAGGCGCAACTGGCCAAATCGCCTCTGAGATCGACAAGTCTGCGTGAGTCTCCTACTCGCGACACATTTCGATTAGGCGTCATATATACACGATATATGTACATATATTTATATAGATACATGTTATATGTATATGTGTGTGTTTGTGTATGTATTATATGTATGTACAGAGCGCACTTTCAACAATTACGACTCGTTCGTTCTGCCCACGTTACGTTTCGACGTCGCGTCGACGTTTGAGCAACAGTCAGAGACACATTTGCCACCAAGCAAATCCGATCCGACTCCGACAAGTTTTGAGTGCGCTTTGCCTTAGTACATATACAACTTTACCCACCTCTTGATTTCCTCTTTTTGTTGTTGTTATTGTTGTTGTTTTGCTTAATATTCAAAACTCAAATTTTGCTAAGCAAAAACTTTAAATTGTTAACTCTGTTTAGACGTCATAAGGCTTGGGCCAAAACAGGCCCCGTCACACGCCCACACCGAAATGTGGTGCACCCACCCAATAGTCAATGGCCAAAGTCGTAGCTCTAACTGTACTGGAACTGGGAGACTCAAGCCTCAAGTCTCTGTCTCCCGTTTGTTAGCCAGTTTACTTACAAACACACATATCTACATAACTACATATGTATGTGGGTTATAGAAGAGTAAATGTATGGGTGCCTGTGTGTGTGTGTGTGTGTGTGTGCGTCATTGATTCAAACATTATCTTTGATTTGCATTTGAGTCGTTATATATTTGCACACTTGCATTCGTTTAATAACAGAAAGATTCTAACTAACGTTAAAGTGACGCTGTTAGTGTTAAACTAACAGAGATCATAAACTGCACAGAGTTGTCAAGTTTCAGAGGCACTTAAATATATTAAATAAATCCTCTATCAGGTGTGTTACGCATATCCCTAGAGATTTTAAAGACAATTCTTTTAAAAACAAGCGAATGGAGTGACAAAAATCGATTAACATAAATTTGTTTTAAATTTGAACAGAATTATTAAATATTGTCATATTTTAGATAATTAATAAATGAATTTTATTAAATTTGAAAAGTTTAGTTAATTCAATTTAATAGATTTTATCAAATCTTGATTGGTTGTTTGACAATTGTTTCTGCGTTGTTTGCAATTTGTAGAACACGCCTGATTATGATTATTAAATTATATATTTTAGATTTACCAACTCAAACTATGCCTTTTCTTGACTGTATAAATCATTTGTCAAAAGAAAAGGAATATATTATTGATTTTAAAAATGGTGTGTTTTGTTTTAGAGAAATCTCTATAATTGACTGAAGAATAAAGAGTTTAGCAGACTCGAGGTTAGTTTATTCGATATGATATAACATCAACCAGGGAATAAAACCGGAACCAAAACAGGAATAGTTAACCGAATGTAACCATTTCAAATGTAGCTCAAAAATCGAAACGTTTGTAAGGTTTTTTTTCAAATTTCTTTATTTACATAGTTTTGTGTTACATAGTATAATCAAATCGTACTTATAATGAAGATAAGGTTTACCGAATAACAAGATATGATACGTACGGAACCGATATTTGTATAACAATATATTAATCTCTGATTATCAGGGGTGTTTCACAATTTCACAATTGCTGAAATGTTAGAGATTTTATTTATCGGACATACTATTTTAGTACTGACGACAGAAGACAGTTCAAAGCAGCTGGCTAGCAAAAAATGGAATGTTAAAGCGAATAAATATTGAAAGAAAACTTGAGAGATTTTAAAGCAGCCAGAAACGGTTTCAGAAACACCGACAATTGCTTTTGGATGCTAGAGGTTTGTAGAACACAACTGATTAACAAATATATTTTTAAATCGAAACAATGCAATAATGCAAAGTGCACATTAGAATTGGAAATTCCTTGACATTAAAGTTAAATCAACTTATGTTTTAGGCATGCTTCATCAGTAAGCGTATGCTCTAAAGATAAAAAAAAAAAAAGGAGAGGGAATAAATAAAGTTATAGTCTTTAATATTTTAAAGTTAAGGCATTCTTAAGCAAAATACAATTTTCAAATTTCCACTGTAAATAATATCTTGTGTTGTGTTTTTCTATTTCATTCAGGTGCGACAGTTGTGTCCTGGCGTGTAAATAATCAGGAGCAGTTGTTTGTCAGGTAAGCAATTGAAGGAACTTTTAAATATTACGCATACGCCGCATTGGCACGCGCTTTAAGCTCAAAGCGCAACCGTTGAAACGTTTGAAGATGATGCGAAGCAACCAACTTACGCAAGTGCACGGTAACTAACGGCATTGCAGCCTAAAAAGTGTTTTGCTAAAACTTTTCAACGGACTCACAAATACAAATGCACGAGAGCTGGCCACAAAGGATGCCCTGCAAAAGATTGGCAGAGGTGGGAGGATGGGAAGGGGAGTTACAGGCAGCCTTTGCCATTCTGTTTGGCGGCAAAATGTTTTTGTATGATACTCCAACAAAAATACGCTGTGGTCCCAACAACAACAACAACATTGAACCAACGAACCGCACCAAAAACTAAGAGACGCAAAAAAACAGAGAACGAGAGAGTCTATGGAAGAGAGAGAGAGAGAGCGAGAGCTTGGAGAGAGCTTACTGCACATGCACAATCGAGCAGCCAATGGAGTGGGAACTTGTGCCTCTCCATTGAGGGCCGTTGTTTTTCACTGTGTTGCTGCCTACATCGTCCTCCTATACAACAACAATAACAACAACAAGGCAAACAATGTGCTGGTTTTTATGAATGGAGTTTTTGGCGCGGCATCTAGATCGATAAATCCCGACTACGACTACATGATGTGCCATGTACGAGTACGTTTGGCGCACAGTGGTGCAAAATTGACATTTTAGTGGCACAACTTTTCAAATTGACAGCTTCAATTGTGCTGAACTTATCTTAACAATGTCAATCAGTGTTGCCAGAATTTCAAGACCTGAAAAAGTTTATTTTATCAAAAAAGTTAGCTGAAAAAGAGCTACAAATTAAAATAACTCAAATGACGAGTCTAAAATTAAGATTGAAGTGCACCTCAATAATATTTTTCACAAGGAACTATGGATTTTCTTCAGTATATTCATTATATCTGGCATTCAGTAGTCAAATGGTGTCTTTAAAATATCTAGATTTTTAGCCAATGGCATTTATTAATTTGTTCTAGTTTTTGTCATTACATAACAGCTAAGTTTAGCTACAAATTAGCTAAAACGGCCACATTGCTACCAATGGCTGTTTCTTTTGTTGAATACCATCAGATTTTGAAACTATCTTCCTTTCAGTTTTAAATTTAAAATTATATATATTTTATTTTATTATTAATATTCAAATTTAGTTTCTACATTTTTATTTTAAGCATAAGATAATTTATTAATAAATAAATGCGTTATCAAAGATTTTAGAAACAAATAAGTTCGATAAAAAATAGTTTCCATTAAAGAAATGATATGTTTTTGCTTAAACGACATTTTTCTGTAAGTAAAGAGTTTTTAAAAAAAAACTCGAGGTCAATTTATTTATTGTTGATATGACACAATAACAACAGACAAATCTAAAACTACATATATCGCTTATTTATTTATTTATTTTTCTGTCACAACTCAAAAAATACGATTTTGCAGAAAACGATTTTGTGGTATTTCAATACTGTTGCCATCTTGCAATAAAAAACAAAATACTTTGAATCTTACATAATTACACAAGATATGAATATTATTTACACAACATACATAGAACAAGATTAAACTTATCTTTGTGCATCATTAAATCAAAATCGTGTTTTTTATTGAGTTATTACTTTAGTCTTGAAGTAAATGAGCGAAGTTCAGGAAGTTTTCACTTTAAAAGATAATTAGCTAATTTAATCTCGATACGTTTTTATTTTCAAGTATATCGATATCTACTTCTATTTATCTTTCTCCACATACTGTAGTTCTATTTTTGCTTCTACATCCACTTATATTTCTAGTTCCACTGCTTCTACTCCTCTTTCTACTTCTACTTCCACTTCTTTTTATAGCCTGTGCCCATTAAAAATGGGCAAAAAAGGCTATAATGAATTTGTGTGAATGTATGTAACAGGCAGAAGGAAGCATCTCCGACCCTATAAAGTATATATATTCTTGATCAGTATCAATAGCCGAGTCGAATTACACCTGTCCGTCTGTCTGTCCGTCTGTCCGTCTGTCCGTCCGTCCGTCTGTATGAACGCGTGGATCTCAGCAACTATAAGAGCTAGAGACTTCAAATTTAGAATGTAGGTTCCTGAATACCATACGCAGATCAAGTTTATTTTTAATTTTCCATATCAAGTCCCGTTAGTTTAAAAATTAGAAAAATCACCATAACATAAGCAATGTCTAAGCTAGAGACTTGAGATCTAGCACACATGATAAAAAGCTTGGGATTAATGTGTCCTGAAAATTTCATCGCGATGCCACGCCCCCTTCGCCCATAACTCGGAAAAGCTGATAACAAGAGCAGTTTTATAGCTAGAGACTTGAGATTTGGCACACATAATAAGCATTCTACTCTCAATGTGTGTTACAAATTTCAGTACGATCGGATATTGAACTCAGAAGTTATTTAAGAAACAAATTTATGCAGCGCAGCAGATGCGATGCAGCGCAGTAGCAGCGCAGTCGCTGCGCCGCGCCGACGATATAATGAACGGAAAGACGCGTTTGTTCATGTATGTTTGATTTGCCTTTCGTCTGCTGTGGCGCTAAACATAGACAATCAACAGTCGCAGTCCAGTGTTGCCAGACTATGCAAGCAAAATCGACTTAAAGCGATATATTTAATTCCCATTATAATGAAAATACTTTTCTTTGAAGACCTGCACAGGCTATCCTACTGTCGCGCCCGCTCGACTGATCGGCTTGTTCTCTTTCTACTTATACTTATACTTCTCTTTCTACTTATACTTATACTTATACTTATACTTATACTTCTCTTTCTACATATACTTACACTTATACTTCTCTTTCTACTTATACTTACACTTATACTTCTCTTTCTACTTATACTTATACTTCTCTCTCTACTTATACTTATACTGTGTCTCTACTTATACTTATACTTATGCTTATACTTATACTTATACTTATACTTATACTTATACTTATACTTATACTTATACTTATACTTATACTTATACTTATACTTATACTTATACTTATACTTATACTTATACTTATACTTATACTTATACTTATACTTATACTTATACTTATACTTATACTTATACTTATACTTATACTTATACTTATACTTATACTTATACTTATACTTATACTTATACTTATACTTATACTTATACTTATACTTATACTTATACTTATACTTATACTTATACTTATACTTATACTTATACTTATACTTATACTTATACTTATACTTATATATTCGAAATGGTTTTGTTTTTACAGATATCGTTACAGATATCGCTAGAATCTACATTTAAGATGAATTCAATATTTTGCTGTTAATTAAGATCTTTTTAACATAAAGTTACAGGGTAAAACTTTGTCTAGCAGCCGTGCTCTTCATTTTTTTCTAAATAATTTTCTTTGCCTTGTGCTCTGAGTTTTTCTCAACTTTTTGACTGTTTGTCCGAATGTTCGTTACACATTGCGTTGCCTGTTTTTTGTTATGTTGTTGTTCTCGTTGTTGTTGTTGCGCCCAGTTGCCAGTTGTCGTCTCATTGGCATTTGGAAACCCAGCAACATCGAGGAGGAACTTTGAAATGCTACACAAAAACCGCTGCAAGTTGGGTTTTGTGGCAAAAAACCTGGAGAATTTTTTGTGTGCGGCTCGTGGAGCCAAAGGAGTTAACGTGTGCCAACAACTGCGACCAGACTCTCCAGACTTGGCAGAAACCGAAACAGAAACAGAAGCTAAAACCGAAATTGAAACTGAAACAGAACGAGAAAAGTATTCAGAATCGTATTGCTAATGCTTAAAGAGCTGCCACAATAAATGTCACTTGGATGGATTCCACACAGACTGTCCAAAATGTCAGGCGACTGATCCGTTGCATTTGCAACATCTCGAGCTCGGCACTGCAACCTGGCAATATTAATGACAGGGTTAACAAAAGGCAGGGGCACGGTAGAGCAGGAGCCACTTGATGGATGCGTCGGCAAATTAGCGCACGCAAAAAAAAAGGAATAAAGAAAGAAACAAAGAAAAACTAAAGACGAAACTGACGAATCATCGAGCAAAAAGTGGGCAATTGCCAGACACTTTTTTGTGCGTCGCACCAAGAAGTTCCTTGGTTCAGAAAATATCTGAATGTCTGCTTGTGTTTTTCTGGACATGCTCGAAAAATATTTTGTCAGCTCAAAAGCTTTGCGTTGCCAGCCAGTTGTCAGTTTCTTAGACAGGCTACAAACTAGAGATGGGCAAGGGCCGGGTAACTGCGGGCGCCCACGGTTGCGGTTTTCAAAATAGAATATAAGGCAATAATGCTTGGGAAACTATCGTACATAGAGAATCAATAGCGAAGTCTATGAATATTTTCTGAAGAAAGGAACAGACACATCGTCACAAATTTGAAACAGAAGTAATACAAAAATCAACAAATCTTAGGATAAGATTCTATAAAAGCGTTGCCATATATTATCTATCTTTCTATACCCTGTGGGGTACATTAAGTTTGTTTAAAGTATGTAACAGGCAGAAGGAAGCGTGGCTGACTCCATAATTGCCGTAGAAAATAGTCGTGTAAGGCCGTGTTTGGGGCGGGTCCGCTAAATTAGTTGTCGTGCGGTTGCGGACGTGTCGGGCCATTAAATTCCTGCCCCTGCCCATCTCTAGTACAAACACAAACCTTAACCCTTAACCGATATTAATAGAATCTTTTTGGCTTTGCAGCAAACTGGCATCGTTTGACGGCAAGAAGGCGATACGTGGTGGCATACCCTTTGTCTTTCGTAAGTTTGTATATATATTTTAAATACGAATTTAAACGCATTCTCACATATTCTTTTCCTTTATCCAGCTCAATTTGGTCCTTGGTCCTTTGGGCCACAGCATGGATTTGCGAGAATCACACGCTGGCACTTGGAACGTGCACCGGAGCGTCTGCACAATGGCGATGTGGAGGCAATATTTTCCCTGATGGACAATGAGTTTACGCGCTCCATATGGAACTATCAGTAGGACCACAATAAATTTATAATAAAATGTAAAATAATCTCATGAAATAATTACAGATTTCGCATTACCTATCGTCTGATATTGCGTGAGAAGGAGCTACACTTTCACATTGGCGTCTACAATCCCAGCAAGGATCTGAGTTTTACCTTCAATATGCTATTGCATACCTATCTGAAGGTGCCAGACGTCCGACGGTGTCAGATAACCGGTCTACAAGGCTGTCATTTCATAGATAAAACCCGAGAGGGCGCTTTGTATCAGGTATGGGTTTAAAGTGTTGCCTAATTGCGTTATATTAAGTTCTTAATTTATACTATATTGACAAACAGGAGGGTCGCGAGGTTGTAACCGTGAATGAGTGGACTGACCGCATTTATCAGCACACACCGCAGGAGCATGTGATTACCAATGTCGTGTCCGGCCGTAAGATGAGGCTTCACAAATACAATTTCCCTGATACGGGTAAGTAATGTTTATTGTTAATTTTCGGAAATCCGGGAAACAAAACAAAAGCAGTTGTGGAATCACATTTCAACTAAATAAATCAGTGTGAAGTGTATTGAATTTTATACAGAAAGTGGTTATATTAATAGTAATTATCAATATGGGAAAAAACTGCTATTTATATAATGCAAAACATTATTAAGTGATATTTAAACATTGTAAAATAATTGACATTCGATTTTTTTAATTATTTAAAATAAAACACTAAAACGGATGATTAACCACTTCTAAATAGGGTTTAAAAGAAATTTGTTTGGGAATTGTTTAGAAATATAGCGCCTTCTCCACATATCTATGTTAAATATCTTACCCTGTCTTATTTCACATTTTCTAGTCATTTGGAATCCCTGGATTGATCGATCGCGAGAAATGAACGACTTTGGCGATGATGAATTCCCCAACATGTTGTGCGTGGAGGCTGGCAATGTTAGCTCCCCGGTTATATTGTTGCCCGGCACAGCATTTGAGGCCAGTCAGATACTTCAGGTATTTATGCAAACATATAAATTACTATAAGTACTAGCAACAAATTGAACCTAACCTAAACAACAGCCATTCAATTGTCCTGCTAACCCAATAATTTACCAACGTCAAGTGAAAATTGCTGAAGTTCCCATTGTTAAACCGCGCCCTTATACAAGAACATTGGGATCCTTTTCTGAAGTTGTATCGGAATTGCAACGCCGGCAAATGGCAATAAATTAATGAATTATTACAATAACTACATATTCTCCAAATTGTTCGGTTATCCAAATTACATATAATTTAAGGATTTTGGCACATAAAATTTGAGTATGTTCGAAAAATGTTTTAATCAAATTTGAATTCTTTGCACACACAGATTATCATCGAGGGAAATGTGAGTCGTAAAACGAAACGGAATCGCTAGCGTTTAAGGAATCGGAACCCTCTGAGGTAAACCGATTCGAATACATTAACTGAGATCGTTGACAAGATGGCAAAAGGGCGGCAACAATTAAAGGAAAAGATTTGTAATTAATTTTAATTTTAAGTAACTCTCATTCCGACTAGCAATATTAAGCGTAAAAGTTTTTAACGGTTTGTAAACCTAAATCTAGTGCTATACGATTATTACTCTATGTTAAAGAAATGCTCACTTTGAATGGGTTCGTGTCGTGTCCAAGCTAAAAAAATAAACAAACAAAATGAAAAAGCACTTTAAATACGTATTAAATGTGCATTAAATAAAATAAACAATTAGATTTTATGTCTAGACACCAGATTATCTGGCAACGTGTATACGATTTGATCTATTTAGATATTTTACAAGTTAGCTTAAAACGTTTCTGTGTAAAATACTAAAAAAAACGAACATAAATAAATTAACAATTAGTTTGTGCTATGTAAATGTTCATAGTTTTAGTTAATCAACAATAACAAATACAAGAAATAAATAAAATATAAATAATTCTCTATACACCGCGTCTATCTGCTTGGGGCATCCAGAAGGGGGAAAATGTATCCATGATCAAAAGTAGTGCATAACTGACATTTGATAGAACCTTTTGCTTGTCCGTACGCTGGCGTTTCTGTAAATTACACATACTAGTATAAATAAACATCACTTTGAGATACTTAAGCCGAATACTAATCACTTGATAATTATCACTCCAAAAGCCAGAAGAAACTGTTTCGAAATAAATAAATGCCAATGCAAATAAAATTAGCACAAGTATCTTAAACATTGTGTCGAGTTATTGATCGAGTTTGGGTGTGTCCAACCTGATTAAACGGAAATACGATGCAAGACCAAGAACTGCACTCAAAACATCTGTTGATAATAATAACAGCCTTGCATACCTGCTAACATTTTTAGCTATGTTATTAACACGAACCGATACAGACAGTTAACATTAATTTAAACACATCCATTATCAATATACTTTAATCACTTATTCGTCGTTTATACTTAGCTTATTTTATTAGATTTCTTTTGTTTATGTTTTAGCTTAGATTAGAATTTTTACATACACATATAAATTAGGCATTTCTAGAATGTATCCTAACGCAATGCACTCGAGAATTGAGTGACCCCCAAGGAAATACTATTAACGTAGTAATTAAGTTTCCCAATCGGTTGTCGAGTTGTTATGTTTTTTTGTTTTTGTTTGGGAAAAGCGTAGCAGCTGGGCAAAAGGAAACTTATAGCACAATTAGTTGATTTGAGAGCACAGTCTGAACAGAATATTACACATGGCCTTGGGCTGTTCAGGGCTTGGTACAGTTTGCCTTTATAATGCTAGACATTTGTATATAAATATTTATAATATAGCAAGTATTATGATCAAATGATATTGCAGGGATAGTTTGGTGTGCAGCGTTGTGTAAATGAGAAGCTTCTTTAATCGATCTTAACGGCACCATAGATTTTCAGTATGAAAACATAGGCAGCAAAGAATCCAATGGATCCAGTCAATAGCCAGAATGTAAGTACCATTAGACCTATTAAAATAACAAAGTATATTACTGACAGATTCAATAGTATATAACAATAAGAACGCACCTGTGTAGCCCAAGTAAAGCAATGTGGGTATAAATTCGGTAATTTCCAGCTTGGTAAAGAAATAAAATATACTATAGAAGAGCACATAAACAGCCGATCCGCCCGAAACGATAAAACTACGCCACCACCATCGATAATCCTGTAAAGATCAAAAGTGAGTTAAACTGTTTTGAAATAGCCTATTTCAAATTGCTTCTTACCTCGCCGCACAGCTGAAAGTAGGTCATAACAATTGAGATTTGTCCGCAGCTGACAACCAGAATGCAAAAGACCAAAAACAGAAAACCAAACAAATAATAGAACTGATTCTGCCAAATTGCCGTAAAGACAAAGAACAGCTCTATGAAAACGGCTCCAAATGGTAAAATGCCAGCCATCAGAGTGCTGTGGATAGAGATAAGAAATGTAAGTGCAATTTCAACTATTGGGTTGGCAAGAAAGTCTCGTTAGTTTTTTTCAAAGAAAACATTCTACAGATAACAGCTTAAACGTTTTAGTTGTCGAACATCACATAAATTTGGGGACATCTACTTAAAATTTATACCAAAAGCAACTGTTGCAAAATTCCGACATAACTTTCTCGTCTATACCCAATTAAACAAATAGTTAAACCTACCTCAATGCGGCATTCATATACCAATGTTGTGCCGGCACCTGGCGCGGAATCATGTTTGTGCGCACAGGATGCTGATACGGCTGTTTGCGATAGCCAAGATAGAAGCCAAGATAAACCAGCGGTACCGAGATACCGAACCAGAGCAACAGCAACGAAATCATTGTGGTGAAGGGAACAGCGCCACTCGACGATTTGTCCCAGATGAAAAAGTTCAAAAAGAAACCAGTGCTATGGAAAGCAAGATTAAATGAAATCCGTCTAATTATAGATTAGCGGCGTCTTACCCAAAGACAATTCCCGGATACAGGGTGGCTGTAAGGAAGGCGGCACGCTTCCATTCTCTTCCCTTCATCGTCTTATAGAGACGCGCTGCATAGTAGCCAGCAATTGTGCCCATAAATACGTACATAAAGATACCAGAGGTCATCAGAGCACCGCGTGATGAAGGCGATAACATGCCCAACATGGCAAAGAATATAGTAATCATAGCCATGAAGAAAATTTGAATGCCACTGCCAATGATGGCGGAGAATAGACGCGTATTTTTGGGTGGACGAAAGACATCGCCATGCACCAACTTCCAGCCCGTCTCCTCCAGTGTGTCCTCGATGTTATCGTCCGTGTTATAGCGAGCAATGTCACGTCTCAGTGTGCGTATCATGATCATGGTCAATATGCCCGATAGGAAGAAAACAACGACCAGCGAATTGATGATGCTGAACCAATGAATCTGCACGTCACGCATACCCAGATAAATGTCCCAACGTGAGGCCCAGCTCACCTTCGACTCCTTCCACACAACAGAGTATGTGAAATAGAGTTTCGTTTCGCCAGACGGATTTACAAGCTGTGGACGCGGATTATCTGGGAAATTGCATGTGTCATCCTCAAATTTGAGCTCTTTGTGGTTAACCGAGCCGGTCAACACCTCAAAGCCCACCACACGATATTTATCCTTGGTGTACATGTGATAGGAGAGTATAAACTTTAAATGATTGTTTATGTAAATGTTGTCGCCATCCACTTGTCCCAGACGATAACCGTGCTCGTAGGTGACATCATTCGGATTGGTGGCGCTGACAATGCGCGTGGCTACTGGCAGATTATCCACGAGCAGATGGACAAAATACTCGTGCTGTATGCGCTCCGCGACCGTTGCGGAGTCCTCTTTGGTCCAGGTAATGGGCAGATCCTTTTGATTGCACAGCAGCTTACAGTTGATATTCTCGGCCATTTGGACTTCGTAGGGTGTGTTGACAATGCGATCGCCGCGCAGCACTTCACCAAGATTCTCCGATTTAAATATGAGTGTGCCATTCTTCGGATAACAAAAGCGTAGCGAATAATACTGATATGGCAACTGTGTGCGGCTGCTGGTCATTTTCACCGCCTTCACATCGATTTTTTGGCCACGAACAAACTCAACGGGCGCCACGCCGGGCACATAGAAGCAATCGACGATGACGCTGCTGCAGAACAGCGCCAATATCAGCAACAGCAGCCTAGGCACCCACTACAAACAACAACAAAAAACAAACATAAACAAACAAGCAAGTACAGCAGCAATAACGAATAACGATATCCAATTGATTGCGTGTCTCTTTGCCTACGTTTCGCTATCGGCGGATGCATTTGCATTAACCGAGAATATGCGACTGAAAATAGCGAGGCTGCACTGCCAGGAGATGGCCAAACTTACCTGCATGGTTGGATGCGGGTTTAAAGCCTAAATGATATGCACTAAATGTATATATAAACTAAAAATTTGCCAATTACAAACTAGCTAAATATTCTTTTACTTTTGCTTTGCTCTTGCTTGCAATCGTCTCCCACCTAGTGTTGTGCAACGGTTATGTGGTGTATGATTGGAAAACTATCGCTGTGCAATATATCGATTAGCTTTACGGTGATGTGTTCGATCTGTTTTCTTACGATTGTTTATTTATCGATACACTTATCGACTTCGATGTATATAGTAGTCGAATAATGTAAAACTCCAGCTGTTAACTAAATATTCGAACCTTGTTCGCGGTTCTTTCTTGCAATTAAATCAAAGTAAGTAGTACAAGGAAAATCGACATAGTTTTGTAAGCTTTACTCGGTGTTTGTCTCAAAGAGTATATTAACTAATCTACTCTAGTGAATCAAACCATGGCAAGAAACAAACTAAACAAATTGAATATTATAAAATCAACATCAGTATCGATATTGGAAACAGCAACATCAATGTTGTCGATGTATAGAAAGCATCGATACATCAGTGCAAGTACAAAACATATATTTATATATCGATGTTGACATCGATATATTTTCCAGCTCTATGTGTGTCTCAAATAGTGTTTAATTGTTGCAAATCTCATTAACTTTAGCTTCTTTTTTTTGAATATTAATCGCAACAGAAACAGTTTTATTGTTTGCTATTCACGTTGTGTTTCGCGCACTTTCGATTTATTCCGCCAGAGCCTTTGCTTTTCGTACGCAGTTGCTGTTGTTGTTGTTGTTCCACTTGTTTTCAGAATTGTGCAAGGACGTTGGTGGGACGCTGTTGTTGTCCTCGTCCTCGTCCTCGAAGACGAAGGCGCAACAATTAGAACGCGCAACAAGGCGGGTGAGTTCGTGGATGTGTATGTGTAAGTGCGTGTGGGAAAATCAATAATAGTCAAAAAACTGCATACAAAGCAGCGTCAATTTTACGTATATACATATGTGCGTATGCTAGTATGTGTAAGTGTATGTGTGCATGCGTGCGTGTATATGTGTGTTCATTTAAGTATCTGTGTGCGGGTGTAGATGTTTAGTACTAAACTTTCTTTTTCTTCGTCAGACAACAACAACAATAAAAAAACGCAAACAATAGAGAAATACCAAAAATACCAGAACGTAGCATCGTAATATGGACAACGCGCACAATGCAGCCGCCGTCGACAACAACGCCGCAGCCGCCGCCGCCGCCGATGAGAACGACAGCGACAATGATGTAGTCACCGATTTTCTTAACTCCAATTGCAACAGCGTCGGCGACGTGTCAGCGAGAGGAATTGTACCACAAATTATTACCAATGGCTCGGCCAAAATAGTTGAAAGCCAAAACTACTGTATACCTGTTATAAACACTCCTCCGACTGCTGCTATCCAAAACAATAACAACAACAGTAATTGTAATAGTATTAGCAATAGCAATAACAACAACAGCATGAACATGAACATGATACCCACCATCAATGTGACGCCACACAGTCCCGCTTCGGCCTCCAAGTATGTTAATATCTTCGAGGATACGCTCAGTCAGCTGCAAAATATACGTGAGACGGTGCAACAAATGAAGAACTCGACCAGTCAACAACATCAGGATGGACTGACCAACAATTATGGACTGCTCAGTGCGGCAATTTTAAGCGCCTCGCTGCCCGATCTCACTAATGCGGGCAACGGTAGCGGCGGCAACGTTGGCGTCATGTGGTCAGTGGTGCCCCAACAGTGTCTGATGCTGCACGCAGATCGACGCAAGTCCTGGACGGCCGTCGACGATGCCAGCGCCACCGGCGGCGATTGTACCAACAAAAGCGTCAGCCTCTCCAGTCTCGACAGCGAAGAGCAGGAAACAATACGCGTCACCGAGCAGCGTCGTCGTTCTGCTCGCAACAGCACAGGTGGTTAGTATACATACATATCATATATATATATATATAAGTATATAGTGTGGTTGTGGGTTGGGTTTATGGTGCCCATAAAAGCGTGTGCAATTAGTCGACAAGAATGCGGCTGCTTTGAACTTGACACAGCATTTGAGTTTGGCGAATGCGCTGCAAGTGCAAATGCAATCAAAGTGTAGGAGATCAGATTAAGACTGGGTTTTGTTTTTAACCGACGGATGTAAGACTGCTTATAATAATTAATTACTATATAAGGAGTATTTAAGCGAATTCGAGGCCAATTTATTGTCGATATTGCCAAAAAGGTAACAAGTTAGAATAGTTTATTTAGCAGAATCAGCAGATGTCTGTCTCCAACATCAGTACCATTGAGCTAAGCTTAGTATCTATCCTGTGGCGTTAGAACCAGTTGAGAATTCTAAGGGAGCAAACTAGAAAAAACTCTTCAAAAGTTTGTTGTTCTAGTTGCCTTGACAAAATTTGATGACCATCGGTGCATGTATTGAATTGAATTGTTAGTTTGTTCCCTTTTTTATCTCTTTAATGCCAGATCAGTTGTATTTTGTTAGTCCAAGTGATCGAATCCTGAAGTGAATAAATATAGAATATAACAAGCACTACATTGTCTTTATTTTAGTGACAATTACCCGGGTTAATACAAAAGGCACGATGCATGCACGAATCAACACGTCGCACAGTGGCTCGTTTTCCCAATCTACTTTGCAAAAATCATATCTTTTGATCCAATCCAGCAAGCTCACGACCTACCAGGAGCACAACGACAACGAGCAATACATAGACTCAAAGAGCCGAAGTGGCGACGATCCAGTCGACACAGAACAGAAAGACAATCTTTGTCGACACTCACGTAACTTTACGCTGTCTCCGAAAACCACGGATTACGATTCAAACTGCGGTGACTCGGATAGCCTGTCAAATGATATTAACTGCACCCCAATCGACTTAGGCAAAATGTACATAAGCATGCCAGTACTAGAAGATGGTCTTAGCAGTGGCCAAGCTTCCGATAGTGAAAGCAATGTTTCCATAGTCTGCGACAAGCAGCAGCACCAAGAGATGTTCAAAGAACATGAACACAACAATGAATTTAATTCTTCAAGTCTGAACTTAGCAGTAATCAATACTTCGCAGTCGAAAGATTTTGTGACAACGCCCACGCCATTGCCCACTTCGCCAACTGCCACGTCGCCGCCACAAGAGTGTGAAAAGCTGCAGACGGCGTTGAATGAGAGCAATGCTGATAGCGAAAGTCCCGCGGAAATACATTACGACCCAGTTTATACCGCAGAGACAGCCGTTGTAACGCCTGTCAAGATACAAGAGACGAATATAAGGGAAATACGATCGGTTCTCCAGCATGCAAACACACAGCCAGACAAGTTAGATATATGCTATCCAGGTTCTCCTGTATGGGTGCCACGCAAATGCAACACTGCTACTTGTCTCGAAGTGGATGCAGCCGACACGGATCTAGAAACGGATCGGCTATTGGGTCAACAGAATTTATTTGTTGAACTTGCAACAGGATTGACTCCCGCCATCGATAGAAACGCCAATGCTTCAGACAATAACCAAGCCAGTAACGTAAGTGAGAGCGACAACAACAGGAATCCAAAGACGCAAAACTACTCGGCGACTGCCTTACGTCAGCACATTGGCACTTCACTTACTCTCAATACTCCCAATACAAGCCAAATTTTTGGTAATACGAAAGTTTCGCTAAGTACGACTGACAAATCTTTCAAGGATTCAGCCATTGACAATAAGAAGGATAAATCTAACAATAAAAAGGGTTTATTGGAACCTAAAGTATTAATCGAAGGCGTTCTTTTTCGCGCTCGGTATCTGGGCTCCACTCAGCTAGTATGCGAGGGTCAGCCCACGAAGTCTACGCGCATGATGCAGGCCGAGGAAGCAGTGTCACGCATAAAGGCGCCTGAGGGCGAAAGTCAGCCAAGCACCATAGTGGATCTGTTCATTTCAACCGAGAAGATAATGGTGCTCAATACGAATCTCAAGGAGACCATGATGGATCATACTCTGCGATCTATCTCCTATATAGCTGACATTGGTGATCTAGTAGTGTTGATGGTGCGTCGACGATTTGAACTGAATGATGGCGGCGTCGTACTTGATACGCTCTCCTCTTCAGACAGTGATGGCAAAACTATCAATGAGAGCAGTTTCTCCAACAAGCACAATCGTACGCCCAAAATGATATGTCATGTGTTGAAGAGTAACGAAGCACAGTTCATAGCGCAATCTATTGGTCAGGCTTTTCAAGTGGCCTACATCGAGTTTCTGAAAGCCAACGGTATTGAGAATGAGAATCTAACTAAGGAGATCGATTACCAAGAAGTTCTGAATAGTCAAGAGATTTCTGGTGATGAACTTGAAATATTTGCGAAGAAGGAGTTGCAAAAGGAAGTAGTGGTGCCTAAGGCCAAATGCGAAATACTTGGAGTTGTTATCGTGGAAAGTGGCTGGGGCTCAATGCTGCCGACGGTGGTCATTGCTAATTTAATGACAGGCGGTGCAGCCGCACGCTGTGGTCAATTAAACATTGGCGATCAGCTTATAGCCATTAATGGCATGAGTCTCGTTGGATTGCCGCTATCCACCTGTCAAAGTTACATACGCAATGCCAAAAATCAAACTGCCGTCAAGTTCACCGTAGTGCCCTGTCCGCCTGTTGTTGAGGTTAAAATTCTACGTCCTACGGCGCTCTTTAAGCTGGGCTTTAGCGTTCAAAACGGCGTGATTTGCAGTCTGCTGCGTGGCGGAATTGCAGAACGTGGCGGTGTCCGCGTTGGTCATCGCATTATCGAGATCAACAATCAAAGTGTGGTGGCTGTACCTCACGACACCATCGTCAAAGTGCTTTCCTCATCTGTGGGCGAGATTTTAATGAAAACGATGCCAACTTCCATGTTTCGGTTGCTCACTGGCCAGGAGACGCCAATATATATCTAATATGCCCCCATGCCATACCTATGTTTCAACGACAATCCCAGTTGAATTATATGAATGTACTCCCAATTAACTAAGAAATAATAAAAATGTAATCAATGATATTAAATTAACTCATCATAAGTCAGAAAAATCAAAGCTACCTTTTCTTTAACTACGTTTTTGTGCACTGTGGCGGTGGTTTGCTAAAAGTATGTAAACAGTCTAAGGAAGTCTTGCAGACATCACAAAGTATATACATATGAGAAAGTATATACATATAAAAGTAAGAGCTGGACGCTTGAACTTGGTCTCAAAGCATTGCAACAATATTTTAAGGCAGATTAAGTTTATCCTTTTCTTTTGATGCCTCGCTTCCTTCAAGAAAAGCTTATAACAATAGCAGTTTTGCGACTAGGGACTTGAAATTTGGCAAACATGATGATTACTTCGGGGTCGATGGATGCAGAAATTTTCATAACGATGCCACGCCCACTTCTCCCAGAAATGGATAAAAAATAATAGAATAAAAGGAACTATTAAACAAATGAATTATGCATAAATAAGAATTAGATATATGAATGAGAAATTCTCTAGGCTAGACTGTAATTTAATTATTTATAATTATTATTTAATTATCCACGCTAACAACAAATGTAGACTGTTCAATTAAGTCGAACTAAGATTGTAAAGAAATGAGTATCATTGAGACTTAAGATTTTATACCTTAAATTAAAAATTTATAATTGTATTGTATTATTGAACAATAACAATTAATTACAAATTTACAGGTTAATTTTATAATCTTAATTTAAATAAGCTTTAAATATTCTAAATACTTACTTTGTGTCGACAAAATAAATCAGATTGCACTAAGTTTGTTTTTGACATTATGATATCTGTGGCAAGCGCTTTCTCTGCACTAATGTGCCGCACTCACTTTTGGCATTCGTTGTGTGTGTGTGTAGGGGCTGTGTCGTAGTTAGTTTCGATTACGATAAGAAATTCCACAAGAACCCCGGCGTGTTATCAGTGCACCGTTTTGGGGCGATGGCATTGGCAAGTCCAAGAGGCAAACTACACACCGTCTAAAATATAATAAGCAAGTCTATTAATTTCGTTTTTGTTTTGCAGGCATATCGACGCATTCGCTGAATGAGGCAGAATTGGCACGGGATTTCGAGCGTATTGCTGCCAAACGGAGTCTGGCAACGGAGATAATCAGCCGGATACCATTGCAGAAAAGCATCTCGACATCGTCGATCATTGCCAAGGAGGACATTAAGGCAATTGCCCGCCATCTCACGGATAGCGAGGATGAGAATCAGAGTCTGTTGCGTTCGCATGCCAAAATCGAAGTGTACGATCACGTAGAGAAGCGACCGAAACGTGGTTCCCTATTCTTTCGCAAAAAGAAGCCAAAGGCCAAGACGAAGTCGCTGGTAGGTGGAGTACAATTGAATGCCAGCGATATGGAGCCACATCTGGAGAGTAGTAAACTGCATAGTAAAAAAGCACAAGACTGTTGTGATGGCTCCGAGACATTGCAGTTGCAGTTGCAACAGCTGCACAATCAGCAGGAGGAACAACAGCCACTGATACGAGCCGCTGAGCTGCAGTTTCTCAATGAACCACCCATAGAGGCACAGGATTTGGGCGCCGATCCAGCACTGGGCATTGTACTGCTGGAGCCCGACTCCTGGACGCCCAATGTGCCCAAGGAGCAGCTGAAGACATTGAAGGAGTTGCAGATTAAGCGACAGGAGCATATCTATGAGTTCATTATGACGGAGAAACATCACTGCCAGACATTGATTGTGATGCGTAAAGTGTTTGTCGAGAGTCTGGAGCGGCATTTTCCCGCACTCAACACACACAGCATGTTTCCCCGTCTGCAGCAGTTGACGGAGCTGCACACCTGCTTTCTGCGTCAGTTGCGACAGAAGCAACGTGAGAATGTCGTCGTGGACAGCATTGCGGATATACTGCTGGAGTTCTTTTCGCTGGAGCAAGCACAATGCTTGCGTCTGGCATATGGTGAATTCTGTGCGAATCATCGCAGTGCATTGGAGCAGTTCAAGCAATGTCTGGCCGAGCCGAGCTTCTCCGAGTGGTATAAGCATTGTCTGCAGAATCCGTTGCTCAAGAAGAAAGGCATTCCGGAGTGCATATTGTTTGTTACACAGCGACTCACCAAATATCCGCTGCTCATTGAGCCGCTGCTGAAGAGCGCCCGGGATAATAAACTGGAGACGGATAAATTGCAGCATGCTTTAAATTTGGTCAAATCGCTGCTGGTCGATGTGGATGCATGCGTTGCAGAGAAGGAGCTGCGGGAACGTCAGCTGCAGATCTATGCACGTGTGGATGCCAAATCATTTGCGATATACAAGAACAAGCCGTTCCGCAAAACGGAATTGGGCGTGGAGTCGAGGCGTCGTCTGAAATTCGATGGACTCGCCACCCTCATGCAGGGACGGGCCAAAACGCAGCTGGTGCTCGTTGTTGTGCTCACCGATTGCCTGTGCTTCCTCAGCGAGAACTCGGCGCACAATAAATATGCCTTCTTTACGCCGGAACACAAGGCGGGAGTTGTGCCGCTGCAGAAGCTGTTGATTAGAGAGAAAGCTGGCACCGAATCTCGTGGCATTTACATAATCAGTTCCAATCCTGATTTTCCCGAAATGTATGAACTGAAGGTGCAGACACCAAAGGATAAACAAACCTGGATTCAAACCATACGGCAGGCGGTGCTCGATTGTCCCGCCACGGACATCATTGAGGCGGAGGCCTTGACCGCCGAGGAGAAGCTGCGCATTGGCGTCAACAAGCGCGAGACGATCGAGAAGATGCGTCAGAAGGATATCGAACAGGCGCTGCTGCTGGAGGAGAAGCTGCTGCTGCAGTTTAATCTGTTGAAGCAGCAGCAACCCTTCAGCGATCTCAATACCAATAATACAAACGGCAACGCTGCCAATTTCCTGGCCGCCTTTGGTTCCTACAAGGACCTGGTTAGCACAGACTGCGATACGGCTGAGCTGTGGCGACGTGTGCTCAACACCGTGCAGGATATTAGTCAGCTGGCAGCGAGTATTTACACGGCATCGACAGGTCTGCCCGTCTCCCGCACCGTCAGCAGCGTGGGCGAGAAACAGAGCGTGCTCTACGCATCGCCAACGCTGCCGAAGCGCGCGGAAACCTTTGCAGGCTTCGATGAGAAGCGTGGCAAGCTGGGTGGAAAGCTGAATACGCTGCAAGTGTTGACGCCACGGCTGCAGGAGCTGGAGGAGAAGCGTGAGCTCAAGACACCAACCAACGAAAGAGAGCAAGCACAAACTCAAGCTCAGCTGCAATTGCAAGCGCAATCGCAACTGCATGCCAGCACACTGCCTGGCAACAGCAAGGAGCATAACTATGCCGTGCTGCAAGTCTCCCATCATCTGCACACGCTGCTCTGTATAATTTCCCAACAGATGACCTGCATACAGAGTCTGCAGCTACAGTTGGCGCTGTATCGCGAGAGTCCGCGCAACAGTAGCGGCGGTGGTGGTGGCGGTAGCGGCGGCGGCAGTGGCGGTACGCACAAGGATCAACTGGAGGAGCTGCGCAATTTGCAGGATAAACTTCAGGAGGAGAAGACCACCTGGTTGCGTCACAAGCAACAGCAGCTGGATGAACTGGCCGAGATGCAGGCACAGCAGCTGCAGCTCCAGCAGCAAATCAAGGCCGAGCAGGAGGATGTGCGTCAGCAGCGAGAGCAGCTCTATCGCAAAATGGAGCTGCTATCCAGCCAGGGACTGTTGCTATCGCCCAGCACACCGCTGCCCACGCTGGCGCCATCGTTGGCGCCGGTCGCTGTGCCCGAGGATGCCCATGAGCTGGACACTCCAACAACAACTGTACCGACTGCCTCCACGATTGATCGGCGCAAGGAGAAGTGGCTCAGCGGCAGCTCCAATTGCAAGACACCGCCCGTCCATTTGCTGAGCGCCAACAATGCGCCCAAAGCAAACTCTACGCTGGTCAAACAGAAGCTGCCCATGAAACTATCGTCGTTGTCTTCCGGCGCACGTGTCGATAAATCTGCCAGCTTCAACAACAGCTGCCACAATGCCGCTGCTGCTGGCTCACCAGCCAATGTCGGCGGCGTGCAACAAATGTTTCCCCTCAAATTGGCCGACAAGCAGCGACAAACAATTACGGCCACGCCCACGCCGCAACATGCACGCACGGGCAGCTCACCGGCCATTATACAGCAGACGACAACGCCGTCCGCTGGGGCCAACAACTCCAGTACACCAAATGTGACACGTGCCGAATCGCAAGCTCATTATACTTCATTTGCCGCACAGCAGCGTTTGACGCAAACGCCCACCAGCAGTCGAGGGCAGGCGGGAGCGTGTGCAGGGACGGGAGGAGGTGCGTTGCGCTCGGGAACTGCAACTGGGCAGGCGCCACGTGCCAAACCCGAGGAGGAGGAGATTTACTTCTGACGCAAATTCACGCCAGAGGTTGAAATCTAAAAAATATTAAAAAAAAAAAAACTAACATTCCAATGCAGCTCAATAATACAGTATCATTTGCCTAGGAGTCCATCCAAAACGTAGCTAGTATTTTAAATTACTACCCCGTTTTAAATGCACACTTCTGATACAAAGAGTTTGTTACGGTTCCATCTGTATTAATGTTTAAATCATATCTGTCATGCAAGTTGTTGCCTGTTAACTATTATACAAAGGGTTTGTTTCTGTTCCATTTTGCTATCCTATTAGAAATTATGATATCACTCTTAAAATCAAAATGTAAACTCTTAGACAAAGGATTTGTTTCGTTTCTATCATGTATTCATATTACAAATTATGAATTTCCTTTTAAATGCAAACTGTTATACAATCTTTTGGCTCTTAACTGTTATACAAAGAGTTAGTTCCGTTACAATCATGTATTCTTGTTAGGAATTATGATTGCACATTTAAATGCGAGCAGTTATACACGGATTTATGTCTGTTCCATCCGTATTATTCATTCCCAGTATACAAATTACTTGATTTCCCTTTGAAATCCAAAGAGTTATACAAGCTGTTGCCCGTAAACAGTTAGACAAAGGGTTTATTCCGTTCCGTCTGTGTCTTGCATTCCTACTATAACAAATCAGTTATGATTCCCCGTGATTAAAATGCACACTTTCATACTAGTTGCCTATAAGTTTTCGCCTTCATCTATATCCATCTTTCTCAATATTACAAATGCGTTTCCATCTGTATCTTTGCAGCCTATTACAAATTACATATGACTTCCATTTCTTTATCCAAACTGTTATACAAATATGATTGTTTTCAGACGCTGAAGTTTACAATTTTGCTTTTTACCAACTAACTCACTGTTTTTTGACAAAACTTTTCGTTACCTACTGACTTATCTATTATCAGCATAAAGAATGTGTGTAGTATCTATGACAGGTTTAATCAACATAGCTTTAAAACTAAGTGGAACTTGAGGAAACAGACTAACGATCGACTCAGCTAATAAATAAATAATTAAAATACCTTATGCAAGGGTATTACAAATAAATGTTTATTTGCTACGCTTATTTTAACTGCAATTTATTAAGACTAAAAAACGTAACAAAATAGTATTCAAACTTGGCATAAATCATTTCTAAAGTTAGGCATTTCTTTTCTCATAGAGATATCTCAATTTGGAACTGCTTTAAATGTTATAACTAACTATATATCCAAGGCAACTAGGCAAATAGTACTGTAATCCCATCAGCATCTCAAATCGCGCAGTCAAAGTTGAGTGCTCGTCCATAAACTTAAGTAAATCCAAGTCTGTGTTTATCAAAATGTACTTAAAACGTTCCATATGTATCTCAAAGATTGCTTGTGTGCAGGGGTTCCCAAATGAATTTAAAAATGCAACGTTGAATATTTACATTGTCCGTTCAATTTATGAATTCGTTGGAGAATCCTTTCATAAGCTTATCGTAACTGTTCTTAGTGTGTTCCAATTCTATTCAAACTGTCGAAATGCATTTCTTTTTCGCTTTTACAATTTTCCATACATATGTAATAATCACATGAGTAGTTTATACTTAATTGTTCTTATCGCGTATATCTTAACTATTTATTCACTTGATGTACTTATAATTATATATATTTTAAAATGAGCTTTCATTATATTTCATGTTTTTTAACAAACTTCCAAAATGCAACTCAATAATGTATTAAAAACAAGCTCTTAGATTAACGATAACAAAAACGAAAATGTGTGTAAAAAACAAAATATGTTGAAATTATGCGCGCTGTCTATATATATACTATATATATATAGTTGTGGATCCATAAGCATATATAACATGTTATATACAAAACCGATATGTATACATAATATTAGATAAGTAAATGTACTATATATTTTATGGCAAGTCAAAGGACATGGAAATTTGAGAAATAGTTGCCTATTATACAAAAAAAAATTATATATTTTAATGTTTTCTGCTTTGTTTTCTTTATTTCCTTTATCAGAATTAAAGACATGTCCTTTGAAAATGTTTGACGAGTTTATGTTTTTCTTAAAATGATATTCAACGACGCATCTATGAATTGTATTTTTTTTATATATATATATATATACATGGGTTCGTTTACGATAAATGTAAATCGTATATATACAATATGTACAGAATGTGTACTTTAATCGTGTGTGTGAGTATTTTACATATCCATTTCCGCGCTATACATGCTAAAAAAACGAAAGCTTTGAATCCAACCTCGTATTTAACCAACCAATATCTGTTGCTCGCTCCAATAAATGTTTAAAATTAAATATAATGAAATCTGGCCAGCGCACTCTGTGTATTTAATCCATGTGGTGTGTTTCAATAGTCGAATTCTCCTTTACGTGGACACTTATTCCGGGTGTGTCCCTCCTCGCGGCACAGACCACACCGACGAGTTTTACTGCCGCCCGATGGAGCTTGGCTGCTGCCCTGTCGCTGCGATTGTTGTTTGGCGCCGCTGCCTAAAATGATAAATTTATTTAATAACAATATCAATTTTAAAACCTATATTTATTGATATTATTTTTTATTTTTGATTATTTGCCTCCAGCCTTGTTGTAAATTATACAAACTTGTTTCTATTTTAATACAATTGTTTGTATTCTTAATATTGTTTGTTTTGCCACACTCTTTGTGCTAATTGCGTTGGGAACACTCACCTTGATTCTCATCTGTGTCGCCCCATTGAAAGAATCCGCAACTTTTCTCCCTTGTTGGACAGGCAAAGAAGGGTCGCCCCTGATTGGGTCCATCCTTGCGCACGATGAGGCTGCTGGCAGTTTTACCGCAATTGCATTGAACATTGTTGGAGTTATCGGGTTTCTGGGTTTGGGTGATGGTCACCGTGCTGCTAGAATTCGAACGCATTTTGGTGCCCATTAAAGTTGTATTCGAGTTCGAGTTGCTGCTGCTGCGAATTCCAGCGGCAACTTTAGTGGAATTGTTGCCACTGCCCCAGGAATTGGATTCCTTGAAATTGCTTGCCCTTTGTTGTGAAACACCGCCTGTGCCCCAAGATGTGGTCTCAGTTGAGGTGCCTGCTCTTTGACTTGCAGCTCTATCTGTTGACCAGCTTGATGAGTTGCTGCCACTGCCCCATAATTCGGAACTTTGCTGTGCAGCTCCTCGCACTGTGCCCCAAGATGTGTTCTCATTCGAGGTGCCTGCTCTTTGACTTGCAGCCCAGCTTGAAGAGTCGTTGCCACTTTGCTGTGCAGCTCCCCTTGAGCCCCAGGAATCGTTATCCCTTGAGTTGTCTGCTCCTCGCAATGTGCCCCATGTTGTGGTATCATTGGAGGTGCCTGCCTTTTGATTTTTAGCTCCACCTGTGCCAGGAATGTAAATAAATAGAATATTTTTAGTGTTTTCTAAATAGATGTTGGTCGATACATTCAACAGAAACTTTTGAATGCAACAATGTTTCAAGATTTGAAACATTATCGTTGGATCAAAAATTGATCTTCTATACGTAATCCTTCAATTTAACTACTCTATATTTAATTATCTATTGAACAGACCAATGTTTCACCCGAAAAATCTTGTAACATCGCTGAATCATATTCAAACAACCATATATATATATTTATGACATTCTTACCTGTGCCCCAACCTGAAGAGCTGTTGTCGGCATTCTGTGAATTGCCTGTTCTCTGCCGGGCAGCTCCTGCTGTACCCCAGGAATCCAAGGAAGAGTTGCCTGCTCCTCCTCCACCGGAGGAGGCATTACTGTTTCTGCTGCCACCTGCAGCATTTATTGTTGACGGCTGCTCTTCAGCCCACTGAAAGAATTTACACTCATTGGGCTTGGGGCATTTGTAGAAAAGTCGACCTAAGTTCGGGCCAGAGCTACGCACAGTATGCTGACGCGCCGGCTGATGACAGCCACTGCAGAGCACAACAGCAGCTGAAGCATCCACTGAGGCATCATCACTGAGCCGCATGCGTTTTGCCACCGGCTGTGGCTCTGTCGCGTCACGTGCTTGTCTTCCCCACACCATGGGTGCCTCCTCGGCCTCGTAGGCATTACGCATCCATTGTACCATACTGGTGTCTAGAGCATTTGCTGGCGGCGAGGGCGGTGGCTGCCAATTATTGCCGCCTGCATTCACTAAAGCCTCAAAGTCCGCATCATCGTCGGCCTCAAAAGCAGCAGCAATATCCTCATCGATTTCAACAACTGGTGCCGGCTCCGTTGATTCCGCCAGGGCAGCAGCCGCCAGCATTTGCTCCTCGAAGCCATCATTGCTGTCGAAGAAGCCATCGAGGCTGCCATTGTCCAGGCTAACGCTAGAGCTTGTGGCCGTAAAGTAGCTTCTAACGCTTTCCGTTGTCGTTGTACTCTTAGCTTTGTTAACTCGCTTCGTTTTAGTTGTATTTGTTGGGTTTTTGGTTCTGTTAGCAGTTGGTTTTGTTGCCTTTTCGCCTCCCGCTGTACCCCAACCATCGGCAGCAGCACCGCCTCCTCGAGATCCAGCTCCGCCACCTCCAGAGCCAGCTCCGCCTCCTCTAGGGCCAGCTCCGCCTCCTCTAGAGCCAGCTCCGCCTCCTCTAGAGCCAGCTCCGCCTCCTCCAGAGCCAGCCCCGCCTCCTCTGGAGCCTGCACCTCCTCCTCCAGAGCCAGCCCCTCCTCCTCTGGAGCCAGCACCGCCTCCTCGAGAGCCAGCACCTCCACCGCCTGGTCCTGGACCTGGACCAGCACCTGAACCGGTTGACTGCGCCACAATGCCGCCCACACGCTTCACCTGATCCAGATTGATGTTGAAGGTGCTGCGGAAGAGCTCATCACACCGCAGACAGTTCTTGTACCAGCCATTGGGTGCATTAAAGATGCCCCGATAATACGGCGTACTCAAACGAAACTTGAGCAAATGATAACCGTCGCCACAGCGCGCACAGCACTCGTCCAACACGCTGATTTCCTTGCACTCCTCGGGCAGCCAAACAACATTCTTGCAGTCCGGGAAATTGAGACAGCCGATGAAAAAGCTGGCCGCATTCTTTTTTGGCTTTAGCGCCAATGGTGCCTGATCACATTTGGGGCATTGAAAGAGTTCTCGTATCACACTATTGGTCGCTTCCGGTGCATTGGCAGCGGCCGTAGGCGTTTCATTAAGTCTCTGCGATATTTTATTATCCATTGCTGTGATCTTATCCATAATTTGTTGATATGCTGTTTTATACTTTTGTATTTGTTCGCTCAGCACCACCTTGGGATCCTTTTCCCCCAAGCAAATGCGCTTCAGATCCGCCTCGAATTCCGCACGTAACAGCGGTTTGGCCAGCGCCAATTCCATGGCATCATATCCCTCATACAGTCCCATGCCAATGACGCCCGGTATGAGTGCACCATTATCGACAACGCCAATATATCCGCGCTCCTTAATGGTATTGATGTGCTCCGCATGTGTCGCATCTGTGCCAATGCCGTGTTTTTCCATCAGCGCTATCAGATCCGCTTCGGTGAGCAAAGGCGGTGCCGTTGTTGCGCCCTGATGCAACATTATCTCGGTGGGTTCAAAGCGCTGGTCCTGCTTATAGTCGTGAATCATCTTGCCGCTCCACTTGTCATACACATAAACATCCAAATAGTTACGCTCATGTATGACCAGACCATTGGCACTGAACTTCTCGCCAGCAATATCTATGCCGACAATGGTCTCTGTTCCGACGGCGTCTTTGCTCACGCAGGCGAGAAAGTGACGTACGACCAGTTCATAAACTCGAGCCTCGTTTCCCTGCAGGTCTACAAGAGATTAACTTCATTTAGAAACAAAAAAAAAAGAAATTTGGTACCCTTGCAGAGTGCTATACTCAATTTTCAACTGATTTTTCCTGTGGCATGGCTATATCTACTTAGCTGACCTTCCTCATCAAGATCATTTGTACTTTACGGAGTCTGCCACGTCTCCATTAATGCGTTTACACAGTTTTTAACCTCTGCAAAGGTATAACAAATTAAGACATGTACAAACGTCAACTCACTTGTGACCAGTTTTGTGGGGTGTATGGGGGGATGAGCTTGATCTGATTTGTTGCCATTTCGCGGATTTGGACCCCATTCCAGTACACGTTGGGCGAACGCTCCCCAAGAGTCATGCCCTGTCTGCTGCTCTACGAGCGGTGTCAAAGCGAATTCCTTAGAGAACTGATTTGTCTCAGTACGCGGATAGCTTATTAAACCTTTGCTATAAAGCTTTTCGGCTATTGTCATTGTTTCCTTGGCGGATAGTTTCAGTTTGCGCGATCCTAACTTTTCCATTTCCACGGTATCCAAAGGTGTCGGGCGCCACTTATGTTTGGGTTTCACGGTGATGCATTCGACCTTGGCGCGAGGCTCCGGCTCTGCCAGACACAAGAGCAGATAGTTCTCGGCGGCCTCCTTGTCAAATAAACGATTGCGCGCCCAATTGAACTCCACCGTCAGATCATTAATAGTGTGCAGCACTGCAGAAAATTTCATTAAAATCTTCGGATACTCTTTGAGTTGAGTGTTAGCTACCTCGAATTTTCCAGAAGTCTTCGGAGACAAACGCTTCGATCTCCTTGTAACGCTCGGCCACAAATCCCAGCGTGGGAATCTGACAGCTGCCATACGAGATGAGTTTATCGGCAATCTTTTCGGGAAACAAGCGCTGCAGTCGCATAGTTTGAAATCGTGTTATGGCCGCTCCAGTGCGCAGATCCAACTCCGTACGCACATCGACTGCTTCGCTCTGGCGTTTGTCCGGTTCACCGAGCTGCTGCAAGGCACGTCGCACTGCGGTGCCTGTAATTTCGGAGAAACTAGCGCGATATATGGCCAAATTGGATTTAATGGCACGGCACACGTCAATAATCTCAAAGGCAATGTTCTCGCCCTCTCGATCGCAATCCGTCCAAATGATCAAACCCTGACAACCCCGAATCTCGCGTTCCAGAGTCCGCTTGATGGCCACATAGTCCTCGCCCACGGATTTGCGTATGGGTGCATCGAAAAGCGAACGGGGATCAACATTTCGCCAGTTACGATACGAGACAAGAAACTCCAGATGCATCAAATGTCCCGACACGGAGGTCATGACCATTTTGGCATTGTGCCCACGCACCGACGCCTCGAAATCAAATACCTTATTGTACACCGAGTAGCCTTCGCGCTGCAATAAACATTGTCTGTAGATAATTCACACAACAGAAATGAATAACTTGTTGATTACCCGATTTGCCGATCCATTTGATAAAAGTCCAGCGATAGTTTTCGCCGCATCATTCTTTTCAGCAACATTCAGATACTTCATGACATTGGTTTGCTTCGTGCTGGAACTATAACGCGCACAACTTGCATATCGAATACATTTTAAAAGACTAAACATTAAGCAGTTAGGGCAAACAACAATATATGTATTCCCGCCACAATCATCTTTTTGCTAGAGATGTGAAAAGTCCTCTAATTCACCGCAAAATATTGCAGTCGATTAGTGGTGTAGGTCCAAAGAAAAATATCGTATTTATATCGATGTTAATGTTGTCCATTTCGAATATCGATGTGGCGTTAATACTGATATCAAATTATTATATTAAGTGCCCAGTAGTTTAATCTTTCTTTTGCGAATGTTAGATTTTGCTGATAGGCTGTCAATATTATTGGATGATTTGATTTGTTTGTTTTGCTCGGAATTCATCACTACAAGATGGAAAAAATATGATACTGTGGTTTAAAAATTGTAGTAAGTCGATATATCAGACATTCTTTAATATCGATCTCAGTGATATTTTCAACAACAATATTGTCAGATGCATCGATTTTTACTTACTTCGCGATTATCGATAAGACAGCACCAATCGATGTTATTGAACAGTTCGCCAATGGTGAAGGCTAAGCACAATCGATTCAAAGATATCGATATAGATAAGGCTTAAGTCAACCGTGATAAGCACAGCGATAACGTATCATTATCCGCCTAAGCACTTGACTTGGGTTTCCCTTTTTTTATGCCGATTTCCACCTTGCAATAAAACAATTGAAGTTTTTATGTGAAATTAAAAGCAAATACGAAACTATTTACTTTATTATACTCTCTCTATAACTTGCTTTTGTATTCACGTTGCTAAGTTTTTGTTGTTTTAACTTTGATTTGTTTTGCGATTTTTTTTGTTTAGTAATTTTTTGTTTTTCTTTTTTTTTTTTTTAAACTGAACATAAGGATAGCGGGAAAAATATGTAAATACAAAGAAGTACCTTATATAAGATGCTTAATCAATGCATTTGTTGCATTTGTAACGCATAATTGTGTAGTTCTTGATTCTGTTCCATTGTTCTTGTTCTTATTATTTTTGTTTTGCTCTTGTTAATTATGGACTATATAGTGGCGCTTAGCCTAAACCCTAAATCCATTCGTATATCGAATGCGATGTACATACATACATATACATATATAACTTATATTCGGTAAATATTAGTAATAGTAAGAGCGTTTAATTTAAGACCTTTATAGATTATATTCCTTTAGGATTAGCAGTAGAGCTACCAACAGTTTTAAATGTCCTGTGTGTTTTTTTTTGTGTGTTTGTGTATAATTGGCGAGCTTTGGGGATGCTGTTTGCCATTTTAGTTTAAAATATTGTACATAATATTAGCATTTGTTTTTGTATACAATTAACGATGTTTCCCTTGCATGCATACAAATCAATGTATACGTGCAGTTTTAGGTATAGAATAACAACAAATAGAAATACATTAATGCTTTTCCTAACGAATATGAGCCACATGGAGCTTGCCACCCACTAGGAGGAGCGCGAGGCGTTGCATCAACGACGCCAGGAACGATCCTCAGACTCCTCATCTTCCTCCTCATCCTCCAGACGTAGCTCTGGCAGTGTATCGCTGCCCAACAGCGACTCACTCTCGCTGACCGACTGCATCAATTGCTTTGGATTCTCCATCTTGTCGTCAGCAGCATTCAGAGGCGAAATAACAGCAGAGGGCATCTTATCAGCCGGTGCGCCCATAGGAACAGCTGCAGGCGTCGTCACAACGGGTGCCCAGGATATCTGTTGGCAGCAGAATGATTATGGCCAAATTAACTACAAATTTCCCCTTGAGTTAGTTAATCTCTCTCACCTGCAGGCGCTTGTCTTTGTACATTTTTCCACGGACCACAGCTTGCTCGGCATTGATGCGTGTGGCATACGAGAGTATCAATTGTGGAATTTCACGGTCAACATCGTGTTTGGATATCTCGCCGAAATGCTGCAATTATATTATGCAAATTATATTAAGTTATTACGACCTCAAGTTCATATTTACTGGTGAAAATCCCAGCTAATACTTATAGAAATAATTCAATTTAGTTGTAAACATCCCCACCCAATTAATATTTAGTGTTGGGGAAAATTTCAACTTAATATTTTGTGGTAGGGAAAGTTCTAGCTTAGTAATTAGTGGTAGAGAAAATTCCCAAAAAACATTGAGTGCTAGTGCTTGTTTTAAAAAAGACTGTAGATCAAATGATTGTGTATTGTTTGAAGATGCTACTATGTAAAATAAGTTAATAGGAACAAATTCTATGCTTTGTTATTCTACTATAAATATGCGTAACTCGTATGTGATTCTCATAATTCACATATCTAAATGTTAAGCTATTTAGTTACAAGTTTAATATTTACCTTAAAGTGACCCAGCACAAAGTCCGCTTCCTCGGCGGCAAAGCCCGTGACGACAATCGCCTTTGGCCGTCGATCCACGCGGGTGGGACCTTCTGGATACGTGGCACGCTTGCGTGCACCACCACCAGGTGTCTTGGCGCCACCGCCGGACAAATTGCCAGCACCGCCAGAGGCGGAAAGCGTTCGCTGCAGTTCCTCGAGTCGTTTCTGTATGGCCGACGTATCGTTGCCCTCCTGCTGCTGGGCAATTAGCTCCAGTTCCATATCGAGCAGCTCCTTCTTCTGTTGCTCTTTGGTTTTCTTGATCGGCAGTGGTTGCTGTTGTTGTTGCTGCTGCTGTTGTTGTTGGATTTGCGCCTGCAACTGATCCTGATCGGCGTGCACATCCTTGCGCAGCTTATCAATGGTCGCCTGCAGCACCTTGATTGTCTCCAGCGTCGGCGCACGCTGTACATCCTGCTGATCCATGCGCTCCACCAGCTCCAGGGCTGTCTTCATTTGCTTTACATAACTCTGGAGCAGCTCCTGCTTTCGCTTGCGCAATCCATTCGCCAGCTGGTGCATCGCCTTCTGTTGTTCCTCTTGCTTTTTGCGTATGCTCGCCGCATTGGCAGCCGGATTCAGAGCACGTGCAGCGCCATTTGCAGCTGCATTGCCGGCTGCTGGATTCGTATTCAGCTTCAATCGCATAGAAGCTGGCGCTGCAGTGCTTGCCAGAGCCTCTCCAGACGTAGGCACTGTGGCTGCATTATTCCCGCTGCCCGTTTCCGTGAGGGGCGTGGCATTGTTACTGATCTTGGCGCTGTCCGCATTCGGCGTTGGCATTGCGGGCACATTATGCAAATGATATTGGCTCTTCCGGTTCACATTTAAATTCCCATCGTTATTGTTGCTGTTGTTGTTATTATTATTGTTGGCGTTGCTGTTATTGCCGCTGTTGTTGTCATTGTGCCAGAAGACCTTAATGAAACGATTATTAAGCACCGCCTCCGTGCTACGATAAGCCACATTTGCCTCCGCATGCGTGGAGAAGGTAACAATGGCCGCTTCAGGATCTCCCTCATACGACACCTGAATGTTCACAATCTTGCCAAACTTGGCAAAGTGATTATTCAGATGGGCAATCGTGTTTAAACCACGCGGCACTTTACGCAGCTCCAGTGAGCTATTATGCTGCTGCATATTGGGATTTACACGCGGTCCAAGCCGACTATTGATCGGTACCTTGCGCATCTTGCTGGGTACATCGGCAATGGCCACGCTGTCCTCCAGCTCAAAGCGACGCTTGCCCATATCACCGGCAATGCCGCCGCCACCGCCACCGCCTCCCACACCGCCATCCATCACGGGAATGGGTATAAGTTGACGTTGCAGCGGCGTTGTCACCGCCGTTGGATTGAAGGGGAATGGCATCATCGGTGGCGGTCCTGACATCGGTGGTCCCTGGCCGGGATTACGTGCATAGTCGCCGGGATTCGGCGCACACGCACGCACATTGCCGCTAAACGGATTTATGTTCGCCTGACCCGGTTGAGGCGGAACTGGCAGCTGCTGTTGATTTCCCCCCACGCCGGGAGCAACACCCGGCACTCCACCGGCTGGACCACCTCGTGCCCAAATCTCTGGCGCATCTGGATTATACTCCCGCATAGACATCATCAGTGCCGAATTGTTGATGCCCTCAAAGACAACCGGGTTGATGCCATGATCCCAGGGACATGTCTCGCCCCGCACACAATATCCCTTCTCGTCAAAGTCACGGCAACGTTGACGTGCCATCGCCGCCACCGGATGCATTATGGGAGGCGGCACTGGAGCCGCCGCCGCTGCCGATCCAGAAGAACACGCAACTGCTTCCAAATTGTTGCCACGTCGCATATTGCGTGTCTCCGGCGATATTGAGCGACTGCGCGGCGAGTGACGTCCCTTATTGCCACCAAAACGTTGACTACGCTCCTCCATATTGTTATTGCTATTGTTGTTGTTGTTCCCGATGCGACGCCTATCAAAATTGCTGTTGCTATTGTTGTTGTTATTGTTGTTGTTATTGCGTCGATGCCTCTGCTCGCTGGCGCCACCTGGCGGTGATTTGTTGCGAAACTGACGCTGATTCTTCTCGCGCTCATTGATGCGACGATCCCGAGAACGCGACCGTCTAAACGAACGATCGTTTGATCGGGAGCGGGAACGTGAGCGGGAACGCAAGGAAGCGCGACGCCGGCGACTGTCACGCGGTTGATTCTCCTTATCTGCCGCATATGCACCACCAGCAGCGGTGATTCCGCCGACGCCAGCGCCCCGCATTGGCGGACTGGCGCTGCGCACGAAGCCAGATCCTCCAGCTCCCGCGCTGTTGTGCGCTTGATGGTGTGTTGGCTGTTGCTGCTGCTGCTGGTTATGGCTGCCACTGCTGCTGTGAGAGTCTTTGGTTTTGTGCTGCAATGGAAGAGTTGTATTTATTTAATTATGCACATAATTTAAACTCATCGAAGGAAATGAGATAGAAGTAATTGTTATAGTTTGTTTTAGTTAAACGATTTTATGGATACTTACATCGAAGGCTGGCTTGGTGCTATTTATGCCTGCTGCATTTGCATCTGTGGCAACTGCGGCACTGCTGCTGCCGGCGCTGGATTGAATTGATGGCTGCGCAAGCGATTCGGACGCCGGCTCCCTGCTGCTTTCGTTGTTGATTTGTTGTTGGTGCTGCTGCTGCTGATTGCCATCGGGCTTTATCACAATATCTTTTGGCGGGGGTGGAGGCGGCGATGAGGCTGCAGCCAATACAGCCTCAATATCGGCCACTCCGTCCAGATCATGGTCCAGTTCCAGTTCGACGACGGCAACGGACGCTGTTGCGGCTGGCACTGGAGCGGGCATCGTCAGATACTCTTCGCTGGCAATGGCATCAAACAGACGATCAACGAAACGAGTCGTCTCCTCGGAGAGAAACACATCCAGTTGTTCAATCATGATGCGTTTGAGATCCTTATCCGATTTGTCTTTTTTCAGCAACGCAATTACGTAGCGCGCCAAGGCCGAGGAGTCAGCATCGCAGCTATTAAATGACAATTAAAATAAGATTTGTATTTCAAATAATTGCAATTGTAATAAAAATTATTGGCTTGTCGAGTAACAATCGATGACATTATTGACAATGACAATTTTGTGTACATTAAACGAGTTCACAAATATACTACTCTGTTTATATGAAGTCTATTTTGCCTCTATTTGACTGAACCAAAGGCTGTGGTTCAATTTAATATATCAAAGTATTTAATTTTCTCAAAATTGCATTAAATATTTACTTTATCTCTTAAGTTGGCAGAATTCTTTAATAATAGAATTTGTAACTTTTCGAAGAATATTATTTAAGAATATGATTGAATTAAAATGTATTACTGAACAATATATTAATTGAAGTGTCAAATTATAATGCAATTTGAAATTATCATAAAATGTTGGTTGTAACTTTTGGCAGTCTGTGGGGTAAATTGATTTAAAGGTATGCTTTATGATCCGGTTCAGGTAACTAGATTCTCGAACCGAACCGGTTATCTGAGGATTACTTTATGAATTAGTAAAGAGCAACCAATTTATCTTTTTAATGCAATTAACAGGCAACACTGTACTTAGTGTATATATATTGTTTGTTTATATATATAAACATATGTACACATCTGGCAACTCTGCTTCTTTCATTTTCCGAATTCATTAACTAGTTTCGTATAAACGTAGTAAATGAATTCTGCATCCCTTTATGCTCCGTATAAACGTAGTATTTCACGAGTTCACCAATAGTATCGATAGTCTCGACTCACCCTAATTTTACTACTATTTGTAAATTATACTACTACTTACAGTGGCTCGAGCACAACGCTCAGCCAATCCTTGAGCTTGTCCGAGTTTTCCAAAATCATTTTGTTGAATGGCCCCAAATGTTGTACTTCCTTTGATTGCGTTGGTCTGGGTTCTGTTGCTGTTCTTGTTGATTCTGTTGTTCTTCTTGTTGTTGTTGTGTAGGGGGCCAAAAATATACTTATTTTTAATATGACCTCTGCCGCTTGCTCTGCTTAGCTGTCTCTGTCTACCCACCACAGAGGGTTGTGAGGGTTTCTATTTGTTTCGAGTTTACCGATTTAAACTATATGTACAATTTTTGCTAGAATGCTGCAAGAACACAAAAATAATTAACACTCGCATACACTGGGTTTTTACAGCAAAAAAAAAATAAGGCCGCTTCTTCTTATTTTACAGCGCTTATCACACGCTGTTTTACCTTCGATTTGCAGTTGTTATTGCTAAATAGAAGGGCAGTACGTGGATTTTTAAGCAGGCTACGCACAAATTATTTTTATGAATTAATTTTGTCAGAATGACTTCTGTCAGTAGTGATGTAAATTTAGCGACTGACAGCTGGCTTAAACGCACACATAGCCCTCATTACAATGACAGCCCTCGCTCGTATATTCCAATAAGAAAGTTTCTCGATTTTGCTACCCGATACTTTTGCTTGCGTACGAGAGTGGCTACACAAACACATACACACACGCACACATTTACATCACACGCACACATGCAGAGAGAACACCTAAAATTTTGCGCTTAAATTTCGCGTACTTATCCAAATATTTTCTGGATACTGTCACATTTTACACATACCTTATGCACTAAATTTAACTTATGCAATAGTCTTTTACAACAAATTACAGTTTTAAATAGTTATTTTTGTATTTTTCACTGCACTATTGCTGCGCGCAAGGTTGCTTGCTAGACGAGTTGGCTGCATATCGCATATTGAATCGATAACCCATGTTATCGATATCATAATCATCCCTGAGCACCAAAAACACACACACTATTCCATCCCTATTTTGAACACGCGCCCAGTTTGGTGTGTAATTCGTGTTAGTTAAATTTCATTATCTGTTGAAATATCCATATACAATGTGTAGCATAGGCGAAGATGATTTTGGCGATGAAGGTGCCACGCATGCAATGCTGCCTGGTTCATCGGCAACGGGCACTGTTATCAGTGCTGGCAGCTGCAACAAGTGTGGCCTCAACTCAAACGCGCTCTACAAATTGAACTTTCGTGCCGCTGAATGTCATGAATGTTTCCTCAATTATACCAGGCATAAGTTTCGTGCCGCCTTGGGTGCGGCCAAGGCGTTGCCCCGCAATGCTGAAGTTCTGCTTCTGATCGATGGTAGTGCCGAGTCTCTAGTGTTGCTGGACATGCTCCACTTTGCCCAGACGCAAAATACATTTAAACGGTTACACTGTAACGCTCGTGTGCTCTATATCGATGCTCGTTTGACTACCATAAATGATGATCCGCTGCCATCGTTGCTTGAACTGCAAAGACGCTACACGCCCTTTCGCTTCTATGTTGTGCAATTGGGCGCAGATCCAAATAGCATGAAACCTCTTGAGGATTACAGTGCCTCTCATGCAGTCAGAGATCAAAAGAAGTTGCGCAGTTTGACAGCTCACCAGGATTACTTACAGCAGCAGCGCAAAGTTCTTGTTGGTGCTGTGGCCGCACAATTGCAATGTACTCATGTCTTTGAGCCAAGCATTAGCACAGCTCTTGCCACACAGCTCTTAACATCCGTTGCACTGGGACGTGGTGGCAGCGTTGCATTAGACGTGGCGCTGCTGGACGATCGCTTGCAAGATGATATCAAACTACTACGTCCTTTAAAGGATCTCAACGAACAAGAAATACAATTCTTTGTACACGCTCAGCAGCTGCAACCGTTCAAGCCTGACGAAAACGATCTGTCCTCTGATGCCAGCCTACAAAATCTGACAAGGTCCTTTGTAGCAAATCTGCAACTTAATTATGCTTCTACAGTGTCTACTGTTTTTCGTACGGGTGATAAAATTGCACCTAATCGTCAACTGACCGAGGAGACGCCCTCCACATGTGCCCTATGTCAATCAATTCTGGATTGTGGACTCTCCGACACGCTGCTGGCAATTGAATACTCGCGTGCCGTCTCCGAAATGGGCGTGGCATTGCATAACAACGATAATGTGGAGGCGTTAGAGCAACGGGCTAAACAACGATTGACGGCAACGGACGACTTGTGCCACGCCTGTCGTAATATACAAGATGAACTAGCTAGCGGTAACTTACTGTAGACTTATTTTGAAAAAAAATATACGTATATTAATTGTTTTCTATATTTAATTATTTATTAATTACTCACTGCCTCCTTTAATACTTATAAATTAAGACACTAGTCACAAAGCTTTAAATCATCGTATTTATTTAACTCAATATTCAATTTAAAGTGAAATACCTATCGTGGTTTACATTTTTTTACTCAGAAACTATTTAATTATGACTTTGACAGAACTCAAGAATGGCATTATAATTTAGAAAACTGAGCGTTGACCAACGTCGGCAATGCCAAGTGTCCATCTAGTGGCTCCAAATTGCAGGCCAAGTCGACTCTGTGTAAGTCGTACATGACATACCGATGGCAACGCTTGGTTCGTTTGTTGACTTCCTCAATTGTGTCTGGCAATATGATGGACTCGGTGTAGATGTGTGGCTGGTCTAAGTAGAGATCATCGCCAGGCAATACGCCAAGCAAGAAGCCATCACAGCGATAATAGATCGGCTGGAGCAGTGTTGATCCACGTGGACTGCGGTTTCGGGCAAACTGTAGAAGCTGCTGCCAGCGACGCATGTTCATTAGACGCGCCGTCTCGTAGAGCAGCATAAACGGCAACCAGATAATGGCTTGCTGTGATTGACGCCAACAGTCGTCGGGATGCAGCCAGTGAGCAGATGCTACCTCATTGGGTTCAAGCAGCAAGGGCACATTGTTAGTGTCCAAGGCGGCAAAGTAATAGATCGTATCGTATTTGCGGCTCGCCGAGGCAGGGGAACGCCACACGGACCATTCGCTCAGTGCCCAAAGATCAGGTAACACAGCCAAATGCCTGCAGAGCTCCAAAAACTGTTTGGCATCGTCGTGAACGCGCTGCTGCCACAGTTCACGGTCAAATGGTTGGAGCACCACTTGGGCTGCCTGTCCAATTTCTATGTCCTTTACACTGACAATTGGTCGACACAGCAGAATGCCAACTTCCTCGAAAGTCTCGCGTATGGCCGTAAGACGCAAAGATATGTCTCGCGTGAAATTGCGACCCTGGCTCAGTAGCCATGGTCTGTCCGTACTTTGCTGACTGTTAAGCAGATCCAGTTGGTCTTTTGTGACGCCACATTTGTGTAAATATGTTAACCAATCTTCGGATTCATCAGCTTTCAAGTCAAAGACGCCGCCCGGAAACACACAGTGGTTAAGTGCATAGGACGTGTGTTCCGTACGCTTGATCAGCAAAAGCTGTAATGGATGATATGCTCATTAATGTTTACATTATTTATATTTTGTATTTTGTTTTTACGCTATAGTCAAACTCCTCTTTGGGCGTGAACGTCTGTCTGCCGGCAAGAATTAAGCTGGCCGATGGTCTGTACTCCATCTGGCTTCTGTCCGCAGTTGTCATATTGTTAACAGACAACTGAACTTGCCTTTCAAAATCATTGCCAACATTTTTCACCTTTGCACCGCAAATCGTGAGTTCAACAATAGAAGGAAATAATTGATGACACTATCGGTACAATCGATATCATGATCACGTGAGGTCAGCAGTAAAAAAAATTAATTGATGGCACCATCGGTGCAATCGATAATTTTGAAGAAAACACAAACAATTATCATGATCGATAAGCTATTTATCGATTAACGTTGGTGTTTTGTTATCAAAATTATGTTGAAGCAAGTGACAACCAAATTACGTCAATCTGCTAGCTTAATACTCCTGGCCAAGGATAAAAGTGCAGCGCCCTCAAATTACGATTACAATGTGTGTAAATTATTTAATGATTTATATCAAATTCTTATCTATTTCTGTGTTTGCAGGCACTTCTGTTCACGCGGAACTCTAAGTCCAGTTTCATGCCGGACTCGTCCGTCTTTCCAGGTGGTGTGTGTGAAAAGACGGACAGCTCGCCAGCTTGGTTGTCGCACTTTCAACGTCACGACACTAGCGCCGTCAAGTTACAAGAGTTTTGCAAGCGTTTGCAGACCTCTCCGTTGAACCCAAAGGATCAGAGCCTAAACTCGTAAATAAAAAATGTTTATAGATCTTAGATTGTTTGTGTTTGTCCGTTTGTCCGCCTTTCCGTCAGTTTCCATTCAAACTGGTCTCTTAGTTAAGTTATATATCATCGGACTACTATGTAATATAGCTGCATTAGAAAACGATCATTGCAATTGTATAAAATCTTCGTCTTTCCGAAGAAACCCTTTTCTTGTTTTTAAACAATTAACTCTTTATAGGGCTTTGTCGATGCGTTTGACGGCTCTACGCGAAACCTTCGAGGAAATGGGCATATTGCTGTGTCGGGATCGAAAGACTTGGACCAGTACCGAGGGATATGGACAGTTTAACGAACAGTTCGATCGCAAGCACTGGCAGCATGTGGTGCACAATGATGCTAGTAAGTTTCTTACGCTTTGCGAGGAGTTGGAAGTACTGCCAGACCTGTGGTCGCTGCATGAATGGTCCGCTTGGCGCACACCATCCACGTTCACGACGCGTTTCCAAACTGTCTTCTATTTGACAGCACTCAAAGATCAGCCCAACGTGCTCACTGAACCCAATGAGGTTCAAGGCTATGCCGTAAGTGCAAGTCAAGAGATCTCTTATTGTAGTAGCTCCTACTGATTTATATTATCGATATAGTGGCATTCACCATTAGACTATCTACAGCGGGCATTGAGAAAAGAGATTTGGCTGCCGCCACCACAGTTCTACGAACTGTCGCGATGTCTTAACTTCCAGTCGCTGGAGCAACTGCGTCAGTTTGCCCAGCAGCGGGAAAGCAAGGGATACGTGCTGACACATCCTGTGCTGTACAAATGCACAGATGGTTTGGTGCATCTGTTTCCTGGCGACGATATGTATCCTGCCAATCCTGACGCAAGCTCCGAAAGAATCGATACGGGCATGTCCACGGAAGCATTTCGTGCTCTGGCCAAAAAGAATTTACATCGTTCAGAGCAAAGGAATCAGCACAAGACGCAGCTTATCATTAACTTTAATCCTGCCGACGGACAGGTCAATCCAATTGATCCACGTACGTTGTAATTTAGCTGTTACCAAACAATTTATTCTTTCTCAAATTGGAAAATGCAGCAAAAGTTTTCTAAAAGTTTGCAAAGAACATAAACTAGAGTTATTGTAAAAATGGTATGTTATTTTTATAAATAATTATAATAGTTGTAAACTATAGCGAATTTTAAATCCACAAATACTTTTATTGATATATTGCGTAAAAAATAGACAATATAATTCAACTATAAATTAAAATGAGGCTAAACATAAGAGAGAATTTATTAGTTAAAAACACAATGTAATTTAGCATTTCGTTTCTGCCACAAATTGGAAAATGTTTTGAAAGTTCACATAAATAATTGCACGATGTAAATAAATTTAAATCAATAATAATAATACTCTTATTAACATTGTAGATATTTGAACAGATTATTGTCTAAAATAGAAAATGTGAATATTAATTAGAGGCTCAAAATAAAAATGTATTTATTAGGTAAACACAAAATGCAATTGTTATTAATTGCAGTAAAAGGGAATTAGTTAAGAAAACTATAAATTGCTAAATGTTATCTCAATTATTTGTACTTCTGTGTTCATTATTTAAGCTGTTCTCAACTACAAACAACAGGTATATTTTTAAATTCGACAAATACTTTAATTAACAAGTAGATAATTGAACAGAGTATTGTGTGAACAATAGAATGTAACATTTAACTATAAATTATCATAAAAGTCTATACTATATATGAGTTAAAGCAAATAGCAATTGTCAATGGCAAAGAAAGGGAATTAGCTAAGAAAATAATGAAATTCTATTTCTGATCCTTGCCGTACCAGAGCTGGTAGAGATAGGAAGCTTCATCGGCATTGGTATAGCTGCTACCATAATTCGACCTCGACGACGACTTGGAAGTATGCTTGTTGCTGCAAGAAAGAGTATTACATTTTTGACAAATTGTTAACTAAGTATTAAACCTACCCGTAATCGGTTATGTGGCTAGAATCATAATAATCCATATGTGATTTCTTGGGCACTTCGTAGTGATCTTTCTTCTGATGTCGCTGACATTTCTTGCATTCCTCCAGCGAACGTTCAATGTTCTTTTGCGTGCTCAGCAGCACGCCCAGCTTGTTGTCAATCTGCCAGGTGGTGGTGCCAACCTGTTGGACAGTCTCGCCGATGGCCGACAGTTGAAACTGCTGTGAGATGTTAAGGGAGCGCACTCCCTGCTCCAGCAACTGAACTTTGTTGGCAGTAATGCCACTCAATGCAGCCAGCTCGTCCAAATAACCGATCTTGTTTTCGATGTGCTTCTGGGAGACCTCTAGTTTCTTGGCCGTTTGTCCCAGGGTCACCAGCTCCTTGAGCACCGATTGCTTAAGCAAACTGTCCAGTCCCTCAATGTGATCATGCACTGATTTGGCCACCCCGTTGAGATCCGTTTCATATTTGCTTTGCTTTGCATCCACCTGGATTAATACATGCTTGATCTCTTGCTGTGTTCTGCTCAGGCCAAGTATGGCGTAATCTGTGCGATTCACTGCGGTTTTTATGCAGCTCGTTAGATTCCTTAACCCTTCGGCAGTCGACTTGAAATTGTTCACTGTGAGTTTCTCCAGGTTTTTAACTCCTTCCTCCACGTGTCCAATTGCCGACAGCTCTTGGCCAATTGACTTCAACTTGCTCTCAATACCCTTCTGTGCGTTGCTAATGCTATAAGCCTTTTTGTCCAAGCCTTCGAGAGTCTTGGTGTTATTCTCCAACATGCGACGGATCTGTGAGTCACCCGGACACTTCTCAGCTTTAGCAGTTGCTTGCGGCTGGAAAATAAATTAAATTAAGTAATTAAATGTACTAAATAATGACAGCCCTTGGTTACCTGCTCCTCCGCAGCAATTACAGCGCCGAGGCAGACGATTAGCACCAATATTTGACTCTTCATTGTTTGACTGTGTTCCCAAAACTGCTTTTCGGTGTCATGGGTTACGGTTTAAATAGTAATAGCTGCCACCAAATGGCGCGTGACAGGTCTTCATTGGGTTAATCTGTCGTAGTTCTTGGAACTTAGTACATGTTCTTCATATTCTATTTGATAATAGTTAGAAAATGGGCGCTGGGCCAAGTTTTTAAGCTGCATTATAACATGTGCAGCCATTCGGACCATTCTGACATACATATTATCTTTAAGACTGAATCTTAAGTCGACCCCATGTCTTATCAAACTAAAATGGTTCAACGACTCTTCAACTGAGAACGAAAAAGTGAAAACATTTCTGAGAGTCACGTCTAAACATTGTAATGTAACAGTTTATAAATAGTATATTCGTAGCGCCTGTTTAGTCAAAATAAACGTGCCAAATTATGGAATTTTCGGTTACTCATAATCTGTTATTGAATTCATTCATTAAGCCGTACTTTGGTAATATTCTAAATGTTCTTTTTATTGAGTTTGGTTTTAAATTAACCCAACATTATTCAACGAATTCCATGGAACTTTAAAAATATTTTGTTTTGGTTTCTTGGCGTTTACTTTTCTTAAACTGAGTCTGAAACTTAAACCTTAAATCAGCTACTGTATACCCTGCATCCAGCTTATACCCTGTGTATATTTCATCATATTTTTTCACCAGTCTTTATAATTTAATAATATTTTCTTCACTTCCCAAAGAAATTTTTGCGGCAATATTTCTAGAAATAAGAGACTGATATGGGATTAAATCTATGTTGCTCAAAAAGATAAGTAATATATATTAAATATACTAAATACAATTTATTTAATTTATTAATTTATTTATGTATTATACGTGCGATATTAAATCTACATACGAACTAAATTACAATTTATTTTTTTAATAAATGTAAGCGAAAAGAAGACGTCAAACAAATTATTAAGTGCTATAATATTATAAAATAAAGTTTTAATTTAACATTCAAATTAATGAATATATAATTTAGACTTTTAAATTATTTACTTTATTATTTATGAATTACTTCCAATCGTTACAATATGTAATTTCTACTAACAAGCATTATTTTGTATACTGAAAACTACAGCTATAATTTATCGTATTATAATTTATTCTAATGAAATATCAGTATATTATTAATTATGGATTAAGGAATATTTGTAAATCTTTGTAGCACACATTGAGACTAAGATACTTACCATGTTTGCCAAATCTCAAGTCTCTAGCTATAAAACTGCTCCTGTTATCAGCTTTTTCGAGTTATAGGCGAAGGGGGCGTGGCATCGCGATGAAATTTTCTGGACACATTAAGCCCAAGCCTTTTATCATGTGTGCCAAATCTCAAGTCTCTAGCTTTAGCATTGCTTATGTTATGATGATTTTTCTAATTTTAAAACAAACGGGCTTTGATATCGAAAATTAAAAATAAAATTGATCTGCGTATGATATTAAGGAACCTACATTCCAAATTTGAAGTCTTTGGCTCTTATAGTTGCTGAGATCCATGCGTTCAAACAGACGGACGGACGGAAAGACGGACAGACAGACGCACGGACAGACAGATGAACAGGTGTCAATCGACTTCAGTTGCCTCCTTCTGCTTGTTACATACATTCACACAAATTTATTATACCCTTTTTTGCCAACTTTTAATGGGCACAGGATCTAAAAATTATTACTTTATTCAACATTTATGGCAAGGATTCAGAAAACCCCAATAACGAAAGCGAAATGAGTGTCGTAAGTTAACAATAACTTATTAAAGCAGCAACTAAAATACATTTCACTGAAGAATTATCTAGTAAGTTAACTACAGAGCTATAGAACGTAATCACAAAATTATCTTAAACTCTTAGATACGTTCGATACGCTAGAATGAGATATCCAATGTTTGAGAGATTAACAAAGAGTGGTCTGTTTGAAATGTCTGCAAGTAACAAGCCAGAAAATACAATTTTGAATTGTTGTTCTAAATAATTAAATAGTTTTATTGTATGAATTAAAATTGTACTATAAAGGAAATACAAATAAATATATTTATATTTCTAAGAAGAACTTGGACTATGAGGTGGGTTGTGCTTTAATAACTTTCCGATTGTGCGTCCACGGTATACCAGGATATTGGTTGACCAGGTTGAGTGCCTTGTTGTTGGTATTGCTGGGCATAGGATTGTGTTGGTACGCTGCGAGTATTGGCTGAATATTGTTCCTGTGCACATGGCTTTGGGCTAGGAGTAGGTCTCTTGCGGGTTGTAGCTGACTGACTAGACTTGGGCTTAGTTGCTGGCACGGACTGGTAGCTGGTGGCAGTATCCCATGGTAGAGGTGCCTGCCAGGATACGGCATGTCCAGTGCGGGAACCATAAGAATTATAGCTGGCGTTCGACGACTTGGCAGGCTTCGGATTTGGCTGAGGAGCATTGGCATAGGCACTGGCGTAAAACGAAGCTGCAAAATGTATGAACGTATTTATTATAATAAGCTGTATTAAAAATTGGGATTAAAGCATACTCTGCGGATTCGGACGCTTGACGCTCCAGGCCTGCACTACATCCACCTGTTTGGGTGACTGTGGTCGTTGATGGGTTTGTGAATAAGCGGCGGAGGTATCCGGTATAAAGTATTGCGACGACGAACGTTTCTCACACGCCTCCAAGTCCAATTCAATGCGCTTCTGGGATATTATCAGTTCGCGCAGAGCGCTCTCAATGTGCCAGGAATCCAGTGGCCTGAGTTGCCTCACGGCAGATGTGAGAAGTGAGAGTCCTGCGTTTTGGGTGCGGTTCAAGCTGCAAAGCTGTTCGCCAAGAGTGCTCAGCTTGCTGCTAGTCTCCTCGCTAATATCCTTAATATGTCCCAGACTCTTGAGTTCCACTTCGACATTGATTTGTGATGTTTCCAGGCTATCGAAGGAACACTGCAGTCCATTGAGCTGTGGCAGAACAGCGCGTGTTATCAATTTGGTCAGATCCAAGATGTTATTGTCAATGCTTCGGGCATTCCGGAGCACATGTTTCTGGTACACTTCCATCTTCTGTTCCAGACTAATTATTTGTCGCTTTGTCGAGAGCTGCAACTGTGCCAGGCCAAATAGGTCCTTGGACAGACGCTCCGTGTGCAGTCCAGACTGGAGTGTTATGTTATTCAATGCCTGCAAGACCACTACTGACTTAATATTAAGCAATTGATTTAACCTCTCCAAGAGTTCCTCCACGTTTTTAATGGCAAGCAGCCAAACTTGTTGTTGGTCAATTCCAGCTTTGATTTGATTGTTTGTCGCGTTAATGTGACTCATTATGAGCTTGGTGTCGACTAGTTCCTTGGTGTTCTCTGACAGCAGCTCCTCGATGCTTGTACCATAGCAGGCATAGATGCATCCCAGCCATATGATTGCTACAAAAATTTTCATTTTACTTTAGATGTCTTGGAATGGAAACTGTAAGTGGAAGTGCCCAAATGTAACTATTACTGTCCCTTAAATACGCTCACCATTCCCGTTGCACGTGATTGAGCGCTTTTAAAGCTATCTACCAACCGCCAAACGCTCATTATTTTGGTTGTTTTTGCTGCTGTTTGCTATAATCAACATTTGCCGCTTTGTAGTTTTGTTTTGCCGTTGTGCACGACTTTGAAACGGTAGTGTTGATAAACTCATGTTCGGCGACGTTAGGAGATGGGCAATATTTACGCACAAGTAATTGTCCCTGTGATGACATGTGATACATGCGTACCTTTGATATACTACATACATGTTTATACCCTGTGCCCATTATTTAATATACACTTTATATTAAAAATTCTACCAGCAGACACAGTCACTGAAATTTGTCACAGTCACATCTTTCGCTTTCACACAAATATCACTATGTCGCGCATCTCTATTAGGAACAAGAAGTACCGATAAGGTACCGATAACCGATTGCTTGTCGCTTTGTGGGCACTGTCAGCTGTCAGCAATCTACCATTCAGCTGTTTAAGGTACAGGTAAACAGGGTGGTATCACATTGTTCTAGAAAGAACAACCAACATATTGTGAATAAATAAATGCAAGATTTGTATGCATGAATTTCGTGTGACTACCTAACAATTTGCATCTCATACATACAGACGCGCAAATCGGAAAGGCGAAGAAAAAGCTGGCAGAAACGTGTGCTAAGTTCAATATAATATTTCGCAGCGGAAAAAGTGAACATTAAGTATGGAGACTGAAAATACAATGGAGGCTGATGCAACAGTCGAGTCATCATTTCTGGCATCCGCATTTCGTGAGATCTTCTACAGTCCCATGAATCTGGCCCTGCTGTCCATCATTTGTTTCCTGGTCTATAAAATAGTACGTGACCGCACCGAGGGACCGGGAACTCGAGACCCGCAGCAACAGGCGGAACCAGAGTTGCCAAAGTTGCGTCGCGACTTTACGATCAAGGAGCTGCGTCCCTATGATGGCAATCAGCCCGATGGTCGTGTATTGGTCGCTGTAAATGGCAGTGTCTATGACGTCACCAAGGGAAAACGTTTTTATGGCCCAGGCGGACCATATGCAACATTTGCCGGACGCGATGCATCACGTAATCTGGCGACATTCAGTGTGGTGCCCAATGAGAAAGAAGACTACGATGATCTGAGCGATCTTGGCGCCATGGAAATGGACTCTGTGCGCGATTGGGATATGCAGTTCAAGGAGAAATACGAATATGTTGGCAAATTGCTGCGTAATGGTGAACAGCCGACAAACTATGATAACGAAATCGATGAAGATGATGACAAACCTGATGCTGACAAGAAAAGCGATTAGACGTGGAAAACAGGCAGTAATGATGACTAGCACAAAGAGGAGACCACTTGAAAACTGTTTTCATATATCGAACAGCTTTGCAATCTAGTTACATTCCTGCACACATACACACTCCCTCTTTCTCACACCCACACCCACACACACACACACACTCATACTACTACATTGGCACAGGCAACCTGTAAAAACATTTAGAATTTAGTGTTAAACTCTATACTAGGATTTATATGTATGTTTCTAAAAACCAAAAATATTAAGTTGGTATAAAATCAAAATTGTGCACCAAAAAAATAATCCTATCAAAATTTTATGTATACATATAACAAAGTGCCAGTTAAATCTTTTGCTTTAAATCAAGGGTTAGACTACGCAAAATAAAACCAGAAATACATATATATGTACGAGTATATGGCATAGTGTTGATTACAAAATAAATATACATATGTATTTGGGATGTCTGTGTGCAATTGTTTATTGTTGTCGTAAAGTAGGCAAATGTGCCAAGTTCACGTATACTTATACGCGGCATGCCCATTTCTGATAACTACGCTTGTTATCAATTAGTAATCGGCCTGAAGAGTAATCATGCAATTATCGAAAAGCCATTAGAAATAATCGTTTAACTGCTACAGTCGACAAATGTTTTATTATATTTAATCAAAAATAGCTAAGTTAATAAAATAAATGACGAACGACAACAACAACTTTGAGCATTGCAATATAAATCTAACTACAGAAATCAACAGGTACATGGTAAACTATTACGAAGGTGACATACACTCATCCACCGCAGCCTCTTCTTTGAGTACAGTGTTGCCAAATTAGCTATTTTATAGCTAGACTGAGATTAAAGTTGGAAAAGCTAGAACATTTATAGAAAGCTAGTAATATAACAATTCGAGTTTGTCAGATATCTACAAAATAATTAAGAAAAATCAATAAACATGGGCAGTAAACAAATTAATGGCAAAACAATTAAGTATTGCATTTGTGTATTGTATTAATATTGCATTTTTATTTTAAATTGAAGTTTGAAGTACATCAAATGCACAATACATATAATATGTTAGCTATTTGTAAATACTATTTTTAATACAAGTTCTGGTAACACTGCTTAATTATCTATTTTATTCAGTAGGGCAGCGGAATTCGTAGTGGAAAGAGCATAGATTAACATACATATGAGTGAAATAAAACTCATTGTGGTGAAATAAATAAATACGAGAGGTAGAGTGAATACGTCACTCAAGGTAGTTTACTATAAGGTGACGTATTCATCACAATCCTCTTAAGAGGCCCATTACTTTATCAGTATGCAAGCAAACGTAGTCGTTGCGCACGAATGCTTAAATTATTTAAGCAGCCTTAATAAAACGGATTTCGTCACCTTATTGTAATTCATTATGTTGTCACCTTGTATGTATGTACCATGGCTGCGTTTGCTATCGTTTTGTAATCGATAAGTTATTGTTAAGTTATCGAATTTGGCTGAACACAATCGTTTAACTGCCGCAGTCGACTAAAGTTTTGTGATAACAAAAACGAAAGAAAGCTAATAAATAAATAAATAGTTAATAAAACAAAATGACCACCACGAAATGGAGAACTTCAGCGAGCCTCATTTTGGTGTCGCCGAGAACAACAACTGGCGAGGATTACAATGTAAGTTGAATGCAATTAATAATGAAGATCAACAGGTGCACTGAATTTGATTTTTTTTTATTATTATCTTAGCTGCTTATGCTTAAGCGTAGCGATGCCACGGCACTAGCACCAAATCATAGCGTTTTCCCCGGTGGTCTGCTGGATACGGAGGGAGATGAAAGTGTCGCCTGGCTGGAATACTTTGATCAATTTGGCGTCCCAGAAAAACAACTGCGTCGTCTGGTGTTGATTAGTGATCATAGACCTGGATTGTTGGCGCCCCAGGGCACTGGCTGCTATGATCGGTTCTTTAAGCGTTCGAAAATTTGGGCACGGTCAGTTCAAGGTACAAACAACCAATATAATATAACGTCTAATCATTATGCCACATCAGAGAGATAACACTTCGTTTAACGGCACTGCGCGAATGCTTTGAGGAAGTTGGCGTTCTTTTGTGTCGCAACCGCGAGCAACTGGCCCAACTTGATGAAGATGCTCTGCCCGCGCAGTTCCGGCAAAACTTTGATCGCGAATCGTGGCAACGGCGGGTGCACAACAATCCCAGTGATTTCCTGGCGCTGTGCCGGGAACTGCAAGTGGTTCCGGATCTTTGGGCGCTGCACGAGTGGTCGGCTTGGGCTAGCCCAGCACTTATCAAGAAAGGGTGAGTTTGATGATCGTAAGGTTTTAATTAAATTTTATCCCTTTAAAATCCCATAAAAATACCTCTACTACCTATAGTAACTGTCTAGTGACAAAAGCGTATTAAAGTCCCAAAAATTCAGATATACAATTTGGTGATGAAATATATAATATTTAATATAATAGAAACACATTGTTCAAAAAGGTAAAGCTTCTTTGTAGCTTTTTGCGCTGTGACGAACATATATCTGTAGTTCTGTGCTTTGCTAACTGTATAGGTGTTAATTTAAGCAGCTATAAGCGGTTTTCTGCTAATCTATTATATTATTAATTGCTTATGATAGCGAATAAGTCTACAATATTTCATTTGCGCATATCTGCTTCTATTCGACTTCCATATCGCATGATCCAGTTAATTTACCATTTTCCTTGTATATATTGGTATTCATTTATCGCACGCCAATACAGCATTCTTCATAAGTTTCAAATAAATAAAACAACCCACTCTAACTAAACGAAAATCAATAATAATAGGCTATTACAAACATATATAATAATTTATTTTTAAATAGCGAAGATTTAATGTTTTTAAATTAATTAGACAAGTCGTTCCAAAGTCTAACTGATGCGTATAAAATTGTTTCTCTTATTTACCAACTATGTTACCAAATAGACTGTGGAATGATATATTAATTTTAAAAATATATATAATACTATATTAAAGGCAACAGTTAACACATATTTGTCACTGTCATTTTAAGTGGTATAGTTGCTATTTAGCAACTTATTACTTAATTTGTTGGGTAAATATTTTTGTTTAGCATTTAATTCTCTTAGTAAGCCATAGGATCGCCAAAGTGTTTTGTTGATGTGGTCATTTCAGGTAATAGTTTTGTTAATAGTAAAGTTCAAATTCCGATACTTTTAGGCATACTGCAAAAGAGAATTTCTAAGCATTAGTTTATCTAAGCTGTTACAAAGGAGTGCAAATTTAAGTGCATTTTGGTTTTTGTTAATATTATACTTAGCATATTTCTTTTCGCCCAAATATCTAAACATTAATTAATAAGAGACATAATATATGTAATATATATAATATATGTACTTGCAGTCACGAGACGGTTTTCTTCATGGCCTTCTTGAATACGCAACCCAGCCTGCAAGTAGAGCCCACTGAGGTCAAGGAGTGTCTGGTAATATAAAATCCTGCTATGTTATATGCTAAAAACTAATCGTAATCTCTACTTAGTGGCGTTCTCCCATAGAACTATTGAGCTTGTTTCGTTATGGAAAACTTTGGTTTCTGCCACCACAAATCTACGAGCTGTCGCGACTGTTGAACATTCGGGATTATCACAAGCTGCTAGAATTTGCGGTGCAGCGAAGTAAGCTGGGTACCACTTTGTATTTGCCTGTTTGCTATAACTGCACCGATAGTATGGTATACGTATTGCCAGGTTAGTTTTGGGATTTCGACGTAGTTCGCAGCTAACCAATTGATTTTTTTCACATGCAGGTGACGATTTCTATATACCCGAACCACACTTGGCCACGGAATTTATCAGCTTTCCAGGCACAGCAGCAGATTTTAGATCCCGCTCTAAATGTCTACATCGCTATGAATCTGTTGATCCAACTACAACAAAAATGTACTTAAATTTCAAAACCTTGAATGGACATCTGGCGCCCCAGAACTTACCCATCGAGCTGCATAAACTTTAACTGATAGTGTTTTTAGAAAAAATACTTTTAAGTGCTATACTTCAGTTCAGTTAAATATAAACTGATTTGGCAATTTGCACAGAAAGGTCCATCGTGACTAAAAAGTTAATTTTGATGTATTATAATGGCTATTAAATAACAGCTTTCTTGCAACATCCAGAGGCGCATTAAAATGCAAAGAGAAGCTTTCATTCCTGATAAATATGTTTGTTAATTGTAAAACATAAATTACTTTAATTTATACATTGATCGTTATCTGGAAATTAACTTATAATATTAGAAAACATACTATAAAAAGATTTATAAAAGAAAGCTCGCTCAATTTAACAATTTTAAGACGAAACCAACAGTAATTTATTAACGTTACACCAGCGCTTATATTTGTTTTTAAAATTTAATCAAAGGTAGATTCTTTTTTAATTAATTACTAGTCAGTTATTTCTTTTTATTGTTTTTGTTATATTTTGTAGTAAGTAACGTCATGCAATTAATGAAATTAAGTGTTTTATATATTAATGATGAAATTTTTAAACATATTTTTATGTCAAAATAACTTTCAGTTAGTTAATTGATACTTTTACTTGATATTAAGAAAATGGGATTTAAAGGATAACATTTAAAACGAAACTAACTATATTAAATATTTAAAATTATATTTTTAAAACCAAATAGTTATTAAGATTATATTATAACAATGGGAAAGGGATTTTTCATTTATGAAACAAGTATATATAAGGGTTTTAATAGAGTGATAAATTGACGGAAGTTAATTATAGAAAATATGTATATTAAATTTGCTATAAGTTGTTGAAGAAATATATATTGTTCTATATCAATTCAGAGCTTTATTGGACTTATCTCTATTTATCCCTCAACCGCGGTCCATCAATAACTTAAGCTTCATTGCGGTGTCGGTCATTGGAGTCCAAGGAAAATGCGACCGCTGCTTAGCATAGATAAGAAATTCTTAATGTGACCCATAAATGGAAGACGCTACAAATTGTTGCTTGAAATGATTTTAAGCGGATTTGTGGGTCGCGCAGTGCTCATCAAATTATGAACTTTAAGTGGAATTGTATAAGCAATGTTTTTAATTAAAAAAAAAATTTAGTTTAAGAGTAACATAAGTTAGCTTTAGATTGAAACTGTCGAAAGGATGTTGTTCCCCAAGTCCACTTCAACTCGTTGTGTGCACATCAAAAGCGCAAGCCTATGCATATTCAAATCCAGAAATATGGTAGGTATTGGGGGGTTCAACTCAAGGACAGCCGAGGGTTCTACGTGAAACCGCAAATCAGACGGAGGACATAATTTCATCCCATTAAGAATGCATTTAAATCACTTTGTGGTTCATCCTCCCCGCCTTCTTCAATACCGCCACCTGCCGTGTGACTTTATGCGCTTTACTGCCAGCAATCTGCCGCCTCGTCCTTTGCAGACTGCCTTGTTTCCCTCCCCCCCCATTTGTTTTGCGTTTAAAAATCAAAAACTCAACGAACTTCCCCCCAGTGCATGAATGGTGCGTGTCTGGGTAACTGTTTGTTGTGTATTGTGCCAGGCACAACCCTCCAGGCAGCTTAAGACTGAGATGAGTGTGTCCGGTGGGGGGCTGGGGGGTTGGTTGTCTGTGTCGGTAACAATTACTTCGTTTAATTTAACCTTTTGTGGGTTTTCCGGCGTTTATTGTTCTTGCCGTAAGAGTTCGGTGTGTTCATTTAATATCGATTAATTATGCTATTATGTTCACAGCAAGTTATCATTATCAAATAACCATTCGGAGACGCTACAGTGGAGTATGCTCGACTGTTATATGTTCAGTACTCGTAATTTGCCAACAAAATTACAGCTACAAACACAACTACAATTTTCAGCTTAGTAATCTAGTTAATTCAAAATAAATAAATAGTTATACAAATATAACAATAATTAAAAAAATATAACAAATGTGAAGTAAAAATCAATATTTACGACGGCTGGATTCGATCTTCTTGTGAATAATATTAAATTAAATATCTTTTCTGTTTATTAACCGATTGTAATGAGAAAACGTTCGCTGATATTTAGGCGATAGCTTAAAAATTGCTTTTGAATATTCTTAAACTAACTTAATCTAGTTTGGTTGATGTAGCGGACAGACAGACTCGACTGTTGATACTAATCAAGAATATATAGATTTTACAGGGTCGGAGATGCCTTCTTCTGTCTGTTACCTACATTGGCAACAAATTATAAGCCCTACTATCCTGTAGGTACAGCGCTAATAACGTTGGCAACACTATTCCGATTAGTTGGCAATGTCACCTGTTCTTAAACGTAGTATATGTATGTATATGTGTGTGTGGGTGCAAAGCTGCTCATAAATTAGAAAATAAATTAAAATATGCGGCAAACGTCGCAATGAGTTATGAGCTCCTAGCTGGTTGCTTCTAAAGCCGCTTAAAATGTAATAAGACGCACGCCTCGCTTGGCAAAATTATTCCTGTCCGACAGGTGGAGCAGTTTCTTGATTTATCTATGTATGCAGCAAGCGATGGCAGGCGCCTTGAAAGACAAGGCGACTTAACACCCCACCTTTCATTCCCTCTTCACGTTGTAATTGAATTTTGAGCTCATTTTCATTTCCGTTTTCAACATAATGCTGATTTACGTGGTCCACTGTGGTAAATGTGAAGTAAATGTGGAATTGGCTTATTAATTGCCTGCCAGGACAGGCTAAACTCTAATGCACATCACGTACTTCTGCTTTTGTCAAAGCAAAGCCCAATTATAGTGATTATTGTAATAGGCGGACTAGAGTTGCCAGAGCTGCAAGTGACATGAATACCAACAAACTGTTATAATAATCAATAGGACATCAAGTTCGAAGTAATTGGCAACTCGGCGGACATTGACAACCATTAATAAAAACGTCGCCGCAGACGACTTCCCACGGGTATAACTAAACACACTTGTAACTTGTACGAGCAAGAAACACTTCTAACCACAGTTGGAGATTTATTTTTATTGTGTGCATTGTTTGCACTCGACTTGAACATGGGCCACAGCTCCCACTGTTTTCGGGTGACTAAATGAGTATTACCGCAATAAATCGCCGCAATTCATTTGCGGGTGGCCAACCCTTAAATCAGCACCAAAAGCAAAGCAGCTGCAAACTGTTGATGAGCCCACACACCCCCGCAGAGGACCACTCGACAGACCGTGAACCTGTTACGGCATTTTCTCAACTCGCATGTCAAATTGCCACTGGGGACCAAGGAACTGAGGAACTAAGAACTCGGGACTCTAAGCGACCCAATTGCCGGCAGCTTGTCGAACAAATTGCATCAATTGACTTGCGTGTTGAACATAATGGCAAGTTGTGGGTTGGTGTCGACAGTTAGACTAATGTGCTACACGATTTTCTAATGATTTCTTTATTTTGTGGCTTTTATTTACTGCTTTTGCGACTGGCAGGTGTCGATTGTTGAAGTTTCATTGATGTCGTGGTCGTTTTCGCATGAAAGCAATATTTGATAAGTAGCCAAGCGATCGTTAGATTGATAGCATCGTTTTCGCACAACATATCGCACACAAAATCGATAAGTATCGATGCGATCGTTTCAAAATGCTTTAATTATCTATCATGTAACACCTGTCAAAAAAGTTAATATAGTTTTCTGGTGAACGCTTTTAGGCAAAATCAATGGTACCATTTATTTTAATGTCAATTCTGTATATTTTTTTAAAATAATAAATAAATAAAAGAATCTTCTATCTGAAATTAACATATTAAATCAGAGCACTTCAAAAGCCATTTTCTTTCAAAATAGATACTTGTTTGTATTTTTTGTTGACAGGCAAAATAACAAAAATAAATTCGTTTCTCTTTCATTTCGATCTTCATAATTTCGAATTATTATACATTACATAAAAAATTAAATTAATATTTTTAATAACAAAGCATCAAACTATTTGGGTGATGGATTTTTATCTATCAAAATCACATAATGTAAACATCGGCGGAACAATGATATTCATCATATCAGCGGAACAATCAGTAAAATTCCATCTATTTTCTCTAACACATCGAGTGCTCTGCTGAATGCGTCCATTGATTTCATTGTTATCGCTTAACAGCAATATCGATAATTATCGATGCGATCGACTTTGTTTTCGATCAATTTGTGCCAATTGGACATACGAATACCGTAAGCTGCTGCGTTTTAACAACATAACATTAGATGTGAGATGCAATGGTAGGAAACAAATGTGCAAGCAATTTGCAGGTATTGTGTGAGCATGCATATATAATACACATAATGTAATGAAAGTCCTTAACATATGCACACATACATACATACTGCATTATGCATATGAATGTATGTATGTAAATCTAGCTGCAATTCTATACATGTGCATATACATATGCACATACCTAGATAGTCTGGAATTTGTTCATATATTTCAATATATATATATAAATATGTAGGTACATATGTCTGCTTGCCACAAAACATAATTGAATAAAAGCTCGCATTGCGAGAGCAAGCGCGAGAGAGTTTTGCACGCACACAAACGCACTGAGGGCGTTACTGTTTTTGTAAAATATGAATTATGCGCTTGCTCCATTATATGTATATTTGTTGTTGCTTTTTGCTCCTTTTGCGTTAATTTCTATCACTCCCTTTGTGTGCGTACGCCTCTTTATCTTTAGTATCTTTACACCTAAACGGCAGCCGTGTCCGCCATTATTGCGCTTTACGTTGCAGTTGTTGTTGGTGTTGGGATTCGTCTGTTGTTCCTTTTCACCCCACCCCAAGTCAGCCCCTACTTCTTGTACCACTTGTAATTCATTTTCCAGTCTCGGACCTGCGCAAAAGCAATGCTGGGAAACATTTTTTTTACTGCTGGATATATTGGGGTAGGTGGTGTCTCCTGATGTCTCCTCTCCCTCCCGCTGCAACCGTTGACTGGCATTATGTTGTCACGGATTTCAATTGCATTCCACGGAAAGGCGACAAACACACACACACACACACATACACGGCTTGAACATTTGTTTCTCATGTGCAAAATTGCAATTTTGTTAGCGGCGGCGTCGCCGTCGTCGTCGTCGTCGTCGTCGTCACTTTTATCATTTTCCCTTGTCTGTGCAAAAATTGTGACCTTGTAACTTGGTTTTAATTGCGATTGTACATGTATTTTGTTATATTTTTGTGGCGCTTTGAAAAAAAAAACAAAACTATTACAATAGCATCTGCCTCAATTTATGCCAGTTACGAATGTAGCAAACAAGGATTCAAACCGTAACCGTAAGTAAAAGCGCTAACCGGTATTAACCGATTGAAATTGGTAGCCGTAGCATAACATTTAAAATATGCGGAAATCGAAGAACAAACATTCTTCAAACTGAAATAACCGTTTAGTAACCGATATTTGTGAAACGGTTATTTTGAAATCATTAAATTTTTGTCTTTTACAAAATCTAAATCAAATCAAATCTTACTAAAGGAAATACCATTACTAGTAGTGTGAAAATCAAGGCTAGAAACCTCAAAGATGTTGATGATGGTTCGATTCGTTGGTTCTAACCGGTTTCAAGAGCTCCTTAAGCCAAGAATTTGGTTCAAAACTTGTTTAAATTGAATACAAACAAATTCTTTGAATTTCTCAATTGTTTTCAATTTTTCCTAGATTTTTTAAGCATATGTAATACTCTATATAAAATTTACTTTATTAAATTATTAAAATTATGATTTTTTACTTTTTCAAAATCAAATAATTTATATATTGAATTGACGTATTATTTTATATTTCTATATTTTTAGAAAAATCTTCGGGTAACCGTTACCAACCCAATATTAAACGATTTGCTGTAACCGGTTATCGAAATCCAAAAGATGATCATATCCGAAACCGATACTGATATCGATATTTGTTTCGATTTGATTCCCCAGTTGCAAACTCTTCAACTTGTAATAAACTTGGCCAGCTGTCGCTGTAGTATTAACCAATAGATACTTTTTGGCCACATCTAAAGAACTGGCCTTTCGACCCTTTTCAAAATCCATCCAATTTGCCTTGCCTAATGCGTAGCATGTGCGTCTCATATTTCGTCAAGACGGGGAAGCTGCAGCGGCAGGGGCAGCATTTAAGAAACCATAAATTTGACGGCAATAACGGATAAAGTATGTTTATTTCGATATTAGGCTAAGCAGCAAACGGAAATACTCGTAAAAAAAAGGGCTACAAAACGAAATGCGACATTGTCAGAGGGGGGAAACGACGACAAAGAAATTTTCAACTTTCCGACTTGAAAACTCTTTAACACTTGATTTCACTTTTTGACTATGTCATTTTGGGTGGGTGGTGCAAAGGGGGATGTGTGTCTAGTATGTGTGCGGCATATGAATATGAATTGTAATAGATTTCGATAGGCATCGACAACAACAAAAGGGCAACTTTGACAGTGAAAAGGAAAACAGCGCACCGTAAAATCCAACAAAATTGATAAAAACCAAAAAAAAGAAAAGATAACTTTGAAAATGTTTTGCAAAGCTGCTTACGGCAGATCTAAAGAAAATATTGTAAAATGTTGAAAGGAAAATTATTATGTTTGTAGAAATAAATTAATTTCTTTTCATAATGAGAAAAATAACTTAAGCTAAATGAATTTCACAACTGAAATGAAATCCCTGCAGTTGGTCAATAAATTTGATTCAATTTGAGGCTAACAAAATGCTGTCGGACTTTAAAAATATGAAAAGTTTTCGGGCAGATTGAGCGTATCCAATTTGACACTCACCCAGACAAGAAGTAAGGACAAGAGTACTAGACGAGAAGATACGCTGTAACCGGCACTAAAATACCCTAATATTTGTAGATTTCTTAAAAAACAAAACAAAACTACAATTTACAACCTAGTGCTGACTACAGTACTATAAAAATCATCAGGATAGAACGTCGTCTTCTAAAATACGTTTGCTTATATTTAAAAAAATTAACGACAATAATATATTAATAATAGAAATGTAAGTAATTCAACATTTAATATTATAAATAAATAATTTAAAAATATAAAACAATAGAAATAAAAGTATGTAGTAAATTGTAATTAAGTCATTTTGTGAATATGTGTAAATATTATTAGATTCATATCATTATTTATATAATTATGTAGTTAGTGACTAGCGACATAAATTATAAGAAATCTCTAAATGTATTTATAGCGCTGGGAATCAATGAAATAAATAAATAAATAATAATACTTCATTAATAAAAGCCTTTCTACATTTATTTATCAATTGAGCGGAATTCGTTTATGTATTTAAAATGTAAAATTAATAAAATATCTAAAAATCAGACATTTAATGCTGATCAATCATAAATACTTCTATTTTTGAGTATTTTCTTACTATGCACACAGCTAAACTACCCGGTTTTTTTCAGACTCGTCTTAGAGGGTATAAAAAAAATGAAAAATATAAAAAAATATCCAGAGGAAAGACGTTGATTTTTTACTGCTCAGTTGTCTGATATAAATTATATGGCACTTGCCACGTGTCGCTGATTGTACAACAACAGCAAAGTGTGAAAAATGCCGGCAATGGGCTCAAGGACTCTATAAAAGTATGGCCAATACGCCCCTCATCGCCCAGCATCTGCCAGTTGATGCATGAAATATATAAGTATATATATATTTTTTTTTCTTCTATTGGTTCCGAGGAAAATTTAATTCGTGCGGAAATTCAGTCAATTTAAAAGACGCACACACACACACCCAGTTGTTATACGACACAAGGACGAGAGCGAGGGCGACGCCTTCGGCACGCCCACTTTGCTAGCAGGGTTCATTGTATCCCTTTTGTAGCCGAACTGCTTAATCCGTTTTATTGTGGTAATAAAACTACAATACAAATTGTTTGAATGAGATTGAACAACATTTGAATTGAGCATGAAATGATGCCGGTTGTGACATGGTTTTCTTCATGGATTCCTTAACAATTTATCGCAGTTCTTGTTGTTGTCGATATTTATAGATTTTTTTTGTGGCATGAACAAATGACTGGTTAGTTAAAGACCAAATTTTTGGTATTTTTTGTGGTTGTTTTGCGCTTAAAATGGGCTTCAAGCTGATTATATTGTTGGATTTGTTAGGAGTTTAAATGATTATAAAAGAACTTATGGCAGTAAGGGCTCTTTTGGATACTGTTCTACTTTATTTCCCGAGAGAGAGAGCTTACGATTATTATATTCCTATTTGTGGTTTGTTAATAAATGGAATAGAAATAACCTTTCTTTTTTAAAGAGTATCAATATTTGGCTAATTGCAATCATTTGTATACCCTGTGCACCCTAGAAATGGGCAAAAATGGGTATTATGAATGGGGAGGCATATCCGACCCTATAAACTGTATATATTCCTGATCAGTGTCAATAGCCGAGTTGATTGAAACCAGTCCGTCTGTCCATCTGTATGGACTCGTCGATCCCAGCAACTATAAGAGCTAGTGACTTTGAATGTAGATTCCTGAATACCATACTCAGATCAAGCTTCAATTTCAATTTCAAAGTTTCAATATCTTACTCCCTGCCCCCACATAAATCGAAAAAAAAACTATTAGAGCCTCAAATATGAAGATAACTCAGTTTAACTTAACAAAAAGTTGAAGTATGACAAACGCTGAGCAATTTGCTGCAAGTTTCACAACGATAACGACCCGTAAATAAAGGAGATATTAAGAAACTTCCTTTAAATCCATTATTTCTCAATTGTTGGCCAGAGCAAGAGCGCATATGAATATGCCATTTGCGCAAGAGAGAGGGCATATGATAATCTGATTAGCGTTGTCGGCCAATGTGGCGCTATACATTGTGTCAGTGCTTAAATGCTGAAAGCTTTAGTGATGACAAACTGACATTGTGTCGGTGACGAAAAGCTGAATGCTACTGGCGAACGTAAAGTTTATATTGACGTTTGCTTACACACATGTTTCTTAAGAATAAGGCAGCTTAACTTAAACATTTAACAAAATATAACAATTTGGGAATAGTACGGAATTTGTTTTAAATCAATTATTTCATAATTGTTTGCCAGATCGAGCGGTAAATCCCATTAAAAATTTTCCTATACTAGAGACTGTTACATATCACTTTCTTATTATGTTTTTAAAGTATGTATTGTAATCGTTTAATTTAGATGAAACATGCAGTTATTTTCTATGACGTCTGCTTTATTTCGTCTGTATCAAACGACTGACTCTGGCACCAGTGTTGCCAACACCTCGCCACAAAAACAGGACAAAGCGACCAAAAAAAAAGCTGGAAAAAAGGTTAAATATTTTTAAAAAAAGACAGAAAACAGAACATACAAATGTTCTTGTGTTTATTTATTAATAATTCGTTTATAGCTTCGTCCATATATAACTAGATAGAGGTATAATTAAAAATGATGGACAAAAAGCCATTCAACGTCAGGAGTTATAGACAGTTTCGTAATTTAGTTTTTACTAAATTGACTTGGCTGTTTGATTAAACCAAGTATTGCGAATATTCTGCAAGTGTTACTTTTGATAAATTGCACGATTAACCGATACTTCTCGCGATATATGTCATTACGATAACACAATATCGCTGTGGAATTCAATATCACGATTTCCGGATAGGGAATGATTGGTATTTTACCGGATGAAGTAGTTAAAAACAGGACAGATCTAACCGGAAAAAGGCTGACCTGGCAACACTGTCTGGCACACACACCGCTGTCTTTCACAACTCCCTTTAGAGTGAGATCAAGCTAGGTTGATCTCCATTGTCTTAGTATGTTAAAGCGAGATAGCTACTCTATCTGGATAACTAGTGATGGGAGAAAACGCAATCTAGTGATGGTAGGGTATACAATATTGTGATGGTAGGGTTAACGGAGTATGGGAATGTTAACAAACTATCGGTATTATAAAGAAAAGAAATTAAATTGTCTTATTGCCATAAAGATTACATAAACCCAAAATAAAAACCTTTTGTTAATTTTATTCTATATGCGTAGGATACTTTGTAAGTAATCAGGTTATTCAAACTCACCAAATTTATAACTTTTACATATTCGATTTAGTATCTTGAATTTCCATTTTCTTAGTTTGTTTGACTTTTGCAGAGTAAACTCGTAAAATTGTTGCATTAATTACATTTTGCAATGCAGTCGAAAACGGCCATTAAAGATTTGATAATAAAATAACCCCCAAAAGACCAAAAATAAAGAAAAAACACAAAAAACAAGGTCAAAAGGATTCACGACACACAAAAGCGTAACCTCAACCTAGGCAATTTGCTTGACCGGTTGAGTTTCTGGTGTCGTGTATAATCTACATGTTTATGGCTATTTGCGTTTTGACCTCCGCTAAGTCAAGATAAGCCATAATTTGATTAAGCCCCATATTCCGTCTCCCTCTACCAGTTCACAATATCCATAGCCAAGGCAGGAAGTGGGAATGTGTTAAATGAATAAAAATATGTAAAGCATAATTCAAACAAGGGCTACAATGAAAGATACATTCTCTAACCCCCCCAAAAAAGGCTTATGAACATACCCATAAAACGGAATGTGTGCGCATCATAAACGGGTTGCAACTTCCCCCTGTTCCCCGTCCAAAACCCGTGGTCAGCTTGACCAAGTGTGTGAGTGTGTGTGTGTGTGCGGCCTTGTTTAACCAGCGATTATGGAAATTGTTATACGTACGGTAGCCAGGGAAGACGTGTGTCCAGGCCGAGGGTGGCGGGGAATGTCCCCAAAGATTTGTACAGCCAGATAGACCAAATGACACGTAGCCGGTCCTCGGACCTTTGGCATGGGATGAAACCCGCATAAAGTGGGCGACACCATCTAAAAAATATTTGTTCACACATGTGGGCAGAATGGATGAATGAAGAATGGAGTAGGACTACACAGAGCGAAAAAATCAAGTAACACTACAATTTAAACTTGATTTCATAACAAGTTTGAAGTATGTTAAGTCTAGAATCTTGATTTTATTTTATGTTTGGCTTATAAAGTCAGAATATCTAAATATATTCGTATTTTCAATCTTCATTTGATTACAATACAAACTTGAATCCAAAAACAACTTAAAACAAGCTGGATTGTAGGGAACCCAACCGTAATATACCCTGTAGCAGTATAGAACGCCGTTGATGTTGTAATATTCTTGTTATTTGTTTATTTTTATACCCATCCATTTGTTGAAATGTAGGTAACTGGCATAAGTAGGCATCTCTGACCTTATAAAGTATATATATTCTTGTTCCAATTTGTAAGTGAAGACAGCGTGACATTGTGGTGAAATTTACTGGACACATTGAGCACAAGATACTCATTATGTGTGCCAAATCTCAAGTCTGTAGCTATTAAATTACAATTTGCCAGAGCTTTAGCTTGATTTGTGGTCAAAGAAAGCGTGGTAACCAAAATTAAAGATAAACTTCATCTACCTGCAAATATTAGCAGTCATAGAAGACCAAGTTCAAGTCTCTAGCTCTTGACATCTCTGAGATCCTTTCGTTTATCTAGACGGACAGACAAACCGACGGACAGACAGACTGACGGACAGACAAACCGACGGACAGATAGAACGACGGACATGGCTATATTGACTCGGCTATTGATGCTAATGATTAATGTGGGTCGGCCACGCTTCCTTCTGCCAGGATATAATAAGCACCTGATACTTAATCTATGCATATTTTAGCCTTAAATTAAGATCGGGTATTCTAAGTTTAATTGTTCTTGAAATAAGTAATAAAGGATTCCAATTAGTGTAAAAATAAACAAAGACTGACTACAGAAATTATTCTGTTAAATAAACTGCAAACTTCTCAGTGGCCATCGAACAGCTTCTGATAACAGACAAAGCAAAACTATTTGGCAATTTCGAAAAACGGCAAAAAGGTTTTAAAATCTTAGTTGAAGTTTTCACGAACTTGTTCTGTGAGAGTTCCCTTTGATAAACTCGAGTTTCACATACTCATTTCTGTATATCAAGAGTTTAACTTGATTCGAAGATATTTTATATTATAATAAGATCAATATATGAAGACTACTATACTTATTATGTATACATAGTTAATTCAAAAATTCCTACTAATATAAATTTAGTACGTCCTTTTTTTTCTCTGTGTAGAACCCTGGACCATGGGCCCTGACTTTTATGTGGACGATGGTCGCTGCAGTCACGTGTGAAGTTTTCTTCTTTTTTTTGTTCTTTGCTTTCTGCCACTTGCCACACATAAATTGCATTTGTTGTAAGGACTGGCTGGGTGGCAGGGTGGAATTCTCTGCCATTTCCTTCGCTTTGTGCTATTTAAAGTAAATCAAGTCCCGAGATATCAGCGTCAAATTGGCAGACAAGTCGAAACTTCAACGGACGAACATAAAAATAATCATAAACGTTTATCACATGGAACATGGAGAACAACAAAAGAGACAAAACACAGATGAGAAACGTGAAGAGCAGACCCAGAATTTGATGAAAAGGATAACGTGAGTTTTTCACGCAGTTCAGCAAGCGAACGTGACAATCAGATGGCGAATGTTTCCTTTGTGGGTCAGCATACTAGTAGAAGATCCTTGCTGATGAAAAGCGAAAACAGCAAAAGAATAAACATGTTGGAAAAACCAAGTATATAGAGGTTTTGTGCATTGAACACAAGACTGAATTATAATAAGCAATGATATGGATATGCATACCGCACAAAGGGGTAAGAAGACTAAAACATAGAGACCTCTGAAAGAACTATACATATCCTTAGATAAAAGGATATTCTTTTAGGATAAATAACCTCAATAAGAAGTTGGAGAATGTGTGGATTTAAAGTCTATCCAATAGAGTACAATTAAGTACAAGTCTGTAATAAATACTATAATAAGGAAGGCAATTAATCTTTACATTGATCGATGTTTCGAATTGTATAGAGCAAGATTTCAAGAGTCTATAGTCCGAAGGTTTTTATTTGAATACAGTTTATATTTATAACATACCAATTATTGTATTTTCTCAATTGTTTTAAATTTTCCATAATTTTTTAAGCTGATTAAACTGTTTACTATGTATAAAAAGTGCTACCTTATTATGGTATGTAACTTAAGGTAATGTATACTTATGATTTATGATTTTATGCTACTTTTAAAGGATTAAACTCAAGGGAAACTCTTTATTTAAAATTTATTTATTTACATTTTTTAATTTAAATCTTAAATAATGACACATTATACATAAAAAAGAGCTTGTAGTTTATTAAATTATATTTCTCCCTAACCGAACATGTTTTAAAGAAAGAGTTTTGATTCGGGATCCAGTGTGAAGGATAGATAAATTTCAACTCCGATTCGGGTAGGCCCGATTTTGGTAGGTAACAAGAACAGTTAAGTCGACATAATGAAACCGATAGATCTTTGAAAATGTTACATATCCCAACATAGAATGCATAGTCTAATATGATGAGAAATCTCAATAAGTAATCAGAGGATGTGGGAAGTCTGAAGTCTATCAAATAAAGATATTAAATGGCAATTTAAACTTAACCAATCTTAAGAATTCCCTATCTTATTTACCGAGTAATATGAATATGAAAATAGGGAACTTTAATGAAGGTGATCGACGTAAAATACTTACACCCTTACTTTCAATTTCTGAGGTAAAATAAGATAATGAAAATCTAATTATTTGTTATAGCAAATTAAAATATATAATGTTAGAAATAATGCATACGTGTATAAGATAATTAAAGGATGCTTAAAGGAAATGGGATATGAAATGATATGAAAGGGGTTATCAGACTGGTAACAGCCCAGTCTGTTAACCCCTTTCGTTACGACTATTCTACAACCTGATTTGTAAATTGCACTTAAGTGTCTTTCAACTGGCAATTTCCGGTTGTAGATTGTGCGTAAATCTGGACACATTGTTGATGGAAACAATGAGCACTAAATAAAGCAATGCAAATGAATTCACCTATTCACACATGACATTCGAATGCCGAGTCAAGTTAACCACACATGAAAGACTCTACGGTTTTCTCGGCTCGCAATTAAATGTTGGCCAACTCTCAACCCCTCCAGCTACTAAACAGTCAACAGTATACGTATGTATGTATGTACATATACCCCTCGTGGTGTTTACATCAAATGAGGGTCATTAAGTTGCCCAGTTGTCGACATTTATCGATGAGAATTGGACTCTCTGTTTCTCTATCTCTATCCCTGTTGTTGTTGTTGGTTTTGTTATGTGTGCTAATCTCTTAATGCGTTTAGCGCACATTTCTATTTGCTTAATGAATTGTTACCGAATACATTCATTTCCATTCTTGTTCCCATATTCGCATTCCCATTCGCATTCACATTCATTGATTCATTTACCCAGCTCATTGCTGGGTCATTTGTCGACGTTTGTCTTTTGACTTGACTGTGGAGGGCGACTAAAGGCTAAAGTTGTTGCCTGATTTCGTAAAAAGGGGCTAACGGTCAGCCCAATTAGGCTGATTGGGGCATGGTCAGTGTCATATACGTTGTATTGGTTGTATAACAGTTAGGCACGTTTTTTTCACAGTTTAGTTACATTTTAACTAACATATTTCGAATACATTTCTCTACATTTTAGGTCGAATTTTCATGTAGTTAGTTGGAAATATGTGCCTTAAGGTTTTTATACTGTTCTCGATGTATGAGTAGATCAACATCAACACAGAGTTGAATACATCTTGAATTGTTCTAGTATACAACGTATTTTAGTTGTATGAGTGCTTAGCTTATCACTGTATAAAAGTTTAATCGGCTCAATAAATCCAGTTTTATTGTATCATATCTTTAAAGACGGTATTATAAGTTGGGTATTTGGATATGTGTTATACATTCTTAACAAATTGTGTATAAATTGGACTATCACATCATTTAGCTTGCATAAATACTTAAATATGTTTAAAGAATATCTTGTTTGTATTTAATATTAATATTTTTTACTTACTCTCTGTATACACAATATCTTAGTTGTATAACAGTACAACAGTATAACATTACCGCAGCGTATAACAGTTTTTAAAGACAGTTCTCTGCAAAAGTATTAAGTTTTCCGAGTGCAGAAAACTTTACATTATATTTTATTCGTATAAGAGTAAAACAGTATAACAGTTCTAGAGTGTATAACAGTTTAAAAGGACATCTCTCTGAAAGTGTATTGAGTTGTCAACGTGCAGAAAACTACAATTTATGCTTTTTATATAACAGTATAACAGTACCGCAGTGTATAACAGTTCTTAAAGACATCTCCCTGAAAGTGTATTAAGTTTTCCACGTGTAGAAAAATACAATATATTTTAATTGTATAACAGTATAACAGTACTGCAGTGTATAACAGTTTTTAAAGACATTTCTCTGCAAGACTATTAAGTTTTCTGCGTGAAAAAAATAATATTTCTTACCTTCTTACTTTCTGTATACAATACAGTTTAGTTGTATAACAGTATCACAGTACCACAGTGTATAAGAGTTTAGTTTATAAATCTGAAGCCATCAAAATAACTGTGTCTTAATATTTATTTATGATATTTTGCATAGAATTTAAAATTGAATAGGGGTATACGATATTCAAGTTAAAATAAATATTTATATTTAATTTAAAAAGTAGAAACTCCCAATCAAATCAAAAGGTATTAAAGGTATTAATGCTACGTTCTATACATTTATAGTACGATTCTTATGATTATCTTCAATATGCAATTGTATAACCGTTTATAAAGTCTTATTTATTGCGAATGCACATTAAATCAAGTATTTTTACTTGGAGTTTGCCTGCTCTCTTCCCATTTCCATTTCCATTTCCATCTCAACATCACGCTCCACTAAACAGAAGCAGACCAATTATCCAGGCACACATATGACATGTATCTAGCGTATCCTTCATACTATGGATATTCCGTGTATCTGTATCTTTGTATCTTTTAACTGCAGCCGCAACATATCTATAAACAATAATTTTATTGCTACAAGGATGGGATGATGTGAGCGATATGCAGCCATTGGTTACGGCATAAATTACAATCAAAATGAATTGATATGCGTGTTAATAAAGCCCGCAAAGGGATGTGGGTTGCGATGAGGCAAAGCGGATGGGGCAAGGGGCAAGGGAAGGGGCATTGTATGGTGTATAACAGACAAACGAATCTCGGAACGGCGCTGAGGCAGACAGGAAGTCTGAAAGTTTGGCTACAGCCACCACGAAATGGCGGCATTTCGATTTTACGCTTTTATGATTTCTCGATTTTTGGCCAGGCAGAACAAAGAAGGATTCATAACGATAAAGCGAGAGACAGACACACACTGTGAGAGGGAGACAGACAGATAGGCAGGTAGTATGAGTATGGTAGATTGAATGCTCTTAATTAATAAGCTCGGCAAGTTGTGTGTTTGTATGCTAAATATTTGCCAGGCATAAATTAAAAGTCTCTGTGCTACACACACACACACACACACACAGAGAGACACACACACACACTGTGGCAGGTACAGTTGCCACATCAATACGATAAACAGGCTGATTGAAATGTTGATGATTGTATAATTGGACATCATGTGTCGGCAAGGGGCGGCGAGGTAATGCAAGGCATTTACCATGTAATTCAATATTAATTAAATCATCAAATTGCATTTGTGCGAGCTCAATAAATAAATTAAGCGACGGAAAAGACGCTACCACTTAATGCTGATCTCTGCAATCGATTTTCAATATCCGTTATCAATAACAGACACCGGGTATATGCAGTTGATGTACTACATTAAATGTTAATACATTGCTGTAAATGTTAACTTAACATATGTACATGTGGTAACAACATCGAATTTAACATGAAAAGCGAGTTTAACACTTTCTGTTAACACTTCTGTTAACAGCTTCAATATTATAATATATTCAGGGTACATTGCTCTAACTAGCATTAAGAAAACACATTTAACATTTGAGAGTATTATAACATAATTTAAGAAAAATATATTTAACAAATATACTAATTTATGGAAAGTACTAAAGTTATATATTTATAAAATATTCTTTAGTCTATACATGTTCGTCATATTAACTATTATCACATTACTTAATTAAAAAGTTGTCTTAGTTTTATAAAATAATAATAATAATGAAAGGATCTATCTTTTCCTTTCTATATCTCCCATATCACATTAATTTTATAATAAACGGGTACAGTCATATTATAGTCATTCATTTCATTTGCTTTAATTTCCTTCTTCAGCTTATTATTTGTCTGCCTACCTTTTGGATTATTGCAAATTCAGCGTTAAAACAATTTGCGGAAAGTTTTTTTCCTTTTTTTTCTGTTTTTTTTTGCTTTTGCTGGTGCGGTCTGATAACATTATGCTGTCGAAATTTAAATGCCATTTATTATAAACATTTTTGAAAGTACCAAAAAAATGTGCATTTAATTGTAACCTCATTAAGTGCAGCACGGCGCGTGCATTTCCCCGTAGTGTTCATAGCTGAAAATCACCCAAAACGTAAACCCAACTTGAGTGCTAAATTGCAATCGCAATCAGTATTTTTTTTTTGTATTTTTTTTTATATTTTGTTTTCCGCCCGCGGTTCATTGACCGACACAGACGACCCCAGAATGCTGACACGAGCACTTCGCAATTTACCCCTCGCGGCGCCCCCTTTTGCCTCACACTTGGCAATCGCATCGCATCGCATCGCGTCTTTCTTCTAATCAGCACAAATCAACAGGTCGCTCAGAAACCCCTCGAGACAGTCGGAGATTTGTTTGTTACGTGTTTAAGGTTCGTCTCGTTCTACTATAACTCCCGTTTTCTCGTTGATAATTGTTTATGTCAATTTCTTATGTACAGGTTTCAGTTGAATTCTAATTGTTTATAGACAAAAACATTTTACTATTGTTTATGTTCCCACGCTGTGATACATTTTCATGGTGAGCTTGTGAAACTGAAACCCATTCAAAATAAATATTAAACAGACTTATATTATGATAAAAACAAGAATTAAATGTCAACACAATATTTGAAAATATTTTTGAATGATTCAAATAATTGAAATACTGATAGATATAGACTTACTTATTTACCTTCCTCTTCTATAGAATTGAGATAAATATATTGTTTAGATACATCGAATAGCTTAAAGAAGTTTCACTTAAAAGGTAAGTATAATAACTTGACATAGATTTTCCAGGACATCCATAAATATTAACTACAATTCTGATAGCTATAGACATACTTAACTTCCTCTTCTGGGAAATTCAGATGAATTGGAGTTCAGACTTATCGAATAGCTTTAAGAAGTTTCACTTAAAAGGTAAGTATAATACCTTGACATAGACAGAAAGAATGCGTTAAGTTACTAATATTAAATTTGTTCTTTTAATTGACGTAAAATCAATAAGATTTCTAGAGTTTCCAGTCAATTCCCCACAATTCTAATATATATGGACTTTCTATCCTTCCTCTTCTGGGAAATTCAGAAGAAAGCAGTATGGACACTTCTAAAAGCTTAAAGAAATTTTAACTTAGAAGGAATGTATAATTATTTGACATAGTCAAAAGAATGTGTTAAATTATTAAATTACTTCTTCTAATTATGGAAAAAACAATAAGATTTCTAGAATTTCCAGACAATTTCAAAGCTCTTTTCTTTAACTCATAATTTAGACTTCTAAAGTATAGTTCTTTGTAGCTTTATTTACCTTGGTCTTTTTAAAAAACATCTCTTATCAAATTCTTTCGTAATGTTAAGAAATCTTAGCTGATGTAGAAGTGTCATAGATGGTTAAATTACGAATGCTTTGACATCTTCTTATCAATCTTTTCCTATGAAAACTTTCGTTAATCTTTCAAATATTTTCAAACACATTCCTCTTAAATTTTCTTGGAATATTGCAATGCAAAACTGTCACCTAACTAGTTGCATATCGTATAAGTTTGTATGTATATCTCTAAGCCATAAGTATACTTATATATTGTTTGGATTTGTATATAAGTGTGCTCATTACTCATCTACTTTTTGTGCCGTTGTTTTTTTGGTTGGTTGGAGTTTTATATAAGCCCCAAAAACAGCGACACAAAATTGTCAAGTCGACAGAAAGTGGAAACCCAAAAAAACAACAAAAAAAGAAAAAACAAAGAGAATCTCTATATAAATATGGAATATTGTCAAGCTGAAAAGCAACAATAATGTGAATGCACCTGCTATTTACTACCTGGTTGTTGGATTCGAGTTCGAGTTCGTGTATGGAGTACTGCACAACCTTCTGCAGAAGGTTGACCCAAAAGTGATTCTTAAAGTGAGACAAAATAGAGCGCGAAACCTTTTTAGGGGCAAAATCAAATTCATGCAATTTGCAATCGCTATTGGGTGGGTAGAGGGGGTGAAAGGGAAGTTAAGGGCAATCCTCATACGCACAGCCAATGAACCGTAGACGACCCCCAAAAGTAGACAACGAAAAAAAAGAAAGAAAAGCCGAAATGTGATTTAATTTATTATTACAAACGTTAAAAGGAGTCCAAGTCAAAGACTTGTTCGATTTACGGCAGCACATCAATACTACTACTGTCCGAGCAAAAAAGGGGACTGGCAAATGAGTTCCATTTATATCATTGGTCATTACGGAAATTATGCGAGCATCTTCCCCCCTTAGTCTGTCTGTCTGACTGACTGACCCGTTCGATGGAAAGAACGCACGGAAGCGGTATAAAGCGATAAAGATACATGGCAAACGGATGCGGATATGTACGAGAATCGCCTCGAGAAACGAGACTGCACTGGGCAAAGGATGTGTTGGCCTTACACGGCATACTACTTACATACTACTACATACTCCAGTCCAGTTGAGTCCGGCTCAGTTCATTGGACCGGCTTTTGGTGCGAGCGGACGGGGAACAAGTCGTAAAAAACAGCACAACGGCCCATCAATAAAAATGCAAGACAATGACACACTGAATTGGGGGCACAAAAATACACAAAAAAAAAAGAATACAAGAAAGAAATATCTGCGGCACGTCGCAGATTTAATACACTTTCAGAGACCGTGCAGCTTCTGGAAAAGGTTGAAATTAAAAGTAGTATTAAGTAGCTATTTACCGAAGAAAATTAGCTTGTTAGGCGTATCAAATATCTAGAGATTTTATTAACAATTGTTTTTGAATACAACCAAACAAAATGTCGGGAAATGTCAGAGATTTAATTTTAATATTATTGTAAATAGTCTTCCGATAAGGCCGACAACGACTTATAAGACGAAACTGTACGAAGATTTGTCAAAACTTTAACTTTAAAACTAAGAGACTAGTTTGCATAAAAACAGACGGTCAATCGGACTTGGCTATATCGAGTTGGTTCGCTACAATGCGTTACAAATTACGTGGCAATATTATAATACTCTCTGCCGGATATAAAAATAGAAAGCGTGTTAGGCATGGGCATGGGCACAAGTGGGTTTATTTTGAATGGTTTTATGGCTCGCTCCGGTTGCTTAAACAAGATGACAGTCGATGATACTAGGTGGGCGGTAAGGGAGTGACTGCATTATCATGCTTCGATATAAAGTTTTCATTGCTACACTTATATACAACTGTTATACAACTGTTATACAACTGTTATACAACTGTTATACGACTGTTATACAACTGTTATACAATGATTATATGTGTGTTGTGTAAGTAAACTTCACTACATCATGTATGTATACTTATTATTATTTAATTTTGAACTGTTATACAAACTATTATCGATTAAATCTAACTTACATATACATATGTATAACTGCAATCGCAGTGCTTTAATTGTGCCTTGCTTTGTATTACAGATGTATATCTGTTATACATGCGTATCAGACGACAAACATCGTTACGTGTGATTTATGCAAAATAACTATGAATGAATCATCATAATTAGCACTACGAGTGCTTTACAAGTGTTATACATGTGTTATATAGCAAATTTGGTAGCCCATTGTAAACATCAAAAAAATAGATAGTACCAATCGTTTATCAACTGTTATACGAGGCAATAAATTGGCAAGGACGCGACAACTTTGAGCTACTGAAGTTTTTCCAAGCATGCGAGTTCCATATCCCCTCCCTCCCCCAGACCTTAGAATATACCATCACATACGTCAATGATTGATAAGCGATGGGAAAAGTTTTTGGCACTTGTCCTTTAGCGCGATAAATTTGGCTTTTTGCTTTCTCATGCTGCCAAAATGAGATTTACGAGCATATTTTGCACAAAACTTTTATTCCAAATAGAACAAGGCGGCAACTAATGAACTAATGAGCTTTTGAAGCGCCACACAGAGAGAAAAAACTTTGCTGTAATTAGGTTATATAATCAATGAAATTAGTTTTACATAGCAGAAAACTAATGTTAACTAATATAAGAACTTAGTTTAAAGAAAATATCAGTTTAAACTATAGCCAGACTATTCTTTGTACTCAGAGGTTAATGGAATGAATTAGAGTTGGAATTGTACTTCAATCAAGATTGAACGACTTGTTTCGAGTAAGTTTTGAGATCACTTTTAAGTTTGAAAACACTACAATAGTAAATAATAGTATTTGGTCTTAAGAAATCATACTTAAAATAAGATCAGAACAGCAATTCCAATTTTAATGAATAATAAAGCTATTAATTATGAAATTCTTGATACATTTTTCGTGCTGTGCTCTTTGTAGCAACATTCAAAGGGGCAGGCAGCTTCATTAGCCTAATGAGTGCCTGGCCTGAACTGAAATTGGGAGTAGTTGAAGCAGCCTGAAGAATGACGAGGCAAGTGAGTGGCTAACGATTTACGGTTTAAGGTTAAAGTTAAATACGCAAAAGAAAACACCTCACACTCCCCAATGCGGAACTACTTCGTGGCAGTTCTACAATGTCGTTGGCAACATACTACATACGTGTGTGGCATGCAAAGAACAGAAAGACAGGCAGTAAGGGAAGCAGGAAGGAAGCCCCGAATCATGCGATTACATGTGTGAACTATCGATTGAATTAAGACAAAACGCACTGAAGAAGTGTTGCAGTGGGAGGGGCGGTTGCGGTGGCGGGGACGTTAGGCGGAGTGTAGCAGCCACTTAAGCGCGTCCACTTGAGGCATAAAAAAAGAAGAGAATACGCAACAACCCCAGATCCAGATCCCGAACCTCATCAAAGTCATCGACGGCAGCGTCAACACGTCGCACTGCAGGCATAAAAACAGTACGCAGCATAATCAAGCTTTGTGTGTGTGTGTGGATAATAAACGTTGACAACTTACCGGTCACCCCACCGCCCGTTTCTTTCCTGCCATCCATTGCCCGTTGGCACTGATTATGCCCCCCCCCCCCCAAAACTGGACCCTGAGCTCTTGCCAATTGTCATTGCCACTTTTGCCGTGTCTATAAATTTCTTCGTTTTTTGTTGTCCCTTTTTTTTTGTTTGACGAGCAGCCCCCGGAGCCATCACTTGAACTACTCTCCCACCCACTCCTTGGTCCACAGCACCGGCTTGTCAGTCTAACGATTTGCATTAGAATTCAATAATTATTGTTTAATATGCTCTTGAGCCCAGCCAAAAAGAATGTCGCAGATCTCAAGTTGGATCTGCCTTCGGCTAGAATATTGCTGGGAGCTTAAGGATTTAAAGCTGCCAAGGATTATGCAGTACACAGAACGGAGACATGCGACAGGTCGAATTGAAAAGGATGAATTCGGTATAGAGAAATACAAAATTCAGTATAACACGGTATTAAAATCGCAGAATCAAGTATGTTTTTATACCCTTGCAGAGGGTATTATAATTTTGTCAAGAAATGTGTAAGCAGACATCTCCGACCCTATAAAGTATATATATTCTTGATCAGCATCAACAGCCGAGTCGATATAGCCATGTACGTCTGTCCGTCTGTCAGTCGGTCCGTCTATCCGTCTGTTTGTATGCAAACTAGTCTCTCAGTTTTAGAGCTATCTGGATGAAACTTGGTACTGATCAGCAGGCCGGATCGGGTCACTATATCATATAGCTGCCATAGGAACTATCGGTCAAAAATCAAACAATTGTATGGCAAACTTTATTATTTTTCAACAGACTGCAACCCAACTCACAGATTATGTATCTGGTTATGTCTTATACAGACTGACCAAATTTGTTATAAATCGGATCACTATATCATATAGCTGCCATAGGAAAGATCGGTTGAAAAGTGTATTAGGGTTCTGTCAGGGTATGAAATTGTTGGCGTGCCAAAAATAACAAAGAGTACTGACTCACTTCTGCCTACTGGTTTTTTTTATCATTTTACTCTCAGCAAATATTGTGTTCATTAAACGCTGTACTCAAATCTAATATGTAAGGCCTATTTCTCCATTTTAATGCAGAGTCATTGTTATTTCTGGTATTGCCTGTATTTAACAATATTATCCTGAATATATACTTTAATAATATACAGGCTAAAATCGAGAATTTTAAGCTGGAGTCTTTTGAAAGATTTTATTTTCTGTTTCTATAGATAATTTGTTTTTTAATAGCTTTGGAAAGTGAAGAAAAATTGTGACTAATTGCCTAAAGGGTATTTATAAGCACTTATTACAATATCAACATCTGTTAAAGAAACAAAAGTGCCTTTGTGCTTCACATTTACAATAATCCTTCTCTAACGGGCTTGCTCTTTATATTTTTATTTAAAATATTTATTAAATATCAATTAAATAGCAGTCATCAAAATGAGTAATAAGAAATTTTATAAAATTAACTAATTCGTTTATAAATTAACAATTAAATTTAAAGCTGAGAATATAAAAGTTGGTAAAGACTTGGGGTATTTAAAAAATTTTTAATTGATTCAACAATTGTTGCATGGATTGCAGGACCCAGAAGAACTCAATCAGATCAATATATATATTGGTATTACTTGCTTTCAGATAGAAAAAAATAAGCTAATACGAAAATTGGTTCTGTTTTACATATTACAGCTCTACTTTCTGTGATAAATGTCTTGGCAACTTTACAAATTCGACAATTTACATCTCTATTAATCTAAGTTTAATTTATAATACATATAAAGATAGTCTTACCAATGGATATATTCATTATGGTAATGTTTTTTAATTATCAACAGTACTTAAATATCTAAAGTAAGTATACAATTTTTAAAAATAGAATAAATAATATAAGCATGAAACTAAACTTAAGTAATATAGACTCTAAATCAAAGAAAATATTAGTTATCTATCTTGCAATTTAAACTATATTGATATCTTATTATTGTATTTATCTTTAAATTATTTTAACATAATAGTAATACTCCTTATTTGTCAGATATGTAAATAATTTGTATATAATAGTTATGTATTGAAAAATTGTTTTATAATACGCTTAAATATCTATATTATATACTATCCTTTATGTCAGCTCTACTATTAATAGTTTGTATAAAATAGTTATGTATCGAATAACTGTTTTATAATACGCGTATTGAATTATATTCTATAATATTCTTTTATTACACACAAACTATGTATTAGTTAGACTTAGTTGAGGGAAAATGATTGAAAGCTCTTCAGATTTATATACAATCCCAAAACATGACGTAATGTCCAAACTACTGTAGTTCTTCAATATTATTTTAGCCCAATTGAAGTCATAAAACCAAATTGTTTGTTGATTTTTTCTTTATGGAGCTTCTGGCTCGTTGCATGCGCCGCTTTCATGCCAAAAAAAAAAAAAAGAGATTGTAATTCGACACTTCCTGCTAGCCACAGAGCGAAAAGCAAATAAATAATAAATGAAAAGAAATCAAATTAAAATGGCCACTTGATGGTCAATCATTCTAAAGCGCGATATACATATTGTCAAAATATACATATATGTGTATATACATATGTATAAATCAAATTCGTCAAAAAATACTTGCGCAACTTCATCGCGTTATTGTCGGACTCCGTTCTTCGGTCCCCGTCTCCATTACTCAAAAGACGAGCCGATGCCCATGGAGTTGGTATTCTCTGGAAGGCAGGAAATTCACACAACGTTCTCAAAGAACAACAACAAAAAAAAAACAGATAAAACTATTGCTAATTTTGAAAAGTCGACGATTTAATGCTCTAGGAAATGTAACTATTTAAGGCGTGCTGGATATTTAAGCTGTATGATCAGACTGTATACTCTTATTTGACCGAACCTTTCTAAGACAATAATGTATTTGACATAATAATAATAATAAAGAATCTGACTCTTTTTTAATGAAATTGTTGTATGCTTATAATTAGTTTAAACAAAAATATATTGAATATTATTGAACACGTTTTTAGAACCTTTACTTTTTGAAAAAAAAGTAAAAAAGGGTCTATTAAGTTTGTCAAAATGTGCGTAACAGGTCGAAGGAAGTCCGGCAGACCCCATAAAGTATATATATTCTTGATCAGCATCACCAGCCGAGTCGATATAGCCATGTCCGTCTGTCCGTCTGTCCGTCTGTCCGTCTGTCTGTATGAACACCTAGATCTCAGAGACTATAAGAGCTAGAGTCACCAAATTTGGTATGGTGATTCGTCTATGGGCTAAGCAGATCAAGTTTATCTTAAAATTTTGACACGCCCCCTTCCGCCTCCGTAAATCGAGAACAACATTTTTGAAAGCCCATATAACGAAAAATATTAAAGCTAGAGTCCTGAATTTTGGCACACAGGACGGGTATCCGGGTCCTAACGTATCCTGAAAATTTCATCGTGATCGGATGGTTATCTCGGAAGATATTAAAAAAAATCTTAAAATCCCATATAATGGTCAATTTTAAAACTGGAGCCTTGAATTTTGGCACACTGGACAAGCATCGGGGTCCTAATGTATCCTGAAAGTTTCATCACGATCGGACAATAAACTCGGGAGTTATTCAAAACCCAATATTACTGAGTGTCGGACCAAAGGAAGAAGAAGAGCATGTTGACGTAACAACGCGCTATGGGGTACTATCTATTAGTGTCACTCTTATTTCCGTTTAGAAGAATAAGTAAAGGGTCTCTCATAGTCGACTTCGACTGTAGCCTTTCCGACTGGTTTAAAGCTGAATATTGAAAATTATTAGAAACAAAGCGCGTTCGTATCAAAACGCTACCCTGTAAATGTTTTTTAATGCAATCAATATTTATTATTAAAATATCTAAAGTTGTTGACTATACAATTCCCAAAAAATGTCAATTTAAATAATGAAGAAATATGCAGTAAATTTAATAAATAAGAGATGTTAGAAGTATATCCCGAATAATAGGAATGTTAAATTGTTTTTTTCATTTAAGGCAACCACAAGGATTGTTATGTTTTATAATTTTATTGCATAGTTGGTTAGATATTTTCCTTTCAGTCTTACACATTATTGTTAATATTAAAAAAAATAAACTTTATCCATGAACAATTTCCAATATTGAAATAAATATGTACTTCTGATTTAATTAAATATTTTAGATATAGTTTTAATAGAACTAAAAGAAATCATTAAACGAATTATACAAATTTCACTTTTAATCGTGAAGAAAATCAAATTAATATATTAACTTTTTTGTATATCCCCAAAAAAATACTAAACGGAGAGTATTTTGACATCTAAAAGTTCTTTTTTTCTCAATTCTACTGAAAGGGTATCAATAATTGAATCAAAAGAAAAACCCAAGCCCAAAGAATCATTGTAACCAAGTTGGTCACCAACAATTATGGCCCAAGACAAAAGCAAATAAACAAATTGAAAATTCGGTTTTGCAGATTAAAACTCAAATATTTTA